>CM060859.1:23429534-23884468 GCA_030737845.1 Acorus calamus
TTTAACTAGTAGAATAATTAACAATGTGATCAATGATTGTGCTATTTTTTTTTTCTTTGTTGTGGTGCAAACCGAGTAGTTAGTTGAATGATGCCGATCACACAATTGTTGCAAGGGGTAAGGTTTTTTATTTAGTCAAGCCTAATGAAACAATCCATACTATTCAATTGGGAGAAAATAATCGAAGATTGTCTATTGAGATTGCGTTGTCCCCATATGCATCTCTTCCTATACCAGTCAGAGATGAGATGATTACTGTTATGGAAGTCGTTGGATCATTTGTTGCATGGCCAAAGGATCGCATTGTTACTGATGTACAGGTAAACTCTATCATATTATTATTTGTAAAATTAGTTTTATATAAATAATTTAACATGTAATTTTTAAAATTTAGGAAAATAAAGATAAAGAACTAACCAATATCGATACTGATGAAGCCGCCTTCCAAACTTTCAAGCAATGCATCAATGATTCTTTGATTGATGGTCAGTGTATCGAATTTCATGTTAAGGAAAATGTATTTGGACATAAGATATTATTGCATGTGCATCAAGATGATATTTCGACAATCTGTGATATGGAGTTGTTTGCTACAAATTTAGTGGTGTATATGAGGTGATGAAAATTAATTTAAGTAAATTGTGGAGATATATATATTTAATTTATTCTAACAGTTGTTCCCTAATTTCAGCTATTTGTATAAGTTGATGGTAGATTCACATCAACCATTAAGGTATGGATTTGTCAATCCATCCATATTTGCCTCCAACAAATATGAAGAAGGTGCACGAGAGCTACAACAACAGTTTCTTAAAGCTTCTGACTCTCATGAAGTATTTTTTGTTCCTCTCATCCCTAAGTAATTTTTCTTATTCTATAAATTATTATACTATTTATGAATGTTATATTCATGTGTTATTTCTTATCTCATGTTATATTTTTTTATAATTTAGGAATCATTGGATCTTGTTGATCATTAATCCAAAACAACATATTATTTATTATCTGGATCCATTATACAATGACATTATAAAGCCGATCAAAATAGTCATAAACTTGTAAGTATTATATTAATTGTTCAATTTAAGCATTTGATATGTTTTAACAAAATTATTAATTTTATGTTTTCCTTGATTTGAAGGGGGTGAAATCGTATAATACACTCATCAGGGTTTTATCAAAGAAAAATTCACAATGGATTCAAGTCTTGGTATGACTTATCATATTTTAAATTTTATTTTTAATCTTTGGTTTGATTTTTTTTCATATGTAAAATTTTAGTGCCCAAAACAAAGGGGGAACACCGAGTGTGATTATTTTGCTTGTAAGTATATGAAGGACCTCATCGACGATCAAAACATACCCATTCAACAAAGGGTAAGATCAATATTATTCTTGTACACATTGTTTTGATTGTTGTAATAAAATTTATTGACTAATAATATACTTGGAACTGTTTAACGGAATATCCACCTATACTGAAGATGAAATAAATGAACTGCGGCTTGATTGTATCAATGTAATTTAAGAACAAATGTAGTTGATGTATGTTTACATAGTTTCAATTTTTGAGGTATTATTATCCCTTTTGGACTTTATCAATATTTTATTCTTTACTTAATTGTTATTGAATCTCACAAGTCAATTATCTAATTTTCAGAAGTTTTCTTTTATGTTATCCATGTACTTGCTGCTTTTTACATTACATTAATTATATTGTGATATATGACGCACTTGATTTTTATAATTATATTTTTCATTTCAAGTAGTTCTAAAATTTATCTACTTTGCGGCTGATCAGATAATCTTTTTGTATGTAGAATTGCGAGGCGAAGGTCATGGACTGAATTTTTTTTTATGATGGAAGAAGTACAAGTTACACTTATTGTGGTTTTCTTTGACTTATAGTTATTTATAATACAATTATGTGTGTGAAACAATGCTTGTACGAAATTTGATTCATATCAGAGGAATGAAAGTATTTTTAATGAATATTTATCTTTTGTTGTGTGAATTGAATTATAAGAGCAGGTACAATTAATATATGAAATTGTATAATGGTTCAGGAATTTGTGATTTTTTTATAATTTAAGATCACACATTGTTTATAAAGCGTGATCGAAAATATTATAAAGATCACGATTCTTCTCAAAACCGTGATCATTTGGATATGAAATATCATGTTTTGTAAAATAAGTGTGATCGATTCCTATATAACCATCACAGTTTATTCCAAAACCGTGATCATTTATTACTTTTGATCATGCTTTCAAACCGTGATTAAAAATATGATACAAATAATCACGCCCTCGTAAATCACGATTTAAAACCGTGATCAAATATCTTTAATCTCGGTTTTAAACCATGATCAATGTCAAAAATTATAGTAGTGATTAAATTTTTCAACCTCTCATCTTGTTTCTTCAACCCAAAAAAATCAGACCTTAAAAAACTAACAAAATAACATTTTTTAGAATATAAAATGCATGTATACCCTTTGGAATTTGCGAAACTTGCAAAACCACCTGTTTATATATTTTGAAAATATACACTTATTCACCATATTATAATTTAAAAGTATGCACTTAGACACCTACCGCATGTGTGTCTTAAAATAATATTTCATATTTACTGTCCATTCATTTAAGTAATAACAAGCTTTCTAATATCTCAAATTAATCATGAATCAATTTTAATTAATATAAATCATGCAGACAATTTAAGTAATGATATTTTTCTAGTTTTCATTTTCTTCCATGTTACTATGTGATTTAATGCTAGGGGATATAAATGCATATTTTTAAAATGTAAAGGATGTCTTTGTAGGTTTTGTAGACTTGAGGGGTTAAAATATATTTTATCCTTGTTTTATAGGATCTATTTTAGGCCTGTCAACGAGTCGCGGGTCGACCTGGACCAGATCCGAAGGACCCGACAATCAAAACGGGTCGGGTTTGGGTCCACCCCGACCCGATCCTATGGACCCGATTGACCCTACCCAAATATTATGTAATTTTTTTATTTATGATTCAACCTAACACTCATAATTTAGTCAAACATTTATTACTAAATATTGAATAATTATTTAATATTTTTATTATTTGAAATATTTTTTCAACCTTTTGACTTCACATATAAGTATAATAATCCAAACCATATTCCAAACGTTCCCTCATAAAATATTTAAAAATTAAAATATTGAAGAACTATTTATAATACACTACATTCTATTAAAAAGAAAAAAAAATGAAGCCATTGTTGACCCTTCAAAAATTCATCAACCTCTGTTTGTCTGGTCTGGATTTGTTAATAGGTCGACCCAATCCGACCTGACCTGACCTGAAACCCGATATGGATCTAAACCGAATGATCCAACAATCAAATGGGTTGAATCCGGATCTATCCCGACCCGACCCGATCCGACCCGACCCGTTTACAAGCCCAGTCTATTTGAGGCTATGGGGGATTTTATGAATGCGTGCCAAAGAACAAAGAGTGATGTATGTCATCGTAAATTTGTCAAAAACATTTGATTTATGTGATGGCGGTCTTGCAATTTTTCCATAGTAAAATTTAACTCACCGCTGATCTAAATGAGGCCTTATAAATGTAGCCAGCTCCGCGTGTCAATTCAAATTTGATATATTGAGTTTAATCATTCTTTATTAGTGGAGACATAGGTGTGAACTCTATTTAACATAAAGTATTCGCACAGTACAAATTGTCCCCCAGTCGGTATACGTCCCCAATATTATAAGCCTTATATTTGATTGGTTCTTAACCACGTAGTCTTTTTAATTTTTATAAGTTAATTGCATTTTAAGTTATTTTTGTTACAAACATGATTACGGGGTTTTTGTTATTTGATTAATTATAGATAAATTGTGAGAAAAGGTGTGATAGGATGTAGATAAGATTTATGAATAATGATAAAATATAATTTAATGTGTGTCTCAATAATTCATAAAAAGTGATGACCGATGATTAATTTAACATTTGATTTTTCTTTATACATGGATTTAAATTATACAATTTGGAAAGGGCCTATCATATTTTTCTAATATAAGCTTATTCCAACATATTCAGATATGGTTGTACCTCACATCGCGAACTAATAGATTTAAGTTTCACATTGTAGTAGTCAATTTCACATGAATGAATCCATTCTCCAAAACTCATCCGGGGAGGGGAGTTTAAGCCCCTCCACCAGTGAACGAGGGACATCCATTGGGTTTATTGAATGGAAGCGTCTAACCCCACCAGCCATTTTGCTCTCCCCCTTACTGACTGTTCCCACAACCCACTAATTTTATTATGCCTAATCCCACCACACTATTTATAACAGTCATTTAAACACCTAATCCCACCCCCACCTCCCATATTTTCCCAAAGCCGACTGACTACTCTCTCCTCTCCCTCTTCTTCTCTCTGCTCTCCCTCTTATCCTTCCCCTCTCCTCCTCCCCCTTAGCTGATCAGCAAAGTCAAAGCCCTTTGTTCGGACCACCTCTTCCATCCTTGTGCACCGCCGGAGATTCATAAGGAGGAACCGGAAATCATCCTTGCGAATTACATTGTAGGCAATCCATCATTCCTTCTTATTCTTGAACCATTTGAATATTAATGTTGTTGATCAAATCTTGTTTTTATGGTATAGGAAAACTAAAATGTGGATTGAAAGATTGGTTATTCAAAAAAAAATTAGGGTTTTTCATTGGGCACTTAGGGTTTATGTTTAAATTGGATTGTGAGCCTAGGGTATTTCCATTGTTGATGACATACTGGATGCCATTATTGTGAGGTACAGTCCCAACTTATGTATCATCATCATGGTGTTGCTTTCCTTTGCATATTATCATAAGGAGTTTATGTTGTGATGTATTTTGCTCATTGTGATGTTATGGTTGATTTGATTCATTTACCGATGATGTTTATTTACATACCCTGTTTTTGTATGCTTTCCTAGGAACCGCTTCTTAATTGTATTTCATTTCGTTATGAAATTATTCCACACACATTGTCTCTATTGTCATCTATTGCAGTGTTCCTCTGTAATGCAAGATGTTGAAGTTATTGTGGGTCTATGTAACTTTTTCTAGTTAGATTTGAAATTATGTTGATAAAATATTTTAGTAACTCTAAAGGTGAGGGTGCGAAATGTGAGCCTTTTGAATTTTCTTTCCAGGTATACTATAAATTTAGGAAAACTAATGAACTTAGTCGACGTAGATAAGTCCTTATAGAGCTTCATCTTCAGTTTTAATAAATTTAATAGTCTTAATTGTTTAAATGAACATTAGGAACATTAGTTTGATCATGAAGATGACTTTTAACTGAGTGATCATAGTAATTATAGATTCCCTCCCATCATTCATATCATTCAAACAAACTATAAAACCACACATATCCATGACCATCAACACTATCACAATCACCACCAGTAAGGTATTAATGTCCTACACAATGACACACAAATAAAACCACCTCTAACACCATCACTACCACCACAACCCTAAACCCTTAAAATACAAATACTTCTATGGTAACAAAAATCTCAACTATCACCACCCATGCCACCATATCCACAAGAGAATACACAAACAAATTTCAAAAAAAATTTAAACAATGAAGAATGAATACTTACCAAAGTGATTCTTTCAAGTCGTAGTATCGATGTGCACTCGTGAGAATCAATGAGGATCGGCTTGAAGGTTTTCGGGATGTCGTTGGAGGAAGTATAATGCCCGGTCGGGAATATCGATGGCAGACGTTGCGGTTGACGGTGGATAAAATGCACAGGGAGAGATAGGGCGTGTGTTCGGGGGTTTTATTTTCATTTAGTTGGTGGGGATGACATTCCCACATTTTTGAGATGGTGGGGAGGGGTCGATTGGTGGGTTAATGGTAAAATAGAGAAGACACATGTTATGTTTTATTATTTGGATGGTTGGGGAAGAGAGCAAAACGTTTAGTGGAGTTAGACGCACCCTTATTGAATTTTGTTCATCAAATCGATTAACATTTTGGTTGTTAGTTTTTTGTTTTTTTGTAGGAGGTCGAAGAAATTAAATCTCTAAAAAATTGTGGTCCCAACTCCCGAGTCAGTCAGAATCTACCGTACCAAAGGTGAGATTTATAAATTGTGTTTTAATGTCATTTTCTTCGAAAACTGTGTGCAGTGAGAGAACTTGTATTATGGTTGGAGAGGTACTTTTTTCTTCAATTAAAATAATTTATCAGAGTGTTTTTATAAATTTGGACCAATTGAACGTGGATCTTTTAATCAAAAAGGAATTATGGGGACACCGGTGTAGTGTCAGCTAGAGTCCAGAGAGACTCTGAAGAGATGTATAGTAAGGAAATTCATAGAGTAATCTCACTTTTTTAGTGGCTTGTAGGCAAATGAAAAATTAGATACCTCAATTTGTCAACCACCTTCCCTTTTATGGCTAATTTCGTGCCCTTAATTACTGTCATGCTTAATTGTAGTTAATCATGCCCTTAATTATCCACGTTTCGCGAGTAATGAGTTTTAACCACCCACATGATAGTTACAAGATTTATGGGTGTGTGACCGTTTCTCTTATCCTTCTCGTGGTTTTGGCCTAATCGGTACACGGGATCTTACTCGGCCCGTACCTATCCACCTATCCACGAGGTGGAAGACCGTCCAACCAAATCTTCAATCTGGTCGTGTCTCACCTATTCGGGATGACATTCGCCTGCGAGATATAAGACCTCCCTACCAGACCTTTAATATGGTCGTGTCTCACCCACTCGGGAGTGTCTGGTTTGGTATTCCGAATTTTGGTTCGGGTTCCCAGATGTCGGATATGACGGCCCATACCCATTTAAGTTCTAACACGTGTTGTTTTTTAATACGGTACAGATTTTTTCCTCCACAATAATGAAAAGAAAAAGATGTTTCAAATCACACTTAATTTATTTAAGATTTGCAATAATACAGTTATATTGGTGTTTCAATGCTTACTATAGTAAGAGCAACTTGAACCGTGTTCCATTTATCTAAAATGGGGCCCGATTGGAATCCAATCAAACACTAAAAGCCCTCATTTGGTATACTATAAATATGGAGGATAAAAGAGTCAGCCTGCAGTACGACATTTCAAATTGTTTTTTTTAAACGCTCATAACTTTTTATACATAGTTATAATTTTTATAAAATTGGTACTATTAGAAAGATGTCATCGATACTTTTCAAATGAGTTTAGTATTCAACAAGTTTAACATATATTTAAAATAATTGTTTAATAATATTTTTTATTTTTTATTAACATTAAAAATTACTTATTGTATTAATTATTATTTACACTTATATACTAAAATATAAAAGAAAGTACATGAAAAATTAAGTAAAACACAACAATGAATTTCAACAACACAATGAATTGCATCTAAATCCATCTTGAAATAGATGAACCACTACATTAATAATCTCTTAATCCTCCTTGATATTGATTGAAGCTAATAAAATCACTATTATTAAATAGTATTGAGTTGTCGGATACTTGAGAAACATGGGCTCTTTTTTCTATAATTTCTTCTTTTTTCCTTCGAACAACTAACAAGTTTGTTGATCACCCTGTCTGGAAATGATAATCTCAACTTCTGTTAATTTTAAATTTCTCAGTATTTATCGACAATATATGTGTGCTACATCAAAACATAAGAGGGATATTAGAAATTGAAGTTTTATAAAAAATAATATATAAAAATAGAATAGAGAAGAAAATAGTGATTGTGATTGTAGTTGATAAATGAATAGTGATCCCCAAAACTCACTTTTTAAATTTTTTTTAATTTTGTCTCATTCTATTATAGGCAGTGTTTGGCACTACATTTTGGTAGTGGTGATGTTAGTAGTCCTTAGGGGTGATCCAAACTTGATGAGATAGAGGTACTTCCAAATGGTCCCTATGCCAACTGGCTGACGGCCCTAGTGTAGGCCGTCCGTTAGGTGAATCTCATTTCTAATTGGAATTGCTTAGTTCCATAGATATGCAATCACACACACCAGTTGATTATGTCTAGATTTATATTACCTTAATAAACTTATGAATATGTGATTACAAGGATCTAGAAGATGGTGGAAACAAGCTCTCTTAATTAAACTCTAGAAAAGAAGAAGAAAAGAAACCATGGAGACATGGGTGGACAAATGGGATGGGGATGAGAAAGATGGTTTTCTTCTCAATATGCTCTCTTCTTCTCTGGTTTCAGGTGGTGGGGAAGTTGAATCCAAGAGTAACAGGGTTTCACTTTTTCTTGCTAATAAAATGATCATCTCTTTTCACCAACACCCACCCCCCCCCCCCCCCCCCCCCCCCCCTTTTATAGAGTATTTCAACCAATCATACTTAGACAACACATAGTGGAGCATCATTGCTGCTTTCCCATCGATTAGGTGCTAGCGGAGGTGACACTTTGGAGCTGTAGTTGAGGGAAGGAGCGCCGCTACCATTTTCACCTTTAGCCATTTCATATTCGACGGCTCTTCATGTAGCTGTCGGTTATGAATTGCTTTATTTTGGGATTGTTCTTTTCAGGGTTGACTTTGATTGCTTAGTTTTGTTTCTTGATTTTTTGAGGACTTTAAAAATATTCACCCTTGGCCATATTGTCCTTCCAGCCTATAGAAAAGCGATATTATTATTGATAGGTGTTCCATTTTCCTAACGGGTTAAAAATGGGGTTTTTACAGCGACCACACATTCAAATGGGATTTTCACGTTTGCGTTGATAACCCTGCAAACTCTTGTCGTACACATATATGATTTTTCACAGGCTTTCCTTGCATTTTTTGGGTCCACAAAATCAATGATTAACACCCCCCCCCCCCCCCATGTTATCTTGCCATTTCCGACGCCCCAACTGCACTCACAAATGCCCCAACAGCATTTGGATATTTTTGTAAAGTTGTAAACCAAACCCTCCAAACACTCAAACTAACCCATCAATTTTTAACAGTTTGGTTTGGTTCGGTTTAGTTTTGTTAAACCAAACAAAAAAATGGCTTAGTATGGTTTTGGATTTTTTGTTGGATTTTTTGTTTGGTTCGCTTTTCGTGTTATATGTGAATATAGTTTGGTTTAATTTAGGTTTGTCAAAAATCGAATCAAACAGATCAAATTGCACCCCTAGCCACTAGCGGACCGATGTTGAGAATTGGATGAGCGATTGGAGCGACATGATTCTCAAAATCTTGCATTTCAAACTCAAGTTTTGTAAATAATTTTTTTATTAGATTTCATTCACTTAAAAAAAATTTAACCTAAAAAAGTTGTGGAATTAAAAAAAACTGAATTATAAAAACGGGTTTTGATTCAAATTTGTGAATCTTTAATTTTTAAAATGCATGGAAACATCTGTCTAAACGCATACATACCCAAATAAGTCTAATTGGTGGGGCTCAATGGTATTAGAATCAAGAAAAAAATATTCTCACGAATACACGAACCACGGTTTAACATGTGGACAAAGCTACCATTTTTTCATGGGCACGTCTATCCCCACACACCGTTCCCCTATTACCACCAACCAAAACAACAACAAAAATTATTTAAATTAAATTTGAACATCACTATTCTCACCAACCATTCGACGGTCGATCTGTCAACATTCCTTTACTACCTTCGACAGTTTCTCTATCAACCTTCCTTTACAAACTTCGACAATAGATCTATCAACTTTCATTTACAACTTTCGACAGTTGATTTGTTGACCTGGGAGGGTGTGCTCGACCGTAGCAGTGTCGAACTGAATATTTTTTCAAATGAAGATTTTAGACACATTCGATCACATTTAACATTCAACGTATACCAAAATGTCAGCACATTCGCGTTACATTCAATACTCAAATTACAATCACCACATTCCAATAAAAACACTTGAACTAAAAGGAATAGTTAATTCTTTTAACCTCATTACATTTGCATACAAAGCTATTGAAGAAAATTGAAACCAATTAATTCAATCTGCATGCTCTAATCTAAAACCAAAATCTCACATTAAATAAACATTTTTTAAAAACTATATCTATATCAAAATCATCACATTTTTTAAACCATTCGACACTGCTAAGGTCGAAGGTCATAAAGGAAGGTTGGCAGAGATTCTGTCTGAATGTTAACAAAGATTCTGTCGAATATCGTAAAGAAATGTTGACAGAGATACTATCGAAGGTTGTAAAGGAAGGCTAATAGATCGACCGTTGAATGGTTGATGAGAATAATGATATTCAAATTAAATTTAAATATATATTTTTTTATGTTTTGGTTGGTGTGAATAGGTTAATGGTTGGTGGGTGTAGACGTGCCTTTTTTTTCATTGTACTATGAATTCGAGTATTAACAAAGAAGATTCAATCAGAAATAAAATTATATACACGTATACAGGGGCGGCCGCAAGTGAAACAGTACGGGGTCAATTGACCCCATTAAATTGTTGAAAAAAAATTAAACTACCTAACCTACCAATTCTATACTTACACATTAAACCAAGCCAGCAAGCTCATTTAAAAAAAAGAAAAACATGGGATACTCGGATTGCATGGGATTGCCTGGGTTGAATATTGTGCATTCAATTTTATTTATTTATTTTTTAGAAAGATTATTCAATTTTTAAAACAACCATAGATGATGAGAGATGATGAATGGGGATCTTTATTAAATAAAGTGTCTTTTTTTGTACGAAACATGATATTTCTATCCCGAACATGTCTGATATGTTTCTAGTTCTTGGGAGGTCACGGCTTATAGCTCCACAAATTACAAATTTACACCATTATCGTGTTGATTTATTCTATGCAGTTATAGACATGCAACTTCAAGAGCTTAACAACCGTTTTACAGAGGTGAATACCGAGTTGCTTCTTGAATCCATGTAACTCCTTTTCTGCTTATGACAAGCAGAAGTTGATTCATCTTGCTAGGCTTTAT
Source organism: Acorus calamus (assembly GCA_030737845.1). Lineage (NCBI taxonomy): Eukaryota > Viridiplantae > Streptophyta > Magnoliopsida > Acorales > Acoraceae > Acorus > Acorus calamus. The sequence goes on from CM060859.1 coordinate 23,440,492, forward strand.
CCATCTGATTTTTCTGCAGCAAATCTTATGGCACTTGACAATCAGCTTCAGATTATATTATTGATATGCATTCCAGCAATGAGTTTTTAGAATTTATAAAAGGAATTTTGACCTTGCTCGAAAGTTGGTGGAAACAAAGAAACACATCGTATATCCATTAATCTAATTGCTTCTAAAGTTAGCGTTAATTTACCGGTTGCGACTGCAAGTGTTGAAAGAGCTTTTTTCAGGAATGAAAATCATAAAGAGCCGATTGTGAAACAGAATAGGAGATCAATAGATGAATGATTGTTTGGTTACACATATTAAAAAAGATATATCTGATAATGTTGATAATGAAATTATAATGAAACGATTTCAAAATATAAAATCTCATAAAAACAATTATAAAATTTTATATTTTAAAAATTCTTGATTTTTTTTTTATGATTTGTTTTTAATAATGTCAGTTTTTAAATGACCCATCTAAGAATATTTCTGGAGACGCCGCGCTGCTGCACCTATAAATGAAAAAGTATCATTGGAATAGCATAAGAGTCCATGCATTAAAATAATGAGCCTTGTGAATGAGAGTGGCCCCCACAAGCCCATCATCACGGTGGAGCTGTCAGTCTTAAAAAACGCCGATTGGCCACGTCATCCGAAGTCTGTCCAACCAGTCACTATTAGCCACGTAAAAGTTGAGATTCTCGTTCCCGACAGTTCCCAATCTTCTGTACGTGATGAAAAATTGAATAAAAAACTACAACGAACATGAGGAACCCCAGCCATCCCATATTTCATGCACCCTCCAACAAATCCAAATCAGACAAAACACTTGTACGGTCAGTACAACAAATCCAAATAACATGTTAAAAATAAGCCGGCATTCTTACTGGGTCTATCATTGAACATAAAAGTTAGTAGATTATGATTACATATGTAGATATAAAACATGTTCTATTTTATTTCTGTCCCTTGAAGAGCTGGTTTCATTTAATCTTTTGAATTATCAGCATATATACATGAGTTTCTAAATTACATAAAATATTATATAGTAAAATTTTGCATATACAGTTGATCCATAATTTTTATATTACGGAAATTATCCTTTTTTTCAAATATAGAATCTTCGTATAGTTGAATTATGTTGTACCTTTTTAAATGTTTTAGATATATTGGATACTTGTCTAAATCTAACTGGATATTTTCAAATCGGATACAAATTAATATCAGATATCAGAAGAAGCGGATACTTATTTAAAAAAGGGCCTATAAACATAAATATAAACATAGTTGGGTATGTAATCGATTGAAATGTCTGAAAAAGAAAAAAAAAAACTCCAACAATGAAAACAAATTCTTTCATTTAACCCTTTGAAACACTGTTCAACCTTCTTTGTTTCTGTTGTGTTTTATCCATCACTCTACGATTTATAAATTTATGGAGGCTATTTATTTGCCTGTAAGAAGCAAAGAAAAGAAAAAAAAAGAAAAGATCATTCCAGTCTTTTTAAACCTGAACGTATGTTTTTCCTTTTTCTCTCGCCAGGGTGACTGTCAACCGCCTTGTTTTAAACCGAAATATCTGTTCTTTTTAACTCTGTTTTCAGCGTGATTGTGTTAAATTAAAAGAACAAAAACACCCCTAAAAGATGTTATTTTATTATATAGAAAATTCGATATAATTCCCTACAAAGTTAGTTAAATCGGTTTTAGCCATATAAAATTAAAAAATTATCGTAGATCCCTATATTTTTAGAAAAAATATCATTTCGGACCCTACCGTTACCCCAAGTAATCAAATACATGGTTAACCCTAATTATACATTAAAATTATCAGAATGCCCTCACCTCTTATTTTTAAAAAAAATGATATATCTCTCAATAAAATTATGAAAACCAGAAAAGATTGTTATAAAATCAGTAAATCCCCTCTGGTCCCTATCTTGTTAGACAATATTATTTTAGTCCTTTTCATAACCGAAAGTAATCAAATATGTGGTTGACTCTAACCACACTTACTAAATTATTGTAATACCATTTTAAAAGTTACTTAATAAATTATTATATGCCCTAAACAAATTTGTGGATGACTTTAAAGACATTTACTGATTTTATAATGACATTTTCTGATTTTTATTAGTTTCGAGGGAGTTATATTAATTTTTTATATTTTATTAAAACTTATTTCAATGTTATTTATTGGAGTTCCGTTGAGTAAACAAAATATTCTCTATAAAGTGTAAACTAACTGCAAATTAACTGATGGACTAAATCCGTTAACTATGTATATTTTTTGGGGACATGTGAAGATTTTTAATTTTATAAGGACCAAAATTGATTTAACTAACGTTCAAGAAAGTTTTTTTGATTTTTCTCATTATTTAAATTGTGTGTTTGGAAACATAGTTTTAAACACATATTTTGATAGTGAAATGATGATGACAGCTTTATTAAACACAGATTTTGAAACATTGTGTGAGAGATAAGATCAAATAATAATGATGTAGTTAAACTAACATGTGATAATAGCTAAATAAAAAAAATTAAAAATTTATTATTTATTTATTTTCGCGAAACGCACTCTAAATCTACTCCGGCTGCATTAGTTTTTCCTGTTGTCAGACGCTGAGTGCGTCCCCAGCAAATATCCAGACGTCCGCGGCGGATGTTTTTCCAAAAATAGGAAAAACTTTAGCTACCAAAACAAGCTAAGCAACCCGACCAAACCGTCCAAAACAACAACGGACCAAACTGTCCCATCAGTCTCTCCCGAATTCACATCCATATATTGTCTTCTCATTGCAAATTCTTTGAAACCCAACAACACATATCTCCGCATAAAAATCTACGAAAAACAGATACCCCCCAGACCACCACCACCACCATGTGCTGGATGTCAGCCATAGCAACCCTAATGTTCCTCCGCACCCTCCCCTCCCTCCTCCCTCCCGAGCTCCTCCCCCTCTTAACCCAACTCTTCCACCGCCTCCTCCACACATCCGCCGCCGACGCCGTCTCCATCGTCATCGACGACAGGGACACGAACGGCCTCACCAACCCACTCTTCAACACCATCGAAACCTACCTGAGCTCGAAGTCCGCCACCTCATCCAAGGTCATGAAGGTGACCCAGAACCCCACGTCGCGCACCCTCACCTACTCCATGTCCCCCAACCAGGACCTCCTCGACCACTTCCACGGCTTCCAAGTCAAGTGGACCTCAAAGTCCCACCTCGTCATGACCCATAACGGCACCTCCACCGAGAACCGCTCGATCGTCCTCTCCTTCGACGCGAAACACCGGCAAGCCATCCACACCATGTACCTCCCCAAGGTCCTCCACGACGCGGAGGAGCTGGAGTTCAAGAACCGCGAGAAGAGGCTCTTCTCGAACGGGAGGGACCACTACTGGACATCCGTGCCTTTCTCGCACCCCTCCACGTTCGAGACTCTCGCGTTGGATTCCAAGCTCAAGGAGGCCATCAAGTCGGACCTCACCAGGTTCGTGGAGGGGCGGGACTACTACCGCCGCGTCGGCCGCACATGGAAGCGTGGGTACCTCCTCTACGGGGTGCCGGGGACCGGTAAGACGAGTCTTATCTCGGCCATCGCGAACTTCCTAGACTTCGACGTCTACGATCTGGAGCTGACTGCGGTGGCGGACAACACCCAGCTTCGTACGCTGTTGCTGTCGACGGGGAGCAAGTGCGTGATCGTCGTCGAGGACGTCGACTGCACCGTCGACGTGATGAACCGAAGCCGAGGATTGAAGAGGACCCACGACGAGATGGTGTCGGTGAACCTTTCGGGGATATTGAATTTCTTGGACGGGCTTTGGTCGACGTGCGATGGGGAGAGGCTGATGGTGTTCACGACGAACTACGTGGAGAGGCTCGACCCGGCTCTGCTGAGGCCGGGGAGGATGGACATGCACGTGCACATGTCGTACTGCGGGGCCGAGGCGTTCAGGACGCTCATGAAGAACTACTTGGGAGTCGGGGATCACGCGCTGCTTGCGGAGGTGGAGGGGCTGTTGCCGTCCGCGAAGATGACGCCAGCGGAAGTGGTGGATGTGATGATGGGTTGCGGGGACGATGCGGAGCTCGGTATGAGAAACGTCGTGGAGAAGATGAAGAGGCGCCGGTTCGAGATGGCGGCGGATGTGGTGAAGGTGACAGAAAAGGTGGCGTAGATTGTGGTTTGAGTTTTGGTTTTTCTGTGTTCGTATGTTGACGTTTGACTGCACGTGGTCCTGATATATTATATTTCTCATATTTCAGTTTTTCGTGCTTTTACTTTCACTCTTACTTTTGGGAAGATAAGTGAGGATTATTCAGAATGTTGTATGACTGGGAGGATACATGGCTACTAGGTGATTAACTTAGAAAGTCTGTGAACAATCCTAAAGTGTTAATCTTCATGAAGGTACTGGAATAGATATTATAGATGTCGATATATACAATTTATGAGAATCTATAAAACAAAGATAGAATTGCGCTATTTTGAAGAACAATTAAGAAGATTGAAACGAAGATGGAAAAAGTACAAAAAAGGGGGTGGGTGAAAGGTAACCAAGTGATCCATGTGGTGTCTCCTTCGGGTGCGTGGGTGATTTGGAGGACCCAAAGTGAAATGAATTTTCTGAATACTCGAATTTATTGAAAAAAATGTCAGACATGCATGTTCTAATTGTGCTTGGCAAACTGAAAAAAATATACTGCAAAGGTGTGCGAGATCAAGCTATCTAGGGGCATATGATTATTGAAGAGTAAGTTAGCTGCCAGACTCATCGCTTTCCCACTCCGGTTTTGGGATACCACTTCTAATCGAGGGGTGTCGACGAGGTTTTTTCGTACTTTTGATTGCAATTTGTGTATTGTTTTTTCTTCTCATTTTTTATTACCTCCACTCATAATTTGTACCTCGTCTTTCAAAAATGTAACCAGGTGTCAATTTTTACCTTAAAGAAAAATTATTTGATTCTGTCGAAAACCAAATTACATCGAATCTTATGATAGTTTGTACAGCAGCCATGCATGCGTCAACCGACCAACTGGTTTTTTTTTTTGTTTTATTCAGCAGGTCCGGCGTCCTGGGAGAATAAAGTAATAAGACGTGTTGCGCTGTGAATGGTTTAATTTTTTGAACTATGTAGAAGACTCCGGCTAATTTTTTTTTTTTTTTAAAGAAAGATAGATGTTTAATACCCGATTTTATTACTGAACTCAAAAATCTGTAACGAGAGAGGATAGATAAACACAAAACAGATAAGCATTAAAATAAAATGACTAGACGAATTGTAAGCCCCAGGTTAAAAGAAAGCTCTAACGGGCCAAGCTCCTACCTTTCCCTCTCATCCATGAGTCTCAAGAGTCCGGCTATCTTGACCGTCTGATCAAGATCATCTCGGGCTAATCTTCTTGAATTGTACACACAACGGCAGGGTTTAGATATCAGTAGAGTCATAGATGATCCAATGATAGATCATAGAACTATGTGATTAATTAGAATAATAATTCCGTAGGATTTTAGTATCTTTTTAATAATTATGCTATTTAGAAACCCCAAAAGTTCTAATTTCTCAGAGAATATTTGGAAACTCGTTCAATAGGTGTAAAATAGCTTAATAAACATTTGTTTATAAGGTCTCTGTGTCCTATGGGAGGGGGAATGAGAGAAACAGATGAAAAGTTTTTAAAAAAATTGTGATAATTCAACATCATAGTTAGCGGCAGAGTGGAAGAATTAAGGGTCATCAAAAAGTCTGAAGCCTGAAAATCAAGCCCGTTCATTGGCCGGGCCGGGCCATTCTGAGGGAGTGCCGGGCTCGGGCTTGCTTCTGGAAGCCTGGCCCGGCCCAAGTGGGCCCCCTGTGTGATTTAATGGGGGGGGGGGGGGAATGTCCCTCACAAAAAAAGGGCCAAGGTGCCCCCCCTGAATTAATGGTCAATATTTTTTTAAACAAGCCCGTAGCCCGCTCTTGAGCCCGAAACTGAGCCCGGCCTGTAAGGCCCGTTCAGACCTGAGTCTGTGGGCGGGCCGTGGGCCTGGCTTTTTCGTGACGGGCCAGCCCGGCCAGGGCCCGCTGGCCAAAAAGGCCCGCGGACTTGGACTTTGGCCTGGCTTGGGCCTATCCCAGCTCGGCCCGGCCCGTTGCCGATGCCTAGGGAGAATGATATATTGTGATCATGGACCGTTCAATCGCCGTTGATGACTACCAAATAAATGATAATGATTAATTTATAATTTGAATAATTTTTAAGTTTCTTAGGATTTTTTTCTTGTTTTAGATTTTATATATGGATTTGAATTTAAATTTAAATATTAGTTAGGATCATCATTTATCTATCATTTGAGAGATTTAGAAAGATTTATTGAAAATCTAGTTTATTAAAGATTCTCTTCTTATAAATAGGCTTTTAATCACATAATTAATTCAGATTTGGCTAATATAATTTTATTTTCTTTGTATCTTTGTTATCTTAGGAGGGATTATAAAATATATAAATTTTTATTCTTAGGAATCAACAGACTCGTTGAAGCTATCGTCCTGGTATTCTACGCGAATCAACAGCGTTATTGGAGCCGCCTGCAAATCTTGCATCTTTGGAGGTTAATCGGGTCAGCAAAAGAGCATAACCGTAAGCTACATCAGTTGAGCTCGGTCTCCTCCATCTCTTTATCTTCGTGGAAGGTTTGTTTCCTCGATCACTTCATCAATGATTTGTAAAATGTTCGCATCTTCAATCTCTTTATTGAAGATAGGAAGAAAATTCTTATCTTTAAGATCTTCATGGAAGATAGGTGGAAGGTTCGCATCTTCAATCTCTTCATCAAAAATTGGTAAAAGGTTCGCCTATTCGAGCGGGTTATCGAAATCACTAACAATAGGCTACCCCTCCACACATTGTGGAGTTTGTGGTCGTTCCTGACGTTGTATAAATGTCATTATTGCCTCCATCTGTTGTGTTAGCGCATCGAATCGCTTGTTCATTCGCTCATTCATTGCGTCGGCGATGGACTATTGGTCTTCTTCACAATTGTAGGCTTCGCTAAGAAAATGTCTTTTGGGCGGTATTTTTTTTTTTGTGGTCTAGGTTTGGGGTTTAATGAGGGGGAGTCCAGTTTTTTTTTTTTTTTTCTCTCTTTGTTTTTAAATGGGAAGTTTGTTATGGGTGTGAGTGCTCTATGGGCTTCCTTTTTTCTTTTCGTTAATTGGGATTGGGGCTGCATGCGGATGTGTAGTGGCTGAAATGCGGACATGTTTTTTTTTAAGGGGTGGATGGAACGTGGGGTATAGGTTGATTTGAATTTTTTTTTCCCGGTAGGGAAAATAAATGAATGGAATGGGTTACAAGAAGAATTGCTTATGGATTTTTTTTTTAATACGGGGAAGGGATATAAAAAATGGGATATGGGTTATGGATTGCTAAGACAATGTTCCCATACCAATTGATATAGTGTAGGACTATGACCGTATTTTTTTCTATAAAGAGAAAAAAAAAAGTTTCATCATTTGAAATTTATTTAATGGGTATGAATATTAAAAATTAGATAATTTTATGTACAATCTCAAATGCAAACTTATAGATAGTGCACACATGTTTTAATTTTTTAAATAATAAATTTTAATTAATGAGATGTATATTATGATGAAAAATGCATATCACTTCATTTTAATTTACATGGACTCATTTTTAACAAATGTAAAATAAAATTAACGATATATATACGTCATCTAAGGAGGCATATATATATCTCATTGAATGATTGACAAGATATATGAGACTGAACGCTTCCAATTTTTCAGAGGTACAGTGATGGGTCTATACCTTTTTTAACAAAGTTTGAGAAACTTCTTTTTATGGGATTTTGGCTCTCTGGTTTTGGGTGATTTATAAAATCCCTTTTTAGTTTTTGTGATTGTTTGTAGTCGTTTTCATAGTGCAACTTTCAGTTTTTAAGGAGATTTTTATTTATTTTAATTTTTAACGACCGTTATTTTGAGTCTCCTAAAATCTAGAAGTTATTTAGAAGTTAGTTTTTTCAAAAGTATTCCTAAAATCTATGTCTAAAGGTATCATCATTATAATTTCTTTTATTTTTTTGGAGATTCATTTTGCTATTTTTCATTTGGAATTAATGATTTTTCAATATTTATTTCATTGCGGGAGAAAATAGACTTTCAATCTCAACTGTATATTAATTCAATGGCTAGGACATGATACAATAAATGATATGTCAGACTTGTCTTTTTAGCCCCTGCCCCACTCGTTATAAAAAATAAAAAAAAATCATGACCACTCTGGGTACATGACCGGGTGATTAACTTGGAATGTCTGTGAACAATTCTAAACTTTGAATCTTCATATAAAGGTACTGGAATAGATATTATAGATGTTGATATATACAATCAATGTAAATCTATAAATCAAAGCCAGATAGAATTCCCCTATTTTTTCGAACAATTAAGAAGATTGAAATGAAGGTGGGAAAGGGGGGGTGGGGGGTTTGGGGAAGGGGGAGGTGAAACACGTGAATACACAAAAATCAAATTATTTTGTTCCTTGAAAACGAAATTACTTCGAATCTCTGTCTTATGCGGAATATTAATAAATCAATTTCCCAATAACAAAAACTCTTGGGCTCTTTTGGTTGTGAAATGTAATTGTATAAAAAATGAGTAGATCTATTCACTCTTCTCCAAAATAGTTGCACCCCCCTCTATATGAATCTTTAAAAAACGATCCATTTATAAATGGATAAGTTGCACTCCCTTCTCTATATTAGATTGTCGTTCTACATTCCCACTGTCGATCACGATTGAATATGACGACATTATAACTATCGACGCGCAAATGTTCTTAACCCTGCATTTTGTATAGTGTATCGACATTGTGACTGTTGATGATGTTGAAAGAAACCGATATAACAATGGTCAAAGAGTACTAGTCCCGGGGACAGTATGATCCGTTTAACACTTTGTCTGTCGACAAAATTAACTCACATCGACCATAGGGGTGTCAACATGATCAAGTCTAAATTTTATCCACTTAATTCATGTCATTTAACACCAAGGATGTCAATGGAAACAGTTTTTGTCGACACATGCAGTGTCACACACATCTACGAAAAAGAAAATAGTGAAAAACTTGGTTGACACCTTTATGCATGCATGCATGATACATGATTGATTGGTGACATGAAGGTGCAAGACAACATAACATTATAGACCTTGCCTACCCTCTCGTGAATGAATAGAAGATGATGAAACCCAATAAGAAATGATTGATGGAGAGAGAATTTGAGAAGGAAAAAACTCAAAAAAGAAACAAGACTACCACTGAAGCTCGTTGTGTTTACAACACTACTCACTACTTAAGGTGAGTCTATGAAATACAAATGGATTAGAGATGAGATAGACCGAGAGAGAGACGTGGGAGAAGACGACGAGGCAGACCGAGAGAGAGAGAGAGAGAGAGAGAGAGAGAGAGATGAGGGAGATGACGGTGAGGTAGACCGAGAGAGAGACAAGGGAGACGACGGTGAGACGAGGGAGACCGAGAGAGGGATGACAGAGATTCAGAGATGAGAGAGTTAGGTTATTGTGAAGAAGGGGCACATGAATTCAAAAATGAGTTTATATATGAGGAGGGTTTTAATGAAATACCTAAAAAGTGAGGTGGGCAATTACAGAAGGGAGTTGCACCTATTTTGGAGGGGGGTGAATAGAGCCACCCAAAAAAGATTTATTCACGAAGGCTTAAGTTCGGACCTCTCTTTTTAGAGAAAACTAGGGACGGTGTGTAGGAGATATATAATTTATATCTTATTTTTGTAAGTTTTTTTGTCCTATTTATTTTGTTTCTTCCTCATCAAGGTTAAGTGAAATTTTATTTTCTGCAAGAAACATTAGTCGTGTATATGTTTTTTTTTAAAGAGAAAGAGGGTGTTGAGGAAAGATGTTGAAAGATTTTTTTAATTCGATTATTTGAGTGAATTTTTTCCTACTCTATTCCATAGATAGATAAATTTTACCGAATCACATAAATTATTGTATTATCTTATGTTGATTTTTTATTCTCTTGCTCATTATATAAGTGTGAGATCTAACCTTGAAAGAGCCGCTGTGTCAACAATTCTTAAACCTCATTATGTGTGTGGAGAGACATAAATCTCTCGAATAGTGTAACCAATTCAGGCTAATCCGAGTTTTGATTAAGTCGACACCATAAATTAAAGGAGGTTGGGGTATCATGCACATGGGGCACCAAATATTAAAAAAATAATAAGGTTAATATAAGACTCCACTATGCAATACATCATATATCATCACTCATAGTAGAACTTAACATATATATATATATATATATATATATATATATATATATATATATATATATATATATATTAAAAGCAGGTTTAAGACTAATTTCGTACAAATTTGTTTTTTCATAGATCTATTTTGAAAAAGCTAGCTTTTGATCACTTTTTGAGAAAAAAATGTCTACAATTTTAAATTAATGAGTAGATTTTATTTTTATTTTCGTTATGTTTAAAAAGATATGTGAAAATTTTAATTTCTTCAAACTCGACTCCAAACCCATTTTCAAACGGCCAAACTAATGGACTGCATGTACCCAAACGAATGTTTTCATGTGTTGGTATAAGAGAGGAAAAAACAGAGAGCGGAGAATGGGAGGCCTTATTGGTATTAGGGGTGGTAAACGAGTCGAACGAGCCGAGCTTTGACATGTTCAAGCTCGGCTCGTTTATAAACGAGTCGAGCCGAGCCGAACCGAGCCGAGCTCATGAGCCTCAACGAGCCTAGCGTTCTTATTTATTTTAGGGTTTTTAGGGATTGAAAATAAAATTTTAGCCTAATGAGCCAAGTTCAAGAGATTAAATGAGCATAACTTTGTATTAATTTAATATTCTGATTTTATAAAGGAGTTTAGTCAAGCTTCAACTAAGTTTTAATAACACAAACGAGTCGAATTTGAAGATAAAATGAAGTTCGATCCAGGTCCTGAGCCTAACCGAGTTTTAAAACTTGTTCAAGCTCGTTCATTTGTCTAAATGAACGAGCCCGAACGAGCTCAAACCGAGTCGAGCCCGAGTTGAGCCCGAGCGGCTTGGTTCGTTTACCAGCCCTAATTGGTATCATCGATTTTTTTTTATTCGTTAGTTTTGATGGGGATTGATGGATACAAACATAATGCGACATCGCACAGTCTAATCTTCTTTTAATATGAACGTATTGCCTAATTTTTTGTGCTATTAGATACAGTTTGTGTGTCCAATCTCACAGATAATTTATATATCTCAACAAATACACAGAGATATATATCTCATTAATTGATTTATTCAATTTGTTATAGAAAGTATATATTTTTCATTAAATTATATATCTTATTAAATGAGGTGTATTATTTTTTAAAAATTAATACATGTGAGACTATATGCGGAACTGTCTTGTGGACTATCTCTAACACTATTCCTTCATATATGATGCAGTATGGATTGTGATTGTGAAAATTGGTTGAAAGGGCTGGCTCCGTTTGGCAAGACGTCTGGGGACGTTGCGTCGGCGGAAGCGTAGGTGCGTTAGAAAATCTATGTTTTGAAGCGTTGGGGAAACGAGCAACAAATACACACTAACCGCACAAACTTGAAACAAATGCAGAAGCTATGAATTCCATTTGTTTAAGCGTCTGCGTCCGCGGGCGTCCTCCACCACCAACACGGGTGGGACGCTGATCCAAATGGTGCCTAACTTATGATTAAATTTGTTTTGAATTTTGTCAGTAAGATCATTACTCTTCTGTCATTAATATTCTAATAGTAAATTTCATCATTAAGATTTCATCTTCTTTTTCTGTTGGCTGTTACCACAACATCATTATAGCTTCTATTATTGCAAAATCTTCCCATCTAGATCAGGCCACTATGCTAAATTTTTTTCCTTCTTAATGCTGCTTGTGAAACTCAAAATTAGCATCATATACAATTCAGTTACCTAGTATTTCTGTTATTCGAACCCGTATGAAAGTTTAAGAAAAAAATTGCTACAGTATCTTCAAAAAAATCATTTTTTATTAACAAATGCCCTGAACTAATTCTAGAACAGACTTGCAGAATAACCTAGATCACAGGCAGAGTAAAGTCAAGACATTATAACATTAACTATATAGTTACAAATTTGATCCATCTTTTGATTATTTAGCAACCACAACATTCATTCCATCATGTGCGCCAGGTCAAGACAGAACGTGACACACTGACACCGACTCGGTTCCACTGCTCCGCCGGAACCGGTTAATCTAACCTGATCCTCGTCAGCCATCACTCGTCCTAAAAATACTAATCGAATAACGGGAGCACTTTCCGTTTATCAAATTGTTCCGACGGTGCAATTTACTCAAACTATGCAGAATAAACCGATCGATCGATTCACCTTTTTATTCATTTCCCCCATTTTCATTCATCGATGTCACTGCCGTTGAACCGTTGTTCCGCCTTATACTTCTCCTCCTTTGCACTCACCTTCCTCTTCTTCCTCCTCCTCTTCTCCTCCAACAAGCGCTCTCTCAAGCCCAACCTCTCCTTCTACAGCTCCAACGCCACTTCAAATCTCCCGATCTCCCCCTCATCAGAACCCCCGCAACCACTCCTCGCTCTAGACTTCCCTTCTCTCTCCAAGTCTTCGGTTGCACCTCCGACGCCGCAGCCGACCTCCCCGGCTCCCGCCGATTCGGACGGCGGAGGTGAAGACGATGCTGGATCCGTCGATCCCGACGACACTGGAGAGACCGAACCGTCCGATGAGAAGGTGAATGTTCAAATAGTCAATGAAGAAGAGAACGGCAACAACATCAATGACAGAGATGATGATCAAGTTGGAGGTGAGTGTGATCTGTTCCAAGGGACATGGACGAGGGACGAAGAGTACCCGCTGTACAGGCCGGGATCTTGCCCTTACGTGGACGAGGCCTTCACTTGCCAGGAGAACGGACGGCCGGATTCGGGTTACCTGAAGTGGAGATGGAAACCGGACGGCTGTGATCTTCCCAGGTGAGTAACTGTTTCTTTTTTTCTTTTCTTTTTTTTTATTTAAAAAAAAGCTGATTTTTTTGCAATGTTTGGATGTTTTTGAATCGTGAGACCTAGATTACAAGAATGCCACTCATTAATTGAATCATTAGTAGTCTTTTTGATGCTGCAACACTTGAAGACAAAATGTTTCATTTATATTTCATCTTTCATTGACAGCAATGCAAAGATTGAATGTGACATGAGGATTTGTGGTCCATTGATGGATGCTGAAAAATAATAAATAATGTATGATGCTGAAAGTGTGAAGGTTGGTGCGATTGAAAGTTTGAAACATAGCATGTTTGTTATCTATCTAAATTTAGACAGAAGAGCAGCAGACCCTCCCCAGCACCCTCCCCTAAGGGGAGGTCGAGAGTTCGAATCCCACCTTACCAATCAAAAAAAAAAAATTTAGACAGAAGAAACTTTTTTTTAATAGCCAAAATCTTGACCCCTACCCAGTGACCGAATCTGATGTGGACCAATTTCAAAAAAGATAACACTCGTATTAACTGATAGAATGACATGTCCTCTTATGATCGGTACGAAATGAAATTGGGTAAGAAAATTAGTCAGTTTTTGGGTCATTGGATCAACCCTCATTTAGAATCTTTCTTGATTCTTCACATTTAGTGTGTGTGACTGATAACAACCCACTTTTTCGCACTGAGTGAGCGCCAAATTAATCATTGATGTGGCAGACTGCAGGCCTTGCTGTGATGTACCATGAGTTCAACCTACAAGCTGATTAGATATGTGATCAGTTATTGATTTGAGGTATTTTCCATGTCGAATCTGGAAATACTGTGTTGGTGGTTAGAAACAGCATGAGCCTAGCCTGGTGCAACTTACTTGTTACAAAAGTTTGCTTCTTTTTTTTTCTCTTTCTCAGAAAGAAATTTAGATGCACATAAAAGGAATATTTATATGCAGACAAGAGCTTCATGAATACAAAAATGTTAGATTGATAGTAAAAGTGAGAACAATTAAACGCTATCCTGAAATTCATTCATGGTAATGAAGTTCGACAACTTGACTATTTCACAGGATGTTCTTGAACAGCTGATTCTTCATCTAGTTCATTACATATGATATTATCTTGTGTTGATTTTGATGATTAGAAGCGCCTGACTGTTTTTTTTCTTTCCTCATATATGGCTTGTAGGTTTAACGCAACAGAGTTTTTGGAGAGGCTAAGAGGTAAAAGGATGATGCTAGTTGGGGACTCTGTGAACCGCAACCAATTTGAATCAATGTTGTGCCTTCTACGAGAAGCGCTGCCTGACAAGAGCCGGATGTATGAGACACAAGGCTATAAAATAACTAAAGGGCGAGGATACTTTATCTTTCAATTTGCGGTAAATTATTGATTCTCTCAATCATCATTTTTATTTACGTAAAATTTAGAATGCAATGTGGATTGTTGGGGTCTTGCATGATTAGTCTTGATCAGAGACTTCTGGTTCAGTGGAAATTCAATCCAAATTTTACAAAATGGCATGTTTCCTTAAGTTACCTCATAATGCCACTTCAAGTTTTAAATGTCATATTCTAAATCAAATAATCATGAAAAGATGAATTTAAAAACTCAGATGTTTCAAATTTGACTTTTATCATGCATTGATACCAAAGTTTGTTTGGAAACTACTTGTTATTGATATCCTAATTGTTTCCATGTGAGGATAGATAAATATAATTGCATTGCAGTATGCCTTTTTATTTCAGTTTTGTAAATATACTAATGGCATTTGAAAGTTTCTCTTTGTCAAGTAGGAAAATTCAATTTTGTTTATGTACTAAATTACCATTTGGGCAGTTTCATTTTACAGTGTTCTGACCAGTGTGAGGATCATCGTCACCTTGTTTAGCACATTGTCTTTGCTGTTTTCCACAAAATATAATAAATTTTGGATAAAAAATGAGAATAATGATAGATTTTGAAGACAAAATTTCTTGTATGGGTAAACAATTTCATGGAGCTAATTTCAAAATTTCAACATCCATACTTGACACCAAAGAACATACTGAAATTAAATTCAATTGCTCATGGTTGCTTCAACATTGGATATGACCTTGATAAATTGAAGTTTTTTTGCTGACATTATAAATAAACAGGATTTTAACTGCACTGTAGAGTTCTGTCGCTCGCATTTCCTCGTTAGGGAAGGAACCCACCTTACAGCACAGAGAAAATCAAGGCCAAGTCTGCAGATAGATCGCATTGACAAGTCGGCTGCTCGATGGAAGCATGCTGACATTCTGATTTTCAATACCGGCCACTGGTGGACTCACGGAAAAACTTCTAAAGGGTAAGTTTAGCCTTCTTTTATACATTACAAGGCCTGATAATAGATACCCCTTGCTTATCAATTTATCATGCAATTTACACTTGGAAAACAAACAGAACTTTAATCATATAGCACAGTGGCATTTCAGTACAATGATGTCTCTAATCAATCGCAGGAAGGACTACTATCAGGAAGGTGATACAGTCTATCCAAAATTTGATGCTGTTGAAGCATATAAGAGAGCCATGCGGACTTGGGGAAGCTGGATCAACAAAAACATAAACCCTGCAAAGAAATTGGTCTTCTACAGAGGATACTCAACTGCTCATTTCAGGCAATACTCCTGCATCATTTTCATTATTATTTATCATTTTTGTTTCGGTATTCAATCTGATCAAGATATTGTTGTTCCTTGGACCAATCGCCTAACGATTCATGGGACACCTCCCCCTTTGGGGGACCCAGGTTCTGAGTCTTGCAATTTTTGCAAGACTGCAAAAATTGTTTATAGCCCTGTGTAGGTTTTGTGGGCATATGCTCCACAGTCAGATCTGGGTCCATGATGGCTCAGTCTTCCTAGTATATCCATTGTATGTTAGAGACTTTATAACTCAATAGGGATCTTGTACCATGAAAAAAATCTGATCAAGATATTGTCATTCACCAGAGGAGGAGACTGGGACTCTGGAGGAACGTGTAATGGAGAGACAGAGCCGATCTTAAGTGGAGCCTTCCTTGATAGCTACCCTATGAAAATGAGGATTGTTGAAGACGTTATCCATGAAATGAGAGTCCCTGTGATCCTTTTGAACATCACAAAATTGACCAACTTCCGCAAGGATGGTCACCCATCGATTTACAGGAAGAAACTCGCAGAAGGTCAGAAGGTGTCATTAAGACGGCAGGACTGCAGCCACTGGTGTCTTCCTGGGGTCCCAGATGCATGGAACGAGCTCATATACGCCAGCCTTGTCATGAGACAAAAACCAGCTTGGAATCAAAGGTTGAGGTGACCGATTTTTTTAGGCTAATTGTCTACTTTGTTATATCTTAGAGAATAGATCAATTACATAAATCACATCAAATATATTTGATAAAAAAAATTGTCGCCTGATGTTATATGTAATTAGGCCTGTCAACGGGTCCGAGCCGGGTCGGGGTGGATCCGACCCAGGACCCGGTGGGTCCGGGGAAACGTGGACCCGGACCCGGACCCGACCCGGATGGCTAGTTAAAAAAAAGGGGAGAGTTCATAATTGTAAGAATTTTTATACAATTTAAAAGAAGTAAATGAATTATTAAACAACATTCAAAACAATAAAAACTATCACAAACAACATATTAACCTAAACAATAAATATAACTAATTATACAAACATTCAATATAATATTTAACCTAAACAACATTTAAAACAATAAACACTCATACACAACTTATTAACCTAAACAATAACATAACTAATTATACAAATATTCTCAACAATATTAACCTAAACAACATTCAAAACAATAAATACTAATATATTAACATAAACAATAAACATAAATCATCCAACAAACTAATTAATTATACAAATTCAAAAGCTAATAAGTTAATTGTCCTAAACAAATCAACGATAATATATTATTAAGTTTACTACATATTAAACAATCAAGTTCTTGCAAGTTACAACATCAACACAACGAAAAAAATGTTTTAAATCATCTAACGAGTAGAAGTTTAAAGTTGAATGTTGTGCTCACAGAATTTCCACATACATGCAACGTCAAAAGTCAAAACAATAGCATGTGATTATTTTTTGTTCAACTGATTTATTCAACATAAAAAAAATTGCTTGTACAATTTTGAAACAATGCACTTGCTAAGATAAAGAACAACTAGATGAAAAACAAGAACAAAATGAGATAGATGTTGTAGACTTATAGCTTGTGGATCATTAAACTATGATAAACAAAATAGAATAGAATAAAAAAAAATGCCATCACAATAAAAAATAAAGGATTTATGATTGCATAGGAAAGAAATCCTTACATTTTTCTAAAATGATTTCTTCAAAGTCTTTAACTAGTTCTTGTCAATTCCGGATTCACAATCGACGGAACGTGATCTGAAAATGAGTAATAACAATCAATAATAATATCAAATGATATGGAATATAGGTGATGTAAAAATTTGATCACCTTACCATTGTTTTTATGTGATTCCACCCAGTTTTGCACAGTTACCAATGCCTTTACAATATCTAGATTTAAAGAAAGACAGGAGTCATCAAGAATCCTCCCTCCAACACTAAAAGCCGCTTCTGAAGCAACTGAGGTCACTGGTATCGTTAAAATATCACGAGCCATCCTTCCAAGTGTTGGAAGTTTAGGGCTATTGATTTTCCACCAATGCAATATGTTAAAGTCTTCAGTTCTAGAAAAAATAGACTCATCCAAATACTGATCTAACTCTGATTTTAGAATAATGGTGGTAGATTTGGCAGTCATTCTCTACTGATCAAATTCACTATGCTTGTCACCAAGAGATAAAGCAGAAGGAAGTGAAGAACTGCCACTAGAAGATGCAATCAAGGTAAAAGGACTAGTTGCCACATATTCAGTAAAAAATCAACTAGAGAAGAACGAACCCTCATGATGTATCGGTTAGCTTCATCACCATAACATTTGACATACCAATATTCAACCAAATCAAACTTAAACTACATTCTTCCCAATACTAGTTAAATTTTTGTTTAACCAACTACATTTCTTCCCAATACTTGTTAAATTTTTGTTTCATTGGAGCATCCAATAAACGAAGAAATGCATGCTCACTGTTTTCCCATACATTCAAATGCAATTGGATATCACAAATATCAAGAAAAAATGAGTTTGATGTGAGAAAGTTTGTTCCAGAAAAAGTTTTTGTTGCTTCATAAAACACTTTCAAGCAATCACATATGATTTGTGCCATCTCCCACTCTTCATGCGAAGGACAAAACTTGTATTGTCGATCTATTTCTTCCAAGCGAAAAAAATGTTTCTTTTAGTTCTAAAGCAGATTCCAACATCAAGAATGTGAAGTTCCATCTAGTTGGAACATCTTGACTCACCCCCTTCCTTCTACCTTGCATCTTCACTTGATTCAAAACATGTTGGAACTTTTGTTTAGCCGAAATTGTTCTTTTAACATATTTGGCACAATTCCAAATCTTTTGAATCATCTCTTTTATTTCTTCAAGTCCATTTTGCAAAATCAAGTTCAAGATATGTGCACTACACCGAACATGAAATAACTCTCCATTCAATGGAAGCAAGATTTTATCTATCAAAGAAGACTTCAAAATTCTAACCATAGCATCATTAGTGGAAGCATTATCTAGAGTCAAAGAAATAATTTTTTGTCAATATTACACTCCAAAATCAAATCCATAACAACTCTATTAAAAGTTTCAGCACCATGAGGACATTCAATTGAGGGAAAACCAAGAATTTTATGATGCAATTGCGAAGCATCATCTATATAATGAGAAGTCAAACAATAATACCCAATATTTTGATTTGATGTCCACATATCAATAGTGAGGCTGATTCTAGAAGAAAGATTATCAAAATGGATATATAATTTTTCCTTCTCCTCCTTGTATAATTTGATGATATCTGCTCATTGAATTTCGGGAAATAAGATTGAACTATGGCTGAAGATTATTAAAAAAAACCTCAAAAAACTCATGTTCAACCATGTTAAATGGATAATTATGCTTCGCAATCATTCTTGCTAAGTCCAAACGACTTCTTTCTTAGTCAAACTTGAAATTTTTTATTTTGACGTATCAAACTCCAATCAAACTTGAGATGTCAACTTTCTTTTCTTAGAAGAAGATGCCAACTCAGCACTGTCCTCAACCTCAATAACATATTCATTTGTTGCACTAGGTTCAGATACCTCAACATCTAAACACAAAATCAACAAGCCCAACAAAATCCATTCAAATAATATCAGAAGACTTAAAATTTGTCATAAAAATAAGAAAAACAAACACAAATATAGTAGATTCAGAATCCATTCAAATAATGCAATCTCACACATATTCGATGCCCTAACTGTATACAGAGACTAATTACAAAGACCCTAATTCACAACATACAGTGTGATAAAAAAATAGAAATAAAAGATAAGGTCTACAAAAAAGATTACCCTGAACTGAAACTGGTTGAGACATGCCGAGTGGGGGCGGAGAGTCAGAGACGAAAGCGCGGTCCAGGCGGTGTCGCTCGCGTGGAGTGAGAGAGACAGAAATGGACGGAGTGGCTCGCGTGGTCTAGGCGGTATCGCTCACGCAGAGTGGCTCGCGTAGGCGGTGTCGCTCTTGCGTGAGAGAGACCATAGGCGGAGAGAGAGAATATGAGCAAGACAGAGACGGCGGCGTACCAAAAAAAAAAAAGTCAGGGCACTTTCACAGTTTCACTTTAGGGCATGACTTATGGACTAAGGACTAACAAGTGAAATAATTTTCTTTGGTGGGCTTTATGTTTTTTTATTTTTGTTTGGTGAATGGCTTATGGACTTATGGTGGGTTTGGTTGGTTATGGGCTTGAACTTGTAGATAGAAAATAAGTTAAGACTTATGCTAATAACTTAATAAATAAAAATAAAATTATGAGTCGGGTCTTTGGTCCAACAGGTCAGGGTGGGGTGGACCCGGACTCGACCCGTTTATATGTTCAGGTCCACCGGGTCGAGTCCAAATCGGGTCGGGTATATTACATCTGTAATCGGGTCCGGGTCGGGTCGGATCGGGTTGGGTCCGGGTCTGGACCCGACCCGTTGACAGGCCTATCTGTAATTGTAAATTCTTTGTTGTTCAACCTGACCAATCTGAAGAGTATTCATGCTGGCTTTCAGTGAACTTGTTTGGCAACACTCAAATAAATAAAATGTGATTTTTATGGATATATATACAAAAAAATCATTTGGTGGATTTGGATGATATTATCCAATTTATATAGAGCTATAAAAAAATCTAAGAATTAAATTATTCTCAAAATTCTTTAAAAAAACATGAATTTTCAAGTATAACTCTAATAGGGGTGATTAATAGCTTGTTAGAAAGAAATTTTCGACATATACTTGAAATATGTTTTTCTTATAAATGATTGTTTCACGAAGAAAAGTGCGAAAGAACTTTGAAACTCATATTTGACCCGAAATTAGTTATTTATTACATATATTTCAAGATTATCTCATTCTAAATCTAATAAAACATAATAAAAATAAAAATATGATGATATGACACAATCACCACCATTCATTCAATATATCTTTTTAAAAAATATTAATGTGTCAAAGTTGAAAATATTTTTAGTTAGTTATATAGATAGAAGAGTATTATAACTTATGGATTATTTTTAAAAAAAAATTATGTTAGACACTCTTACCTTTTCACTTTATTAACTAATGACCAATCTTTTCATCTTCTCTCTCATCCTCCAAAAGATTGAGAGAGAGAGAGAGAGAGAGTGTGTGTGTGAGGAAAAAAGAGAGATTTGATATCCCAGGTCACTGTGGATTATTTCTATTTTTTTGGGTAAAATTGGAATGTGACATATCATCTACTGTTTTTTTTTTTTTTTTTTGATAAAATTTGAAATGTGCTAGAATATTCACTTGTGTTTTCATTAATAAAGATCAAATCTATGATTTTTTCTCTCAAGTTCTATTTTTTAAATAATGTGGAATGCATGCATTATTTCATCATTGTTCTTACATATTATTTAATGTTGTAGTGGATGAGTGAGTCATCATCATCACCTATTGAATGTGTTGTGAACCTCCATTATTTTCGTTAGTTTGAAAACCATTTGTGTTTTGGTGGTTTTTATGTACGTTGAATATTCTTTTTGTCATTGAATTATGATTCATGTTTGGAAGTGATTCGGTGTGAGAATGCGGTCGTGCGGGAAGCGATCACGGGTTCATCGCATCGGACGGTCGGAGACGATTCATCTCGACCGTTGGATGCGATGGACCCGTGATCGCTGCCACACCGCCGCACCGTCACACCTAATCGGTTCCCTCTATATATATATATATATATATATATATATAAAACATCTTGGCACTAGGATTTTTAACGAACTTGCTTGCAAGAGCGAATAGCCTTCTATAATTTTGATACTAATTATACATAGTTCACTGTTATTTTGATAATATTACACAGTAAACATGTAATCATTTGATACAAAGTTCTTCTTTGGACCTTTTTTTGTTAAATTTGTTTAGTTCCTCTTTGTACTTTTTTGTTGTTAAATTTGTTTCAGCTCCTATCATTTGAATTTTGTTTTTTTTTAATGTAATTCAATTATGATTTTGGTAGAATGGAATCATTGTTACAATCACAAAACTTGTTCCTAGAGATGATGAATCCGTAGCAGGTGAAGCACGCCATGGACCTCAACTTGAAAGAGATGACAATGAAATGGATCATAGACGTAATTCCATTTGTCACTTAATTTATTATAGCCATTGTGTATAATATTTCAAAACTATTGTTGTGAATTTGCACTTTTATTTATATTATATTAATTTTTGTTTCATTAAATTGCCTTTTAAATATTCATAAAATTAATTTTATAAGTAAAACCACATTCTGTTATCAAACATAAATTAAATTTAACTTTTACATTTGGAAGGGGAATTTTTGACAATTACACAGTAAAAAACTGTTTTACAACTTATTCAAATAAACATCTACAACTGCTTATTCTCTGTTTTTTAACAACTACAACAAACATGTCTACTATTTTTTTGAAAAGTTGTAATATATAATTTATAAATTATAATCTATAACCTGTAAATTTAAACCGCTGGCCTTTTAAGTTGTAACCCACTCGGACCTTCAATAAGTCCCTTGGACACATGTTTTCTTCACAAAAGAATTGACAGTCAATGGCAATAAATAGATGCATGTCAAATTTATTGGTGGGAATTGAAAGGACTGGATTCTGTCTCAGGGGGCGTTTGGTTGCGCGATTGCAAAACTGATTCTGCAGGAATCTGCGATTGCAAACCTGATTCCGCAGGAAGCACACTTTCTCAGCTTTTTGAAATCGCAGCTTTTGGGCACTATTTGCCTGCAATCGCTGGGTTTAAAACTACGATTACAAAACTGTTTGGTTGCGCGATTGCAAACGCAGCTTCCTGTAATCGCAATCGCAGCGCAATCGCGCAACCAAACGCACCCTCAGCGTAGGTAACATTTGAAATTAGGTTTGACTTGCGTTTCAAGGTTCTGTTTTTGCAAAGATTAGAGTGAATACGAAATCATTTTCAAATTTACTATAAACATTAGTTTGTGAAGAGAATGAAAATTATTTTTTAATTGTTAAAAAAACTGTTTAAAATCCAAGAAAAGCATGTTTCTGAATTATTAATTCCAAAAGTTATTTTTAGTGAAAAGTTCTTCCTCAAACTATTTTCAAATACCACATTAATGTGTATCTAACCCATTTGTGATTCACAAGAACCGCATTCTTCTTCGAAACCACCTAAATGTGTATCAAACCCATTTGTTATTCGCAGTAAAGGCAGTGATCCTCTTCAAGGACTAAGAGTGCGTTTGACACCAAATAAA
This sequence comes from Acorus calamus, assembly GCA_030737845.1. Classification (NCBI taxonomy): domain Eukaryota; kingdom Viridiplantae; phylum Streptophyta; class Magnoliopsida; order Acorales; family Acoraceae; genus Acorus; species Acorus calamus. The sequence continues at coordinate 23,463,476 of CM060859.1, forward strand.
AAAATAGTTTTTAGTTTTTTATAAGTTAAAGTTAAAAGTTGTTATCCAACAGATCAGCTTAAATGCATCATCATTACTTGATTTTGTCTCTGACACAGTGCCTTAAAATCTGTGTTACATAAAACATTCATTATTATTACACTCTCAAAAGGTGTGCATAAAACATTTAAAAGCTAAATGCTGCTTTTTAAACTGTATTTTCAAACACATCCTGGCCTAAGCTCTAGTATAGAATCTGCATTTGGATGACAGTGAGAAAATAAGTAATATACAAACTTTTTTCAATTGAACCCTTGGCATATTCAAATCATTTTGAACGTTTTCAATATAATTGAACGATTCTTAGAATATAATGCAGGCGTTAGTATATGTGACCTTTTAGATTATGATAGAACTGACTTTGGTAATCATGAAATAGGAACCCGCGAGTTTGGATGAGCTTTGAAACCAATTCAAACCAATTAAAATGAATTTTTCCATATTTTCATAGGAATTAAAATGTTCCATTTAATACATATTATTGTTCAAAACATAGACTATTTATGTTTTCATTTTTTTAAATCATATACAAGATGTGTATTTTTATAAAAGTTGAAATATATACTTCATTGAATTATTTCATTTAATTTTTTAAAAATATAAAAAAATTTCAATTGAGATAGATACTTTAATACAATGAGTGAATGAAATTAACATATACATGAAACTAATAATACATTTGAGACATGAAAAAGAATTGAATATAATGGCATTTATTTTCATATAGTTGGCGAATAAAGAAACCGACGGAGAAGGAAAACAAACGGAGTTGCATAGTTATTGAAAACCAACCTCTTCTATGAATTGAATGTTTGGAATTCTGAAGTTTTGAATTCCAACTTCCATTTGTGTGAGAGAGAGAAAACGAGCCGAACAAAACAAAAAATGGCAGGTATATATTCCAAAACCGTACATGCATGACTAAAGTTGAAAGTCAGCATTTCACATTAAGGATGCTTGCCAAGGAAGCCACTCCCCACATCGTGCAATCTTGGAATTTAAAAAATAATATATATTATACAGAACCATATATACATGATTATATAATGGTTTCAATTGTAAGTACCCCATCTTTTTTGGGGATATGGTAGCTATTAATATATTATACTCGTCTTGGAAGGATTGATTGATTACACGAGGTCGCGCACCCGTGCATGTTATATTTTTATGTTCCCAAGTACCAATTTATTTTAATTGAATATTAATCATCATCGCCTTGTCGTATCTTAAGGTAAAAAAATAATCAACGTTGGTGAATTATTTCCAACATTGAACATATTGGTAGCTTATTTATAACCTGTATCAAGTGTTTGGATTTAGAAAACAAAAGTGATGGCATTTGAAAATTTTTCCAACTAATGTTGGTTCCCCTCACACACACCAAACAAAAACAGTCAAGAGGTAATTATACGTTGGGTTTATTTATGAGTAAATTAATTCACATTCCATAACACTCAAGAAATGTTTTGAATGAAAGTGGTGCAATAAAATAAAAAAACTGATCCTAATCCTAGGCGGACTCCTAAAGCACAAACGGTAGGATCCCACTTTATTTTTAAAAAATTATTGATTTATTAAAAAAATTGTTTCAGTATCAATAAAAAAATGTATCGATATATACATGAGATTCATTTTAAAAATTCTCTTAAGATCTAATCTAACAAGTAAAGCGGGCCCAAAAACATGTGCTTGTGCTAATGTTTTGAATAATCAATGGTCTCTTTCATAATAATTCAGTCATGTTTTGTTTTCCTTAATTTGTTAGTTAAAATAAGACCTACTCATTTGAAACCCAAGCTCCTCCTTCTCAGCCGGAGACCCGCCACAGATGAATGAATGTTTCCATTTGACCCCACTAAATTAAGAAAGGACACCCAAAACGAAAAATTGACTAATCTAAACTGCGAAACGACCCAAAATAAATGTCTTTTGATACCACGACAACGGTTATTATATATTAATTAGATGTTTGTTGATAAAATCATGTTTTATCACCATTTCTAGTAATGTTTTTTTTTTTCACATGGTGGTGGAAACATATTACATGTCGATTTTCTGATCTAGGATAGTGTTTGATCAAATGAATAAAAATATATCCTTTTTTTAAAAAATAAAATATGTATTAAGATAAATTACATATTTTATGAATAAACAAAAAAAAATACATGCATGGGAGTCCAAAAGCAATAGATCCTCGTATTTTAATGAAAGGGATGTGTGCATAGTGCGTACCCTCTTAAAAAAAATGTGAATATGGTTTAGCCTTCCAAACCTTTTCATATGCATTGACTAATCTAACTTGTTGCATCCAATGGTCGATCTTTCGATCAAACTCTCGAAATAATTCCAAAACATCAAAAATATAAAAAAACACAACAGAGTAATCAAAATCATTTCTGTTGTGAATATAGTGGATACCCACCACTCCTCCTAACAATAACCTCCCCCACTCTTCAACTTTATAACCCCTCTCATTCAACTCCATAACCTCCACTATTAATCACCCCACTATGTACCCCCTCACCTCTATGAACTTGTAACTTCTCACATTTGGAATTCCTCCATGCACCCTATAAATAGAGGGGTCTCTCATGTATTCCACAACCAACAAGTGAATAAGAAATCTCTCTCCACTTATCTTCTTTATATGTCTTGTGTGCTTTGTTTATGTATACTATTATGTTCATGTATTCTATTTAGTTCACAACACGTTATCAGCACGACGACGCTCTTGTCTAATTCGCTAAAGAGGTTTGTATTTTGGTGAGTTTATGATGCTCAAATAATCATGACTATATTTTATATATTGTGTACAACATGGTAGAGAATTTTATGATTTTCTTTTTGATAAAGAAAAAAAATGTTTTCTTACTTTATGCTACATAATTAAATATTCTCATTCGTTATATTCTTTTATATATATTTTTTAAGAGTGCATTTCTTTATGCATTTTCTATATGCATATATAAATCCATGGTTTATAATAAAATCCCATCTTATGGGTTCTTATTTATCTCAACAAAAAAAAATCCTTTTATTGGTTTGTATTTTTTATGATTATTCACGGTTTTGTATTATGGTATTGTTGATATTGTTATCAACTTTTGTTACATAAAAATGATTAAAGTAAAAAAAAAAATGTTTGCAACTGGATTGATATATGCATGCAACTGTATATATATATATATTTCACATGTTGGTGTAGTTAGACTCTCCCACATTCATAGTAGCATGTATTAATTGTAGTTGAGAAAGGTAAATGACAAAAAAAAATTACAAATTTCTAAGCACAGGTGTTTTGATGATTAAAATTTGTGGCTTAAAATTTTTTCTATTTGACTATAGAATTATATTTTGATGTTTCACTTATTGCTTAGATTTGTGCTAACATCAACCCTTATTCCTTGTATCAATTAATTTCATATTTATAAATATTTGATTTGAGATTTATTTTAATGTTACAATGTCATGTGTCCCTATAAGACCATACAAAAATTATATTTACATGGATCCCTGAAGGACCATGTAGAAGTTATGAATTATGTGTCCCAATAAGACCATATGCAAATTTTATTTTATTTTATCCCTGAAGGATTAAAAAAAAACATTATTACATGGATCCTTGCAGGATCATGTGAAAGATATGATTAAAATGTATCCCTGAAGGACCATATAATTTTTATCCCTGAAGGATATATATATACATAAATCATGATTGCTCGTATCCCTGTAGGACAAAATAAAAGTTATATGATATATTTTTTTTTAGGTCCTTGAAGGACCAAATGAAAAAAAAAAGATTCATGTATCCCAGCAGGAACATGTAAATTATGATTAGCATTCACCATTATCATCATAATGAATATGATTTAAAGATTAATTCATCATTGACAAAGGTCCACCGACCATTATGCCTCAAATATGCTCCAGTTGTAGCAATATTGAGAGCATCAATTTTATATATTCTCGTTGACGAACAACGATTTTTTTTTCTCATGTACAAAGGTCCACCGACCATTATGCCTCAAATATGCTCCAGTTGTAGCAATATTGAGAGCATCAATTTTATATATTCTCGTTGACGAACAACGATTTTTTTTTTCTCATGTAACCCAACTCAATGGCATAGCATCATTACCTGAAGTAAATGCATTTTATTTTATGTTCGTCATGGAAGTTGTGGTCAAGAATGATGAGATCATGATTTATATAGTCAATAGCACAACAATCATAGAGTTTGTAAAACATCTCAAACCACTGGAAGTGATTTGCTATTAAACAAAAGCATAATTGAAGAGAAAAAGTTTGCAGAACAAACCCCTAACACAAGGAAAATGATTGTTATCAATTTGGTGCTTAAAATATGGTCACGTACCTGATGTACGATCAAATTTTGTCATTTATGTATTTTTTTATCATTTTTCTTTGTTATCTGAAATGCATTTTCCTATTTTTATATTTATCTTATTTATTTCATTTTTCTTTTTACAAGAATGGCTATGGTTGGTGACATCTGTCTGGCAGACAGCGCAACAACGCATACGATCCTACGAAATAAAACATATTTCTCGACATTGACATTAATCAATGCAAATGTTAATACCATCTCTGGTACTACAAAATTAATTGAAGGCTCCGGAAGAGCAAATATAATATTACCAGGAGGTACAAAATTTTGTATTAATGATGCATTATATTCAGCAAGATCCAGAAGAAATCTGCTAAGTTTTAAGGATATTCGTCTTAATGGATATCATATTGAGACTATAAGTGAAAATAATATGGAGTATTTATGCATTACTTCAATTATTTCAGGCCAAAAGCATATATTAGAGAAACTTCATGCTCTCTCATCCGGGTTGTATTATACAACCATAAAAACAATCGAATCATACACTGTAATGAACCAGAAGTTCTATGATTCAGATATTTTTACGCTTTGGCATGATCGCCTCGGGCATCCAGGGTCTACAATGATGCGTCGAATAATTGATAATTCATTTGGGCATCCGTTAAAGAACCAGAAGATTCTTTTACCTAATCACTATCAATGCACTTCGTGCTCACAAGGCAAATTGATAGTTAGACCATCCCCTACAAAAGTCAATGTTGAGTCACCAACATTTTTGCAAAGAATTCAAGGGGATATATGTGGCCCAATCCACCCCCCATGTGGACCATTCAAGTATTTTATGGTATTAATAGACGCATCTGCTAGATGGTCGCATGTTTGTCTATTATCCACTCGGAATGCTGCATTTGCAAGACTACTTGCTCAAATAATCCGATTACAGTCTCATTTTTGGATTATCCTATAAAGTCAATACGCCTTGATGGAGCTGGTGAATTCACATCGAAAACTTTTAACGACTATTGTATGTCGCATGGCATCGATGTTGAACACCCTGTTGCTCATGTGCACACCCAAAATGGATTAGCTGAATCATTTATTAAGCATCTTCAGCTAATTGCACGTCCTATGCTTTTGAGGACAAAATTACCCCTTTCAGCTTGGGGTCATGCTATATTGCATGCAGCAGCATTAGTTCGCCTTCGGCCAACTGCTTATCATCAATATTCCCCTTTACAGCTTGTATTGGGTCATCAACCAAATATTTCACATCTTCGTATTTTTGGTTGTGCTGTACAAGTTCCTATTGCCCCTACACAACGAACTAAAATGGGCCCTCAACGTCGATTGGGAATTTATGTAGGATTTGATTCTCCTTCTATTATAAGATATCTTGAACCATTGACAGGAGATGTTTTTACCGCTCGATTTGCGGATTGTCATTTTGATGAGACAATATTCCCGTCGTTAGGGGGAGAAAATCCGTCGCCAGAAGAACGACGTGAACTTACTTGGAAAACTCCATCTTTGGATCATCTTGATCCTCGCACTAATCAATGTGAAACTGAAGTGCAAAGAATCACTCATCTTCAAAGAATTGCGCATCAATTGCCAGATGCATTTAATGATGCAGCAAAAGTGATGAAATCACATATTCCAGCTGCTAATACTCCAGCTCGGATTGATATTCCAATAGGAAAAACTGTTAATATGCCGGCTAATGAATCAACAAAGACACGCCTGAAGCGTGGAAGACCTATAGGCTCAAAAGATTCGGCTCCTCGAAGGAGAAAAACAATGAAGAATAATTCTCTAGAAGAGCATGAAACACTTGAAAGACTCACAATAATAAATCCTACAGAAGAAGTCCCTGAAGTGACACAAGTCCCCGAAGAGACTGACGTCCCTGAAGTGATACCCGTACATGAAGATCAAGTACATGGAAATGAAGAAATTTCCATAAATTACGCAAATTCACAAATATTGTGGGATCGAAAGCAAGTGCTTGTTGATGATATATTCTCTTTTGCAGTAGCTACAGAAATCATTTCATATGATGATTCAGAACCACGTTCAGTGGATGAATGCAGACGAAAAAATTGTTGGCCACAATGGAAAGCTGCTATTCAAACAGAATTGGATTCACTTGCAAAACACCAAGTATTTGGACCAGTAGTCCTAACCCCTGAAGGTGTTAAACCAGTAGGATGTAAATGGGTGTTCGCAAGAAAACGAAATGAAAGAAACGAGATTGTTAGATACAAAGCTCGTCTTGTGGCACAGGGTTTCCTGCAGAGACCTGGATCGATTTTGAAGAGACATATTCTCCTGTGATGGACACAATCACATTTCGGTATTTAATTAGTCTTGTAGTCTCAGAAGGACTTGACATGCATCTAATGGATGTGGTTACTGCATATTTATATGGAAAATTAGATACCGACATTTATATGAAAGTTCCTGAAGGACTAAAATTGCCTGAAGCAAAACCACGAAACATGTACTCAATCAAGCTAAGACGATCCTTGTATGGATTAAAGCAATCTGGACGAATGTGGTATAACCGTCTTAGTGAGTACTTAATAAAAGAAGGATATGTCAATGATCCAATATGCCCCTGTGTATTTATTAAGAAAACGGAACTTGGATTTGCCATTATTGCAGTATATGTTGATGATATTAATCTAATTGGGACTCCTGAAGAGCTCGAAAAGGCTTCTGAATATCTAAAAAAGGAGTTTGAAATGAAAGATCTTGGAAAAACAAGATATTGTCTCGGCCTGCAGATTGAGCGGAGTTCAAACGGGATACTTGTTCATCAAACAACATATGTTGAAAAAATCCTGAAGCGTTTTAATATGGACAAATGTCATCCATTAAGTACTCCTATGGTGGTAAGGTCACTTGACCCAAAGAAGGACCCTTTTCGTCCGAAAGAAGATGATGAAAATCTTCTTGGTCCTGAAGTACCTTATCTTAGTGCAATTGGTGCCTTATTATATTTAGCCCAATGCACTAGACCTGACATTGCATTTTCAGTTAATTTATTGGCCAGATTTAGTTCTGCACCAACTCGACGGCATTGGAATGGTGTGAAGCACATTTTTCGTTATCTTCGTGGAACGTCAGACATGGGCCTATTCTATGCAAAAGATTCCAATAATGGTGCACAATTGAAGGGTTATGCAGATTCAGGATATCTTTCAGATCCTCACAAGGCTCGCTCACAAACAGGGTATGTATTCACTTGCGGTGGCACAGCGATCTCTTGGCGATCTACGAAACAGACTTTGGTCGCCACGTCTTCTAACCACTCTGAGATTCTTGCACTCCACGAAGCAAGTCGGGAATGCGTGTGGATAAGGTCTTTGGTTCATCATATTCATACTGCATGCGGACTATCTCTCATTACAGATGTTCCAACAACTATTTATGAAGACAATGCAGCATGCATTGCTCAAATCAAAGGGGGATATATCAAGGGTGATAGAACGAAGCATATTTCTCCAAAATTCTTTTACACTCATGAGCTCCAGCAGAGACATGAAATTGATGTTCAACAAATTCAGTCAAAGGACAATCTTGCAGATTTGTTCACTAAAGCTTTGTCGACGTCAACATTCAAGAAGCTGGTGTATAACATCGGGATGCGACGAGTTAGCGACCAAAATTCTTGAAATCTTGTACTTATGAGGGGGAGTAATTTTTTTGATGACATTTTGCGAACTGTACTCTTTTTCCTTCGCCTAGGTTTTGTCCCAATGGGTTTTCCTGGCAAGGTTTTAATGAGGCAGTGTTAAACGCATACACCATTATACGATTAAGTTACATTGTACTCTTTTTCCTTCGCTTTGGTTTTTTCCCACTGGGTTTTCCAAGCAAGGTTTTAATGAGGCAATTATTTTAGCGTGGTGGTCATCCAAGGGGGAGTGTTGTGAATATAGTGGATACCCACCACTCCTCCTAACAATAACCTCCCCCACTCTTCAACTTTATAACCCCTCTCATTCAACTCCATAACCTCCACTATTAATCACCCCACTATGTACCCCCTCACCTCTATGAACTTGTAACTTCTCACATTTGGAATTCATCCATGCACCCTATAAATAGAGGGGTCTCTCATGTATTCCACAACCAACAAGTGAATAAGAAATCTCTCTCCACTTATCTTCTTTATATGTCTTGTGTGCTTTGTTTATGTATACTATTATGTTCATGTATTCTATTTAGTTCACAACAATTTCTTAAATGTTAATATTATTGTTTAGAATATAAGAATAAAAAAAGACAAGAAAACCATCCAAAATTGATCATGAGTCAAACTTGGTTTCAATATGAACACATTATATCAATTAATAAAAACTACACATATTCTTGATCGGTTTCAATAAGATCCAAATCACTGGAAGTGAGTCTTCTTTTTTTTTTTACAAAAAAAACGAAAATTCAAGGTCTCCTCAACAGGCCATATTTGAAGGAGAGTCTTTGACGGTTGTCCCGTATAGTTTGGGCTTGAAATCCAAGCCGCCGTTGTTGGTGCCACCGGTGGTGATCCTCCCATCTTTGCCGACGGAGTTCCTCTCGCACGACGGACACACGGTCATCGTCGTCACCGAGGCCGTCTTGGAGAGGTTCATGTAGAAAGGCGAGGCGGCGCCGGGCTTCATCGATCGGAGCTCCTGCAGCTCTCTCTTCAAACGTCGGTTCTCGTCGCTCAGGCTCTCGCAGCACTTCTTCAGGAACTCGCAATCCACCTCCGTCTGCTTCAATTTGGTCCTAAAAACAAAAAAACCTTTCAATCCATTAAATTTCTTCATTGGATTCAGTTAGTGTTGGATCAATCAATTTTGATCAGTCAATCACGCCTTATATTTTATGTGGATTTAAAAAGAACCTATTGAAGATATTAGTATCATAATGATTTATGGGTACGGGTACCAACAACTGGTATCAGAGCGATCTGATCATAACAACAAGATACGCACCTCGCTCTTCGATTCTGAAACCAAACTTCGACTTGTCGCGCACGTAGATTTAGCTGCTCCGCCAATTCTTGCTTCTGGGCCTGCAAAATCATTGACAAAAAATCAATCTCTCTCTCTCTCTCTCTCTCTCTCTCTCTCTCTCACATGCACATGTAGGGATGATATATTGATATGACATACATACCGGGGTGAGAGTGTTGTGTTGCCTGAAACTTTCCTCAAGAAGGCTCGTCTGTTCTTTGGTGAGCCTCAATTTCTTCCTTGCATTACCACCCCCTATGTCGTCGTTGACATGATCATCACCAACAGTACTGTTGTTCTCCTTCATCACAACCTCTTCATCTTCATCGCTTCTCGTCTCTTCTTTCGCAGACTCATGCGGGAACAACAGATGGAGCTTCACGGGCGGCTTTCGCTCTCGGCCGAAATCCCGGCAACCCAAGCCAAGTCCGAGATCTGTGTAACATGTCTCTTCTCCCATTGATTCTTTTCACTCAAACAAGAGAACAGGAGGAGATGTTTATATGGTTTGTAAGATTAGTATATATGGTAATTAGAGAGAGTGCGATGAGTGAAGGGGGGGTTTCTGGTCATAAATTTGGGAGAAGAGAGAGAGAGAGAGAGAGGGTGCGTTGGAATTTGAGGTAGGAGAGTGATTAAGGGGTGGAAACAGAAACTCCCAGTTCCAATACAAATGTTTGACCATTGAAAGAAAAGATTTTTCTGTGTGTCTTTGTGAGGTGGGGTTTCTCTAAAAGACTTTTAATTAAACAAAAAAAGTCACGTAAACAGGGTTTCCTTTCCGGCAATTACTTTGGGTGCTCCGTCATCTAGGGACAATGGTTTTTTTGGTTCCTAGGGTTTCCAATTTTTAGGTCACTTGTATGCAATACTACTACATGTTTAGATGGTTTTAATATTTGATTAATCAAATATAATATTTGATCCATGCATGATGATATCTTCACTTGGACCAATGTCACACGTATGGGCCGTTCACCCACCGTGACATGCTACACCTTATATGATGGGAGAGAGCAAACAAACCATTTTTTATTATTTGTTTGTGATTTAAAACTGGGTATCAATCAAGGCATATAGTATAATCACGTATGGTGATGACAAGCTAAAGGAACCGAAGGATGTTATAATTGCTATTATTATTTTTAATGGTTTCAAAACGGTCAACAAAATGAATTCTTTCCACATTAATTAAGATCATGTTTTTGATGACCGCGTTAAATGTTTGTGCTTTGCGTGTTCATAACTTACATGTTACCGATGAAACGGAGAACAACAATAAATTAAGATAGATATTATTGATTGATTGGAAGTCACATGATTATCATTGAGAATGTAGCACCCCCAACCGTTGACAAGATGGCCCCCATTCCGCCAAAAAAGGTCCACCAATCTCTCACGTACCCCAAACCGCAAGCAACCGTTTGGTTAGCAATCAAGGTTAGTGGGTCCCACACACAAAACCCCACCTTTTGATTAGGTCTTAAGAGCACCTCCAATGGACATGTTAACTAACTAAGATATTAAAGTGATATGTCAGCACTTTATCCATCAACTAGACTCTCATTTACTACATTCTCATTTAATTGGTGATTGTTGCTCCAATGGACTAGCTAAATAACTAGTTAAAACAATAGTGGGTCCATCTCTCCACCCACTCAAAGCTCTCCACCCTTCCAAAATAATATTCTTTTAAATATTTTAAATGGTGGGACCCACATTTGGTTGGCTAAAGCACTAACTAAAATTAACATGAAAACTAACATATGACAGGTGGGACCCACATTTAACATGCCCTTAACACTTCCATTGGAGCACCATTTTTATCTCATTTATAAAAATATGACACTAACTAATGAGTTAACATGTCCATTGGAGATGCTCTAAGCATGTTAACATAAATACAATCTTCTTTATTTGATAACTTACTGTTACGTATACTTAAATATACTAGGATCTATTTATACATACTATGAGGACCTTTCGATATACTATACCCAACCCTTTTTTTAGCTTTATTTTTTGCTCATTCCGTTAATTTGAGAGTATATACGGTTTATTCATTATTGCATATATACTTTTTAAATAATAATAAATACATGTTACGTGAAAGCTAAAAATGAGACTAAAAAATGAGAAGACAATATTTTTCTTAATGTGAAATTAGATGAATTTATATATAAAAAGTCATCGACTTGTCGTAAACTAACCACAATATGAAATTATATATATACCAAGTTTAGCATTTTAAGAGAAAAAAATAATGAGCTCTTAAAGGTTGACATGTGTCGTGTATACATGAGATTGTTTTGAGCTCTAATGAAGGTGTAAAAACAAGTGCAATCCCACTCCGGTCTACAGGCTGAGTAACCTAATGCCGACAGGTCTGATTAAGGTCAGTCGAGACCAAAGAGTCGAGAGGGGAAATTAGGTGATCAGGGAAACAATTTTGTGAGGTTGTGGGCATGGGGTTGACCTAGTCAACGACCCATGTTGTGTCCTACATGGCCTGGCTTAAGAGCATGTGATCGAATGAAGGGGTTGTGCACAAGCTCATGTGTGCCACACACGATTAAAGGATATGTCATGTGATGGCCTACCATTAGATCTCATTGTTTATAAATAACACATGATCCCGTGAACAAAGATACAAAATATTTTTATTTACTTTCTAGCCTTTAAAAAGAATATTTTAGAATGGTTTACTTAATGTTGGTGACATTTTTTTAGCGTACACCACATTGGTGTCCCAGTTCAGGGTACTCTCTAGAGAATTTTCATTTTTTTTCAAAACTATGTAGAGTCATTCAAAGAAGATACATCACATTTTTTGGAGTTTTTCAGGCTCTGCACACTTACATGACTGCACCACAAAAGTTTTGTCAACGTAAACAAATGGCGAGGATCTTAGTCTCACGGATTTCGCGTGGAGGCCGAAGTATTTCATGGGGATGATAATCATTAGTTTATGTGCCACTAACCATACAAATTTAGCCAAATTTCTTGGCCAAGCTAAGGCTCTTCAATAAGCGAATTTATTATTTTTTACAATTATTTGTACGACAATTTCTCATTTTACAAAAAATTAAAATTGATTGTCATCAATTCTACCTATCATATAGGACCTCACAATAATTGGCTATGATATTCATTTAATTTTTAGTAATAAATTCTGTATTTTTGTTTAATTAGAGTCATAAATGAGCTTAATTGAGTCATGAAAAGACATGTAACCTAAGGGCATATTCATTTTTTTTCATCTATATATGCAGTATTTTTTAGATTTTGTTTTTCATTTTTAAAGTTGTGTTTGGTATCTTAACATAAATCATTATGTTATTGTTTGTTGCATTAAAAAAAGACTCATTCTTTAAACTTTCTAATTAGGAGAAAGTGAAAAAAAATAAAAGGGGCTGGGTTGGACTATTGGAGTAAAAAAGGGGAAATCATAAGATGGTTTGACCAACTCAAACGTTGACTAGGGGTCCTCGGATCTGTATAACCAGTCAACGGTGGGGTGTGGTGGGGTGGTTTTGCCTCATCTTCCCGTCTCTGACAAAAACAAAAGGAAGTCCACTTAGGAGGTAATTATATCATTTGAATATAGGGCTATGTGTCTAATTTTATTTTACAATATCAAATGCAGTCCTATATATTTCATTAACATCTTTCACTCATTGTGTCTCTCTCTATATATATATATTTGAAATTTTTTACATGTTCTACAAATGATATCAATGGAGTTTATACTTTATTTTTTAATAAAAATACTACATCATTAAATGATATGTATGATTTTAAAAAATGAAGACATGTACAATCTGTATTTTGGACTTAAAATGGACTTTGTGTAACATTTTCCTTGATTGTATAATGCTATGGTCATTCCTTTCATCGTTCCTACTATTTTAAAAAACATTTTAATCTTTAGTAGATTATAAACTATGTTAAATGAATATATAACTGATTAAAAAAAAGTATGCATTTAATAATTTGAATATATATATTTTTATTTTTTGTGAAGATATAAACTTCATTATATATATGTAAATAGAGATAGAGAGGTGATATGATGCGGACACCATATCTCCTCTAAATATGTAGTCACCCTGTAATCACCGTACAATTGGATGCATTTAATCAAAATGTGAGAAAATAGTCAATAAAAAAATCACAAGAGAAAAAAGATAAGATTATGTAAAGATAAAAAGAGGGATCATGATTCATCAGGATATATGTGATTTCATGGGTTGATTATTTTAACCGTCTAATTAAAATCCATTTAATCAGATGATAATGAAAGTGTGACTGCACCTAAAGGAATGAGGTATGGTTAATCAAACCCGTCACGAATTTGTGATAAATTTGGAATGAAATTTTATTAACGAATTTGAAATTAAGATTAACCAAAGGTCGTCCCAACCCGTCTTTTCGCCATCCCTATGCAAAAGTGATCGGTTATTGGCCGCCAAATATTATTCAACCCAACGTGGTAGTGGGCCCTTCTCTCAATGACTTTGAAATGGATGACTTCAACATTTTAACCGGTCCAAACGAAGATGATGAGGGATTGTATCATTTTAAATGAAGAAAAAAAAATTGATCCGGTCAAAAATAGGATATTTTATAAGAATATAAAAAATATCACAAGTTAAATATATCAAATAACACGTCCCCATTGGATATTTTAAAAAAATTAAAGGGATCCAACACTAATTGAATAAATTATACACATTATTTTTTTATAAAAAAAATCGGTATTCCAGAATTTAATCAATTAATCTCTTTATTGAATAAAATGTGCTAATCAATTAATCACAAACCCGATTTGTAACACGGTATTATAAAATTAATTACATCATATGCTACATGTGAAACTATAGAGACAAAACAAAATTTCATGGTACTGGTGGCTGCACCTCGCACCACTCATATAAAGCATAGGACTAATGGATTTCACGGTGCCTACAATATCTTTTATATATTATTATTATATGAATTAATTTTGTCTACCAGTCATGAATACCAAAGTCTATCATCATTTCAACATCTTCGTCGTATAAATCATCATCATCATTGAAGCATATGTTGGGACCTTCAAAGTCATGCCGTGAAGCGAACACCGCAGAGAATTTCCACTACGTACGATTGGTGGTGGTTCTCAACATTTATGAACTAAGGGTGCGTTTGGTTGCGCGATTGCGCTGCGATTGCGATTACAGAAAGCTGCGTTTGAAATCGTGCAACCAAACAGTTTTGTAATCGCAGTTTTAAACCCAGCGATTACAGACAAATAGTGCTCAAAAACTGCGATTTCAAAAAGCTGAGAAAATGAGCTTCCTGCAGAATCAGGTTTGCAATCGCAGATTCCTGCAGAATCAATTTTGCAATCGCGCAACCAAACGCACCCTAAAAGTATACAAGTTATGGTCATATTGGTCAAGTTTAAATGGGTTGCAGACGTTTCAGGTGGACAGGGTGCGTTTGGTTGCGCGATTGTAAAATTGATTCTGCAGGAATCTGCGATTGCAAACCTGATTCTGCAGGAAGCTCACTTTCTCAGCTTTTTGAAATCGCAGCTTTTGGGCACTATTTGCCTTCAATCGCTGGGTTTAAAATTGCGATTACAAAACTGTTTGGTTGCGCGATTGCAAATGCAGCTTCCTGTAATCGCAATCGCAGTGTAATCGCGTAACCAAACGCACCCTAAAACAAAATTAGGTGGTCAGTTGCAATTTATTACAATATTGTGATCCATAACAGAATCAATTAAGTTGTGACTCTGTTAAATTACATGTGTATAGTATTCATATTATATTACACGTATATTACAGTGTTACACGTGTAATATGTCTTGTATCATTATATAAAGGGTTCTGTCCCTCTCTTAATGAATTAGATCATATTATTCTTTTTTCTCAAAAGTCTAACATGGTATCAGAGCCCCTTTAAGACCTCAAATAAATTTTTTTTTCGACTCTTTGTTGAGATCGTCGTTGTTCGTCGTCATTGTCGTCCGTGCGTGCATACGTCCGTTGTTCGTGACGTCGTCGTCATCGTCATCGTCGTCCGTGCGTTCGTGCTCATCCGAGCGGCAGCCCCGTCCGCGCCGCAGCAGATTCGCCCGTCCGCACCGTCCGCGCTACAGCCCCGTCCGCGCCCGTCCGCGTGGCAGCCGCACTGCAGCGTGCCTGTCCGAGCAGTCTGAGCAGATCCCGGAACGTGCGTCGTACGCATCCCCGCCTGTGACCGGAAGACCCAGCCCCAGCCGCGCAGTCGTGCATGGCAAGATCCCGGAATCAGCGCGACCCGTGCCCAGCAAATCCAGCCGCGATCCCGGATTCGGTGCGATTCGTGGACGAGCGCAGATTCGCGCTATCGTGCGTGGATTTCGCGCTAACGTGAGCCGCAGCCCACTTGCCCGGTCCACTTGCGCGGCCCACTTGCCCGGCCCACTTGCCCGACCCACCTGCCCATCTGCCCGGCCCACCTGCCCGGCCCCGGATCCAATTACCCGGATCCGTTTGCTCGGCCCACCTGCCGTCCAATTGACGCCGGCAACCGTCCGTCAGCCACCGGCCGCCGTCCGTCAGTCGCGGCCGCTGTCCGTCGACCGTCCGGCCAACGTCTGACAACCGTCCGGCCGCCGTCCCTTGCCGTCCGGCAGCCCTCCGCCGCCGACCGGCCGCCGTCCGCAGCCGTCCGGCCTTGTTTTTTGTCGCGTTTCTTTCCTGGACTGTTACGACTTCGTTCGAACTCCGAATCTAGTCATCCAAGTACTCATGTTGTTCAGTTTTTCGTCGTCTACGCATTCGTGTATATTTTGGGTTCATTTGAGATGCTTTGATTGTGTCTTTATCTGAAAATCCGTCTGACCCGGATCCCACTTTGACGGTCAACACTGCTGTTAAACTACCCGTCTCTACGGACTCATTTGAGCCCCTTCGTGATGTTCTTCCGAATTCAACCGATTTTCTTTTGAGCTCCGTAGAAGATTGGCCGTCCTGGCGTGCCACTGTGAAGAGCACCCTCAGTTCACGTGATTTATTCGGCCACCTTGATGGTACAATTGCTGTGCCACCGTCTGATTCTCCAGTGTATATCTCATGGCGGATACGTGATCAGCGTGCCTCTTCTTATGTGATCAACTCTGTTGATCATTCTCTTCGTGCTGATCTTAGTATATTCGATACGGCAACAGAGATTTGGGCGTATCTTCTTGAACGCTTTGTGGAGAAAAGTGGCGCCCGAGAGTATCAGTTACTTGCTGAGGTTCAGACAATTGTTCAGGGAGATCTTTCTGTCACCGATCTATACAATCGCATGCGCACCTGTTTTCGTGAACTACGAAATCTTGAGCCGGGTCCACGTGCATCTCTAGCTGAGCGAGCTGCCTTTCGTGATCGTCGTGAACTCTATCAGTTCCTTATGGCTCTTCGTCCTGAATATTCCGCGTTGGCTGGACAGTTGATTCATCGAGATCCTTTACCACGCTAGAGGTTGTTTTAGCGGAAATTGTTGCCGAGGAGACTCGTCTTCGCACTGTAGCATCACGACAGACTACTTCCTCGACCATGTATTCTGGAGTTTTGGCTGCTACCTCTCCTGCTGTTCCTCCTGCAACCTCATCACGTCCTACAATTCTGTGTGCGCACTGCCAAAGGTCAGGACATGCCATTAATAATTGTTGGGATCTTCATCCAGAGAAACGCCCGGTTACTCGTATGCCACAGCAAGCCTCTCAAGGTCGTGGTCGTGGCCGTGGTCCAGTTCACCGTCGTCCCACTGCTGCTGTTGCTACCACCACTGCACCAGGTTTGCCTACTTCTGATCATCTTGACACCTTGATCAATCAGCGACTTGAGCAGCTCTTACAGCAGCATCCACCTCGGTCTGAGTCTACTGCTCCCTCAGCCTTCTCTTCCACTCCGGGTACTTCTGTCTCTTGGATTTTTTATTCTGGTGCATCCCATCATATGACACCTAATAGTTCTATACTTACTGCATGTTCACCTGCTCCTGCTCATTTGCCTCCGATTCATACTGCTGACGGTTCCGCTTTAGTTATCACCCAGTGTGGATCTATCACCACCACCTCAGATCCCACTGGTCGTCTTTCCATTCCATTTGTTTTACATGCGCCGGATCTATGCATGAACCTTATTTCCATTAGTCGACTTTGTGATTCCGGTCTGACCGTTTCTTTCACTTCCTCTGGTTGTTTTGTGCAGGATCCACACTCGGGGCGGAGGATTGGCGTTGGTCGTAGAGTCGGCGGATTGTACTTCGTGGAGTATCTGCATCTTCCTGTTCCAGATCCCTTTGTCTTCTGTGGTAGCGTCACTTCTAATGCCGATTTGTGGCATAGAAGGTTAGGTCATGTCTCTGAGTCTCGCCTTAAAGGCCTTTTTGAGTCTGGTGTGTTAGGATCTACTTCTTTTTCTCCTTTGTCTGTGTGTGAGGGCTGTAAATTGGCCAAACCTGTGGCCTTACCTTTTAGTTCTAGTAATAATCAGTCCACCAGTCCTTTTGAGTTAGTGCATTCTGACATTTGGGGTCCTGCTCCCGTACATTCTCTGAGTGGTTTTTCTTATTATATTAGTTTCATTGATGATTATTCTCGTTTTACGTGGATTTATTTACTACGTAATCACTCTGAGGTTGCTCACATTTATGATGTTTTTACCACCATGATTCACATCCAATTTCAGACTCGCATTAAAACCTTTCGCTCTGATTGTGCCAAAGAATATATTTCTTCTACAATGCGCTCTCTGATTCAATCACATGGCACAATCTTTCAGCAGTCTTGTCCCTACACTCATGAACAGAATGGTGTTGCTGAACGTAAACATCGTCACATTCTTGAGACCACTCGCTCTCTTCTACTGTCATCATCTGTTCCACAGCATTTATGGGCTGAGGCTGCCATTCTCTCTGGGCTGAGGCTGCCATTCTCTCTGTTCATCTCATAAATATCACTCCCTCTACAGTTCTCTCTTGCATATCCCCTCATGAACGTCTCTATTCTTCACGTCCTAACTACAGTCGTCTTCGAGTTTTCGGTTGTACGTGTTATGTTCTTCTTCCTCCACATGCTCGTGACAAGCTCTCTGCTCGGTCTGTTCGATGTGTTTTCTTAGGGATAAGTTTCGAGCATAAGGGGTATCGTTGTTATGATCCCGTGGGTCATCGTTTCTGGTTCGCTCGTCATGTCTCATTTGTTGAGGATGTTCCCTATTTTTCGTCTACGTCCCGTGAGTCCACTTCTCCTACGTCTCCCTCAGTTCAGCCTTGTCCTGTTTTTGAGTCTCTTCCCCTTCCTGAATCACCTTCTAGTCCTTCCCTGGTTGAGCCTTCTCCGATAGAGTGTGACTCTCTGCCTTCCTCTTCCAGTTCTACTGCAGATACTTCTCCTGGTGCTTCGCCTCCTGCGCCTGACGCCCCTCTCCCGGCCGTGGATCCGAGCAGTGGCGCTCGCTATCCTCAGCGCGAGCGTCGTCCGCCTGCCCGTTTCAGTTTTGATAGTGGACCCCCTGATCAGTTTGGTTTTGCCACAGTCAGCTCTTATTCTCCACAACTTCAAGCCTTTCTTGCAGCTATTCATACACATCGGGAGCCTAAATCTTATCAAGAGGCAGTTCAGCACCCTGAGTGGCGACAGGCCATGGATGAGGAGTTTCAGGCATTTCAGGAGACTCATACGTGGGATATCGTTCCTCTTCCCACTGGTGTTGAGCCTATCAGTTGTAAATGGATTTTTAAGGTCAAACATCGACCTGATGGATCCATTGAACGACACAAGGCTCGTCTGGTTGCTCGCGGTTTCACACAGGAGTATGGGATTGATTATGAGGAGACTTTCGCCCCTGTTGCACAGATGACCACCGTTCGCACTCTTCTTGCAGTTGCTGCGACTCGTCATTGGCCGCTCTTTCAGATGGATGTGAAGAATGCCTTTCTTCATGGGGATTTATCAGAGTTGGTCTACATGCACCCACCTCCTGGTCTTCGTACTCCTCCCCAACATGTCTGTCGTCTCCGGCGTGCTATATATGGTCTTAAGCAGGCTCCTCGTGCATGGTTTGAGCGTTTTCGCAGTGTTATTCTATCAGCTGGGTTTGTTGAGAGTTCTCAGGATCACTCTTTGTTTGTGCGATCATCATCGCAAGGTCGGGTGATTCTACTTTTATATGTGGATGATATGATCATCACTGGTGACGACTCAGCTGGTATTACTCTTGTTCAGCGCCACCTCAGTAGTCAGTTTCAGATGAAGGATCTCGGTACTCTTCGCTACTTTCTAGGGCTCGAGATTGCTCAGAGTAAGCGGGGGATTCTTCTCTCTCAGCAGAAGTACACAGCAGATATTATTGATCGTGCCGCTATATCTGACACTCGCCGTGCTGACACACCACTTGAGCTTCATGTAAAGCTACGTCCTACTGATGGTGAGCTCCTTCCAGATCCTACACGATACAGACAGATCGTGGGACAGCTAGTGTATCTCTGCATTACCAGACCTGACATTGCTCATGCAGTCAGTATAGTTAGTCAGTTCGTCTCTGCTCCTCGTTCGGTTCACTATAGTGCTCTCATAAGGATCCTTAGATACTTACGTGGGACTATTACTAGATCACTCTATCTGTCATCATCTTCATCTCTGGTTCTTCGAGCTTACACTGACGCTGATTGGGCAGGAGATCCGACTACTCGTCGATCCACTACTGGTTTTTGCATATTTCTTGGAGACTCTTATTTCCTGGCGCAGCAAGAAACAAGATGTTGTTTCTCTTTCCAGCACAGAAGCCGAGTATCGAGCTATGGCCATCACGACCAAAGAGATTGTTCATCTCAGACGTCTCTTGGTCGATCTTGGAGTTGATGTTACAGGTCCTACTCCACTTTACTGTGATAATCGGAGTGCTATTCAGATTGCTAGCAATCCAGTTTTTCATGAGAGGACTAAGCATATTGAGATCGATTGTCATTTTGTTCGTCAGCACTTCCTTGCTCAGACACTGACGCTTCCGCACATTTCCTCTGCTGAGCAGATCGCAGACTTCTTTACGAAGTCTCATCCAGTTCCCAGATTCTTGTCTCTCATTCGTAAACTCACGTTGTTTGATCCACCTTGAGTTTGAGCGGGGACTAAGCATATTATTCTTTTTTCCCAAAAGTCTAACAGCCTCATTTACAAACCACTCCCCCCCCCCCCCCCCCCCCCCCCCCCCCCCCTAAAAAAAAAAAGTTATCAACATGGATTTGCAAGGGACATGTCACACTGATGAAAAATAATGAAAATAAGCTTATATCTTTTCAAATAAGAAAGGTATGTTTTGAGGGCATTAAAATCACATGATTTACATGGGTCGGCGTCTACCCTCCTAACAAAACAAGTAGATAGTCAGAGAGAATATGCTATACTATGTCAGCAGCATAGAAATCCAGACCGACTTTGAATATATTGTTCTGTTCTATTGATCAAATGTCACACAATCAGCTTTATGTCTCCTCAAAAGTGATCGATATCTAACGCATTTAAGTGTCAATTTTAAATCAAGTGTCAATTTGTCTGGGAGAATTTGATTTTTTTTAATTAGTAAGTGTATTTGTTTCTCGAAAAAAATAGAATGCTGTATCCTAGAGAACAATTTTCAATTTGCATGGTCTATAGAATCCTAAAAAATACTTTTATTTTTTTTGTATTGGTTTAAAAATAATTGTTGGAAGGTATATAGTTTGATCACCCACATATGGTCAGGAACAGGAAGCCACGGAAAGTCCAACTCCGTTTAATCAGACACCGTTCAATATGTAATGAATATTGGAATTACTGTTTTTCGCTTCAGGTACCTATGGTTTATATATTAAGCAATTCAGATATTTATAAATCATTAATTTAATATAAAATTGATCATGTAATAAGAACATTTTCAATAGAGCTCTATTCTCAAGTGTATTTCTATATACCCTTTTAGAATCATTCACTCATTCTATCCAAATATATATATATAGTTGAAAATTGTGTACATTTTCTGTAAATGATATCACTCAATTCATTGGAGTATATAATTCACTTTTTATAAAAGTAGATACCTCATTATATAAAGTATATGATTTTTAAAAAATAAAAATATGTATAATCTGCATTTTTTATCGTAAAATGTACTGTGCATAACATTTTCCTTTTCAATATTATACAGTGCATTGGTTTATAATGAATGAGACTGATTTTTAATCCTCATGGGCTGGGTAAGCATCTGCAACGAGCCGGCCGGCCCAGCCCGCTAAAACAAGGCTCAGGCCCACAGGCCTGCTTGGCCAGCGGACCTGGGCTGGGCTGGCCCGCAGTCAAATAAACCAGGCCCCGACCCTACCCACGGGCCCGGGCCTGACGGTTCGGGCCCAGGCTTTGGGCTCATGGAGTCATGGGTAAGCCTGTCAACGGGTCGGGTCTAGACCTGGACCCGACCCGGACCCGATTATACGTGTAATATACCCGACCCGAGTTGGACCCGACCCGGCGGACCCGAACAAACAAACGGGTCGGGTCCAGGTCCACCCCGTCCCGACCCGTTGGACCCGAGACCCGATTGTTTTATTAATATATGCTCATATATTATAAGACTATTAGTATTAGTTGATACATAATTTTATTACTTATTTAATTTATGTTTGTATCCATAAGTTCATAAATCATAATCATAATCATAATCATAACATTTTTTTCGTTGTGTTGATGTTGCAACTTGCAAGAACTTGATTGTTTAATATGTAATAAACTTAGTAATGTATTGTCGTCGGTTTGTTTTGGACAATTAACTTATTAACTTTTGAATTTGTATAATTAATTATTTTGTTGCATGATTTATGTTTATTATTTTAGTTAATATGTTAGTGTTTATTGTTTTGAATGTTTGTATAATTAGTTATCTTTATTGTTTAGGTTAATATTTATTGTTTAGGTTAATATGTTTTTTATGTTAGTGGTTATTGTTTTGGATATTGTTTAATAATTCATTTACTTTTTTTGAATTGTATAAGATTATGTTTAAACACAGTTTCATTAATAATAATGTTTTATTACAAAAAATTTCAAATAGAATGATAAAGCAAACAAATACATGAGCTCTTCCTCTTTTTTTTTGCCAACCATCCGGGTCGGGTCGGACCCGACGGGTCCGGGTCCACATTTCCTCGGACCCACCGGGTCCTAGATTGGACCTGGCCCCGTCGGGTCTTGCCACGGGTCAGGTCCGGGTCCACCCCGACCCAACCCGGACCTGACCCGTTGACAGGGCTAGTCATGGGTGGGTCTGCGAGCCCAGATTTTAAACATTTTATTTTTTTAATTTTTTTAAATTAAGTTGTTCATTTGTATATAAATGTTAAAATAACATAAAATTGAAAGTATAATCTTGAAAAAAATATTTACATCTATTGAATTTTCAAAATAAACATATTAAATGAATTAATAACTTAAAAAACTAAATAACTAGATGTACCAAACTAGGTTGACACTTATATAAATGTTAATAATTTACATAATTCAACTACAATTCAAATAAAAATTACATGTTACTCATTTATTGTATTGACCTCCACAGGCTGGGCCTACAGGCAAGCCATCCACGGGCCATCCCGAACGGGCCCATTTCAGATGGGCCTGCGGGCCGGGCTGGGCTTCGGGCCTTTTGGGGATCCTTAGGCTGGGCTGAGGCACAGATTTAGTAGCAGCATCTTTTAAGAGCGTTGTTACACTCGATTTTTTTCTCAGTCCAAAATACAGTCCTATATACCTCGTTAAAAATCCAGTGAAACGTATACCTCAATAAACATTGTATATATCTTGTTAAATATTCTTTCACACTCGTTAAAAATTGGTTCATTCAATTCGAAATGAAAAGATATACACTTTTTATTAAAGTATATACCTTATTAGATGATATTTACTATTTTTAAAATAATATAAACATGTGTAGTCTGAATTTTAATCGATAAAAAAAACTGAGTCGAACATTTTCCATCTTTTAATTGCGAAGCACCGGATCGGATGGGCTCTTCGTACATAGGTGGGCCCAATGTAGCAGAAGGGTAGAAACTAGGCCGAGCTAGGAAGACCTGGGCCTCATATTATAGTCACCAGCCCAGTGTTCAAGTAAGGATTACTGGACGTTAAAATATTCAATCTGTTTTACAACCCCATCTCTAAACAGGAGTTGAACCTCCGTCTCCTAGTAAATAGGAGTGTCCTGTACCACCACACCAAACGGGTTTGGACTGATGAAAAAATAACTTGAATGTCAAATTTTGAATCGAAAATTTGGAGGAGTTACATATCACTTTCCATATTCATTGAGATTTCTTAAAAGGCACATATATTGAGAGTGTACTATTTATATATATTATATATATTGGGGAGGGTACGTATTAACTGTTCCCCCCAATGTTTTGTCATATATTAGGGGATCTCCGGCATTTTCCACGTCCCTTGTGGGTTGTAGTAAACTATTTGGGACCTTACGATTTCCCATATCAATGATTGCACCGCCTAATGAAAAAGAAAAAAAAGAAAAGAAAAGAGGAAGCCAAAGCCTCACATAGATAAAAGGAAAATGATATGCCCGTCTTGTATACAGTCTTATATGCAGCTCTCACTGGAATTTTTAAAAACATACATTCACCCATTAAAACAAATACTATTATAAATAGTGATATATGTGTACAGAGACACCAGTGTATTTTTTCCTTTGAATTTTTTTTTTCATACGTCTATAAGTGACTGAAAAACCACTTCTAGATTGCCTATGGGACTTATCAGCAGCCCTCAATAAAAATATGGCAAAGAAATACTTCTACAGTGCTCATGAAACAATTTTATTGCACATGGTGACAAACCGAAATGCAGCCTCTGAAGAGCCTACACAAACAAAGAACTATTTTTTTGAGGATTCAGGGAACCTAAACCAAGCTACTTCAACCGACATACAATCCTTCACTGGCACATGTGATGTTTTAAAAAGTACGTTTAATTTAGGTAGGTATTAATATTGATCTCAAGTAGGTACTATAACGGGCTGTGTGACAACAGCTTTTCCGGTCGACTATAAAGGAGGCAGCATTTGCCCCACCATAACCCCCATTAACAGCCTTTAAGAACTGCAACCACTTTGAAGGGTCTTATCATTTCGAACCACCCTTGTTTTGACAATGAAGAGTGTCGAGAGAAAATTTCACTTCCTCTCAAAGGTTTAAACGGTTACGGACACCACACCTAAAAACCGATAGCTCGATTCGATGAAAACAGAGTAAGCGAATAGTGACCAAACACCCTCTCAAAGGTGAGACACAACTAGACTAGTCTCTACCCTGAGTTGACTCAGGTGTGGTCGTGACAGCTCTACACCTCGAGGGCAAATGTCACACTGCACCTCAAATAGAACCCTTATTCCCGACTAGACAAAAAACCACGAGCAGGACCTTAGGACCTTTGAAACGGTCAAACGTCCACTTAGTCAATAACTGTTAGGTTGTTGATTAAGACTCATTGTTATCCGTTTAATCTGGATAATTAAGGACATGTTTAACTATAATAAAACAGGACGGTTTCACAAAACTCGCTCACTACATCCATTAAAGGGGAAAACTATTACAACGGCTATAAGGCCGATGGACCCTATAAAAGAGAAGATACAACAAATGGAGGTATATGTTCAGTGGCGGAGCCACCACAGGACCACCATAGGTAATATGTTCAGAAGATTTTTTTAATTTATTTACATGTCTTTTTAATTTTTTTCTAGATCCTTTTAATTTTTTGTGGAAAGTTAATTTTAATTAGGGTCCATAGATCATAGGCTCCACCTACATATGAAATTCCCTAAACAGCAACCACTCACAACTAAATAAAATAAAATTAAAACAACCATCTATTATCCATCTGGATCATCCATGTGTATGGTGTGCACTCATCCTTTCTTTTAATTAACCCTCCCCCCTCCACATAACACAAAAGTAATTTTTAACTCTCCTTTTTTCATTTACCCCCAAGCCTCTTTCTATCCATATCCCACAAACTGCTATAGAAGCATAGATTCCACTTCTCAGCATCTTCACATAGGTATCCATCTTGAAAAAAATAAATTTTTGAATCTCTTTTTTCTTTTGTTTTTATATCTCAACTGTTCTTAATATCAATATTCATCTCTAAATAATTTTTGTTCCATTAAATATCTCACAATTGAGAATCTACAATCTATAATCATCTCATTTCTTCCATCAATCCTTTGAAGATATATAATATTTTCCTTTTACCTTATTATCATTGTACTAATTTATTTAAAGTTTAAAATATTTGTGTAAATATCTAAAATAATCAAATCATTCAACATTTTCTGAATATGAAACATCGTTGAAGTCAAATTTAAAGATATGTATTGCTTGTTAGATTTATGTTTTGACATTTTTTTATGAATTATCAATATGAAATATGACGTATTGTTTTAAAATATGATAATTATTTTTTATAATTATTTAATGAAATGTTTTATATGAATGTCTGTATTTCATTTTATACATATTTTTAACCTATGTTATTGAAATAAAAAACATAATGATATAATTTTAAAAAATATTTATATAAGTCACATTAGGCCCCCCTTTATAAAAATCATGGCTCCGCCACTGTATATGTTTTCTATCTAAAAGAAGCTACATTATTTGGTCGGATCCGAATCCAACAAGGAGAGGTCCTTTAGAAAAACGTTTGGACATGCTTTTGTTTTTGCAAAAAAACACCACCTGCAAATGTGTAATGCCTTCCAAAAGGTTTTAAAAAAACATAATTAAAAAATTTGTTTTAGCTTTTAAAAAACAAAGAAAGTGAGCTTTCTAAGAATCAAGTTTTATTAAGCTTCTTTATACAAAATCATACTTTTCAAATTGGTTTTCAAACGGGCCCCTTAGAACACCATTTGAAACATTTGCTTGCTTGCTGACCCTAATGCCCAGTTTTCCATGGAGGACTAATAGAATATAAAAGAGGATTTTATGTCTTCCCCCAAAAAAACATCCAGGTCATTTGATGTACTAGATTACAGGATTGGTTCCTCCTATTCTATCTACCAGTCAACCGGATTGACTAACTCCTACAAATAGCACACTGTTTGGGCTTTCAAACCAAAGGGTTGTAAAATGGGCGAAACAATATCTCTGTGTTTCTTTTCATTTCATTTCTTTTCAGAGTTATCTTCTGAAGAGAGAGTATCTTCAAAAGATTTGACTATCATATCTATTCAGCCGACTGTTTAAAACGACAAACCCACATTGTGGCACAGAAGGTGCTACGTTTGCCTATATAAAAAAAGCCACATAACAATGTTTCTCATCAGACTCAGGAGGCTCCAAAAGGTGGTCCATTGAACGAGAGGAGCGATTGGTGGACTGCTGTGGTTCACACACACACACTGGAACTGTAGAAGTGATCAGGACACAACACACAGCTTTCCTGTCAGGGTAAGGGATCCAACATTTATCTGGGTGAAACTTAGTTGGAGTGTGTGTGTGTGTGTAAGAGAGAGAGGCAATACATGTGACAAAATTGTCTCTTTTCAAATTTTCCAAATTTAAAAAAGGAAACTAATACACATGAATGTACAAGCAATAACAAGAGTTGATTTCAGTTTGAACGTACTGATTTTTTAGCCCACTTGATTGATTAATTTTCCCCTTAAAACAAATCTAGCCATGACTATAGTAGATAGAGAGAGAGAGAGATTTATAAGAGATAAAAGTGAGAAAATCTAATCCAATAATCAAGAAAGTTCTGTCAAACTTATGGACCCCTCTGGGCAGAGAAAATTTCAGTGTCAATAATGGGGTCCTCATAACCAAGACCGTCCTCATTGGACAAGACATTTAACCACAGACAAAAAGGGCAATCCTTTACATGACCTGTTGTTTTTGTCTCTCAACACACGTGGATTCCTACATTCCAATCTAACCCTCATAAACCACACACACACACACAATCTTTACCATTCAAAAACTTATATAAACTGTGTAAAAGAGAGAAATGACTGAGGAATATAATATAATAGGCACCACTAGCACTGCTAGAAACGGACAGGCAGTCATTTAAGGCCAGTTTGGTGGTCTTGTGATGCCTCCCTGTTATAGATTGAACAGTATTCGATGCATCTCCCTTTTGCTTCAATTATTTGTTCTTCCTCTCTTTCTACCCTCCTATATATAAACCTCTCTGAGGGTCACTCTTTCTTCACAAACAAAGCAGCTCAATTCAGCAATGGAAATGAAACCCCTCTGTTTGCTTCTCTGTTTTTTTACAATGTTTTTGTGTATGTTATCTATCTCTGGAGGTGATGCATCATTAGAGACACGAGGCAGGAGGATCCTGATGATGACAATGAAACCTATGAGGGAAGAAGTGAAGGCTCAGGTCTGCTACTCATATGGATTTTCCTAAACAAAAATGTGAATCTTCTCTTGTTTACAACAAATGAATAGAAGATGACATGATTTTTATATCCAGGTTGCAGAATTGGTGGAAGCTGACACTGAAGTAGTGAGTGCAGAAGGAGATCATGGAAGCAGAGATGAAGAGGAGGTCATCTACCACATCGATTATCATGGAGTAAAAACACACCCAAATCCCCTCCCCAAACATCCCAAACCATAGAGCATCTGATTACCAACATTAGGACAAGAAGTTCTACATGTAATTATTTCTCTCTCGATCACTCAGCTATGCTATCTGGTATTCTTCAAAATCATTCAGTACTTGATGTAAGCAGAAATGGTCTGAAGCAAAACTATGTTCTTTTGTAGCTTGAATCAACTTACTATCTTAAGGAAGAACAGATGACTAATCAATTTAGTAATTCTGGGTTTCCATTTTTATTCATTGAGATGAGATTATTAAAACAAGCAACTACTTAGTACAATGTAGGGAGAGCATACCTTTCATGAATTGTTTTCTCGTCTTCCTGTACTTCTCCAGCAGCCTCTCAAAGCTCGAACGAGTATCCTCAAATCTTACGTCTCTACAGAAACTAGACTTAACATGCATAAATGCACTGCAAGCTTCATTGATGTGTCCCTCATATGATAGGACAAGATCCTCAAAAAATCTCAAAGGATCATTGAAGTCGATTCTCTCTTCTTCTTGGGGAAGGTGACGGAGCCATCCCATCCACTGCAAGGAATGATCATTCTTCTCGTAAACAGCAACTTTTACAGTGCCAAATGCTTCCAAGAAGCTGGAATGGGCATCTATTTGATTAATCATGTGAGCAAAAATTGTCCTTTGGTTAAGAGCATGAGCACGGATGTGATTGTCCCCTTCACCTTGAGATGGCAAGGATGATGCAGCAACCAAGCAAGCTTTCCTGAATACAGGATCGCGATTGCCAATCAATCTTATTGCAACATGCAAGAGATTCACAATATCCCCACTGAGAATCTGTGATGCGGAATCAAGATGATTAAAAGTTACTCGTCTCTGCGTTAGGTTCCAGCTATGCAGAGCTATGTGAGCAAAGCCTTCCCACCTGTGGATCACCCGTAATAATGAGAATACTACAGGATTGAACAGCTTTAATATTAAAAACTTAGACAAGCAGACAAGTGCACATTGTGGAAATGTAGGCCACTGAAACATTGTTTCAATGGCACGACATGAAAATTTACATCTTGGTCTCAAATAATAGACAGGTAAACACATTTTTTAGTTAACAATGAAATATCATATAGCACATTAATGCAGGCTTCGATGCATTTAGACTAAGATTCAAGTGAGAAATGACAAATTCATGGTGCAGTAGAATTCATAAAATTGAATCCAAATGGTCGGGTAACTGGCTGCATTCATGTTGATAGATTTTGATTCATCAAAACAAATATCCTTCGTAAACGTAACATAAAGAACCGCATTATACGTGTGTGCACCTAAGAGCAAATTAGATATTAGATTGCATACAAACATATAACTATTACATTTGTTCATAGGTGCAGCTAAGCATATAACAAGCAGTCAAATAACCCAGTTGACATTTTATGAAGAAAAGTGCCACCTTAACATTTCTCAGAATCAGATGCAAGTTCCTTTTTCTTTTTCTTCTTTTTACAAGAATAACTGCTGATTAATCTAAGATGCACTTACTCAAAAGGTGGTTCAACTTCAATTCCAAGTGTCAAATGTAGAGACAACTCAGTAGTCTCGTCGATACACGACTTATCCATGTTGTTGAGTGTATGAGCCTCATGGGGATAACCACGAGGAATATATAAAATATCACCTTCACCAAGTAAAAAATGCTTGCCTCCTGCTATATTATCATCACTCTCTGAGCAATGCAGATTACAAGTTGGTTCATACAATCGTGGTAAGAAGCCAGCACCTCGAGGTAAAACAGTCCATTGCTTTTGCCCGATAAGTTGGCAAACGAACACACAATGATCATCAAAATGCCGGTCCAGACCTTGTGATCTAGCTGGTGTCAGGTATAAATTGGCACCCACAGATGGCTGACCAAAGAGCATCGCTAGCCTATCCGTGATCATGGCAACTTCCTCCCATCGGAACTCTACTCCACGAAGGGCAACTGTATAACCTTCATGATATGCTTTTTTACATTGACGGACAAGGTCTATACCAGTAAACTCTGGCCTTTCCATGTTGCTGGAATTCATAGATTTCATTGGATAATGCGCCTCTGTCTTCAAAGGCCCATGAGTGGACATGGAAGTCGATCTCACTGTCTTCAAGATTCGGATGTCCTGCTCATACAGCATTGGAGAACCTAGTTCATCCCTCACCTTTTTCAAGAAATTTAGAATATCCATCTCATCTGAGTTGATAGGCGGACAGGATACCAGTCCTCTCAAGATAGAATTAAGTAGGGCACCAATGGTACTAGACTTAAAGACATCAGCAAGGAGACTGAAGATGATATTGTCTCCCTCCAAATTCTTTGAAACCTTGGTCAACAGAATGGGTGATTCCTCCCAGTGGTTTATAATAAAATTTTCAAACTCCAATTCTGTGCTGCCAAATATGCTTCTTCTCGCAACATCAACAGCACATATTGCATAGGGATCCTGATTCATTGAAAGCCTGAAAATAGTCTCAGCCAAATCATTTGCTCTCATGTTGCTAAATGTAAAACTTTGTTTCTGGTGGCATTTCCATGGCGTAGGCCAACTATGCATTATTCCCCATGACTCCTTCAATAAATGCAAAAAATTTAGAGACAATTCTCCTGGGATCTTTCTCAGGAACACTTCATCACAGGTGTTAATGAGGATAACAGCCGTATGAAGAACCACATTTGAGAGAACATCATCTTTGACAAATCCTATCCTGGAGTCACTGATCCCCTTTTCCGTGCTATCAACAGCATTGCTTCTCATGGGAGATGTTGTGTTCTGACAATATATAGATCTACCAAAAGTCAGTTCATAAGCACATGGACAACAATTATATTTACAAAAAACAGCAGATAGGGAATTTACAATGAAGTGGCTATTTAATGATTAGTAGCAGATCCCCAGAAGTGCTGAACTAGAAATTATATTTCAACAACTCACTTTCAAAAAGAGAACTGAAGTTTAAATATATGCTGCACAAACAAATTTTCTCTAGTGTCATCTTTCACAATATTTCTTTAGGCATATGTTAGATTGAGCATTAGAGGGAGCGCTTTCTGTCAGGAGAGTCAGGAGTCTTATCAATCATATCCAATTCTCATTTCACTCCATAGACCTTTCTGCTGTCCCTCCTATTGTCACAACTCTCAATAGAACTGTGTGATATAACCAATGTCATCAATTCTATATAAGCCAAACCATGCCATTTACAGAATTTTCATAAAGTAACAACAGAACAACAAAGTATGTTCTTGACTAATGTCCAACATGTGACTGAGCGAAGTAGAACAACAAAATCACAAAAAAAACTAATTAATCTTGATTACAAATAATAAAAGAATGTTAAAAACCCATCAAACATGCTGCGCATTTGTTCTAAAAATAGGCTCATACAACACATCCATCAATCCATCACGAGATACTCTTCTAGACATAATGACTATATGAACAGAACATGAACAAAAAAACACATCGAGAAATAATGCGACGGCGGTAAACACTCACAACAAGGCCTCCACAGCTGAAGCATCTCTCAATCTTTCCCTCCCAATCGAAGCCGTCGACAAATCCAGCACAGCATCACACCCCGCCTTAACCACTCTCCTCTCCCGACTCTTCAAAGCTTCCACCAAGCCCTCGACGATCCCTTTATCCGAAGCTATCATCGTATTGGCCTCGAACGACGAGAGAGCCAAAGAACCGACGATTTCTGCGCTTAAAGCAGCTATTTTAGGGCACCTGAACAATCAAAGCAACCGAAGATCGGTATGACGAGAATCAAAAAGAAGAGGAGAGGAGGAGATCGGAGAGGCAGACATACTCGGATCTGAGGAAGAATGGAAGCCGAGACAGGAGGCCTTCAGGGAGGGTTTCGATGGCTGTTTGTGTGGATTTGATGAGGGCGAGATGGGTTTTGAGAAGGGTTTTGATCGACCGGGGGTTTTGGGAGTGGACGTCAACATCAAAGGGAGGCGAATCGATTGTCTTCTTCTTCCTCCTCTTCGTTTGGTGATCTTCTTCCATGGCTGAAGAAAACAAGAGCGGCTGAACTAGGTGAAGTATGTAAACAAAGCTTCAATTTTCACGTATATCCGTTGAGTCCAGAACCAACTAATCTATATTACTATATAAAAGTCTCTTAAATCAAAAACCTGCTATTTGACCTTTTTACCCTTGTCAATTCATTCAATTCCATTAAAGTCCATTTACACCACTTTAATGACAATCATTTTTTCATTTAACCCCCACATTTCTATTCAATTCCAAGAAAACTCATTTACAACATTTTAATCTTATTTATATCAGTTCAATGACAATCATTTTTTCATTTAACCCCTACATTTCGATTCAATTCCAAGAAAACTCATTTACATCATTTTAATCCCATTTATAGTATTTTATAATACAATACATTTCATTATGTAACATATTCATTAACTTATAATTAAAATTGATTATTATAATATTATTAGGATACTCTTACATTTCTACTCAATTCCATGAAATCCAATTACAACATTTTAGTTTCATTCATAGTTTATTATAATACATACATTATATCATGTAACATATTGATTAACTTATAGTTAGATTTGATTATCATAATATTATTAGGATAAGACATGATATATTATACATTAAAAATATAATTCATAAAAAAAATTTATTCCCATGTCATATGCAAAAACATGATATATTAAAAAAGGTATCAAATATTAATGTATTTCACATCTATTAACATTTATTTAATTCACACATATTTGATTAGCATTTACTCTATTCTCTTGGATTTTTCTACTCTATTAATGCCCCAAATAATCAATAGTCCATAAGCTCTATCCAACAAAAAAATATATAATTAACAGTAATTAAAAATACAATCCAATAAAATAACAAACGTATAAAATACTGGTACAAAAAAAATATTACTATAAAAATGGACAAATTCAGATTTGAGCTTTGTGTGAACTCAACAATAGATTTATCTAATGAAAATTCATTCATATCATTGTAATCTCATCAATAATTTATCCATATTTTCATCATATCCTGTATGACATATTAAAAGTTTAAGCTTCATATTTAATTATACTTATATGATGACTTCTATAGATATATCATAAAATAATATTAATAATTTACATCATTTATGATAAAATTACATTCATATGCTGACTTATCCATGAAAAAATTTCTTTACATCAATTATGATTAAATTACATTAATATACCGACTAAAATTATATTAATATGTTTATTAATTTATAATCATATTTGAGTATCATAATATTATTAGAATAATAGGATCCTTATAAAATGAAAATATATTCAAAATATAATTCCAAAAAAAAAATTTCTCATTTCATTTGCAAAGATATGATACATTAAAAAAGATATCAAATATTAATGAAATATCTTCATTATAGATTTTCAAATTATATTATGAAAATTCATCCATCCTCCATTCAATCTCATCATCATTCATCCCCTCTCCATTCAATCCCCTCATCTTCTTCTACAGACAATGACTTATACTCTTCCACAAACCCCCAAATTTATTTATGCAAATTGAATACCCATTTATTGTCATCCCCATTAATTTGGATAAATGGATCTATCATCGATCTCTTTTTTCTTCTCTCTCTCAAATTTTTTTTAACCTTAGGAAGGTGAGTTAATCTTTTGTAGATATGATGTTTATTTTGGAGTTTTATGTTGCAAATAGATAAATATGTCATTAATTCATTTGGTTCCTCTTTTTTTAAAAATTGGCATGTATCTACTGTTAAAAGAAAAAAATTCTCAAATAAGATATTTGTTTTGTCTTTAACAGACTGATCTTCGATTCTATATTCTGATTGGAAGTAGAGCAATAATGGATCTGGTTTTTATTCATATATCTTTTGTAATATAATTTCATTATGATATTTTAATCATCACAATAGAGTACCATTTTTTTCTATCTAATCATGAGAATATTATGATGTTCAAATTTAATTGACTGTTTAACTAATTTTTTAAAAAAAAATTTACTATCTGAATTTTTTTTCAAATTTTTCTCTTCATGATACAGGATGTGTAGCCGTCTTTAAATTATTAAATCTGGTGATATTAAAATATTTTATTTTAATTTTATTGCCCATATAAATTGTTGGTTTTTGCATTC
Organism: Acorus calamus; assembly: GCA_030737845.1. Taxonomy (NCBI): domain Eukaryota; kingdom Viridiplantae; phylum Streptophyta; class Magnoliopsida; order Acorales; family Acoraceae; genus Acorus; species Acorus calamus. Next base: position 23,497,709 of record CM060859.1, read on the forward strand.
ACCATATTTGAGTTTTAATGATACGGTTTATAATATTATCACTCGCCGTGGACCAGAGAACACACATTTATAGTCTTGTTAATTCAAATTGTTGACTTGATTATTTTAAAAAAAATTTACGAGTGGCCTATAAGTGCAACATTTTTCATTAACTAAAAACAATATTGATTATTCTACGTACTTCCAAATTACGTTACTGAAAATGCTTTTCCAATAACATTATAGGTTATAGTTATGTTAATTTATTATAATAGAAAATATTACATGACTATCAATTTTCTGAACTGTTTGCAAATAGATGAAAGGATAACATTACCATATCTAATGAAATATGTTAAGTGAAATTTTATAAATTTTATTACTTATATCAATTGGTGGTTATCATAATAATATTAGGATACTCTTACATTTATACTCAATTCCATAAAAATCCATTTACAATATTTTAATTTAATTAATAGTTTATTATTATACATATATTTTATCATGTAACATATTGATTAACTTATAATTAGATTTGATTATCATAATATTATTAAGATAAGACATGATATATTATACATTAAAAATATAATTCACAAAAAAAAATTTATTCCCATTTCATATGCAAAAACATGATACATTAAAAAAGGTAACAAATATTAATGCAATTCACATCTATTAGCATTTATTTAATTCACACATATTTGATTAGCATTTAATCAATAATAATCAATAGTCCATAAGATTTCTCTACTTTATTAACTTGGATTTCTATACTCTATTAACTCCCCAAATAATCAATAGTCCATAAGATTTACCAACAAAAATATATATAATTCACAGTAATTAAAAATGCAATCCAATAAAAAAAGGTATAAAATACTGGTACAAAAAAAATTGCTATAAAAATGGACAAATTCCGATTCGAGCTTTGTGTGAACTCAACAATAGATTTAATTCAACGAAAATCCATCATATTATTGTAATCTCATCAATAATTTATTCATATTTTCATCATATCATGCATGGCATATTAAAATTTTAAGCTTCATATTTCATAATCCTTATATGATGACTATTATAGATATATCATAAAATAATATTAATAATTTACATCATTTATGATAAAATAACATTCATATGCCAACTTATCCATGAAAAATTCCTTTACATCAATTATGATTAAATGAAAATGTTATTGTAAATGAAAATGTTATTGTAACTGAATTTTTTAACATTAATATTAATCAAAACATATATTACATTTTGTCTATGTGCATTTGCACTTACACAACAACTAGTTTTCATAAACAGGTACTCGAAATCAATTAAAATTGGATTTTATAAGATAAATAAATATATTCTTCACAAGGATTTTTTAAGGGAAAAAATTGCCTTAACAAAATTATTTAAGATGTAAAAAATACTCATACAAGTGGTTTTTAAGCACCGTATCTAATTTTAACCACTGTATCACCTAAAAAGGACAGATATTTCACACTGTTCACTCGATAAAGAAAATACTGATATACATGAAAAAGCCCCCTAATGTGTTTTTAACTTTTGCTTAATTGTATCCCACTCTCAACATATCATCCATCCATTATACAAAATTGCATAAACTATATATATTTTAATGCAGTGGCGGTTCCAAGAATTTTCATAAATGGTGTTATTAAAAAAATAAATTTCACAAATTTTTAAAAAATCTATCCTTAACATATGGTTTTTTAATGAGTCAATGTGACTTTGATATGGTTGTATAAATGGGCCTTCTGAATGACCCCATCACTTAAAAGTTCGTTTGTTTTTTTAGCACTGATACATTCAACTTGCTTTGCAGCCCCATACATCATGATAATTTAAGATATACTGAGCTATCATAGTGTATGAAATTCTATCATAATGTATAACGCAATTTTTATTTTTATTTTTATTTTTTCAATGCGAAAAATTATACTAATGTGTCTCAGTATATACTTTATTTTATATAACTGTATGTATTTTAATTGGAGAGTATATGATAAAAAAAAACTAGTTTGGACTGCAATTGGGGCTGGACATATCATTTTTCTTTTTTTTAAAAAAAATTGATGGGGTTTGATTGTATAAATAATGAGCCTATTGATACGGTTGTATAAATGGACCTCCTAAATGACAACACCACCTAATAGTTAATTTATTTTTCAAAAAAAATTGATGGGGTCAATTGACCCCAACTCAACAAAGGTGGAGCCGCCCCTGTTTTAATGTATGTCATGTACCAGTCATCCCGATGGATGGAAAATGTGTAGAATATCTTAACAAACATTAGAAGAGACTGATAATACAAAATATTTAAGACAATAAAAAGTTAGGATTTTTAGTTTTAAGTCTCTGCAAACTGCTCTATTTAGCTATCGATCCCTATATTCTTTCAATTTCTTTTTAAATCCCCACAATCAAAGGGTATTTATTGTTTTCATCCCTACAACTTCCGTCAGAATATGTCGAGATTATTCCTTTTCCCGTTTGTTTAAATTTTTTTTAAATGTCCAAACTACCCTTTTATCACTCTTTTTATCAAAGTTGGACTCCAACAGGAACATTTAATCCTTCTTTCTCCATTGTGACTTCCTTCATCGTGGCTTCCTCCATTAAAGACTCCAATGGTAACATCAACGTTGAAGACGACGACGACACCCACCACTCCCACACAGACTACACCTACTTCCTCCTGGAGATGACGATGCCGACAATGCCCACAGCCGCAAGTATATCGCATCGCTGAAGCCAACGACGACACCATCGCTGACACCAATATATCTGATGCCCCTGATACCACTGGTGATATCAAAGTCCACAAATCCCTTTTAAAGAGATTCAGTTGAAAGATGTTTGAATTTGTAAGTATTTTGACATTTACAATTTGTATATAATGTGTTTGATAAAATGTCTAAAATAAACCTCCATCACATTGTTCGGCATCCAGTGATAATTACAGTGACAATTCAAATCTAACACGAGAGTGTCTATGTAAAAGGAGATGTCGTGTTTATGTGTCCAAACATGAACACTTGAAGGGTCGTTGATTTTTTAGGTGCTCGGCATGGAGGGAGGAAGATGACTGCAGTTTCTTCGAGTGTGTGGACGACACCAACCATAGCACCATTGATTTGAAATATCAAATCATGGGTGTTGAAGAGAAGCTCAACCATAAAATTGATGTACTAGTTTTAATTATAGAGAAGATCATGAAGTTGATGAAGCTTGTCTTTTTTATGTTGTTGATGATGATGTATCACATGATTAAATGAAACTTTGTAGCAGTCTAGCAGATGTACCAACCTGAAATGAAACTTGGACTATATGTTCACTTGATGATGATGTATCAAATGGTGTAATGATCACTTGATGATGGTTATCAAATGGTGTAATGTTATAGCATGTATAATGAACTGCAACATCACCTACAATATCTCTTGTAACTGCAATAGCATATGCCTAGAACTGTAATAATACTCACACACACATAAATCCATTCCAAACATCTAGAACTGCATGTGTTGTATTCACCTGAAAATGCAAGTCACACCTGGAACTGTAACATCACCTGGAACATCATCATTTGCTCACCAATAACATCACCTGCAACATCACCTAGAACACCCATTCACATACATATTCTTAACCATTTGCAACAACACTCATTCACATATATCACCAAGCAATTACACATATGCCCAAAATGTATACTGAAAATGCAAGTCACACTTGTAACTGCAACATCACCTGGAACATCACCATAAACTCACCAATAAAATCACTTGAAACACCCATTCACATACATATTCTTAACCATTTGTAACAACACTCATTCACATATATCACCAAAAAACTCACATTCATATACCATAACCATTATATCATCATTCATACACCATAATCATTACCTTACATACATGTCTTAAATTTATATATATTAGCTATTCCATATCTGTCCAAATTTTAAATATCATAACCATCACACATGCCCAAAATGTATACTATAACCTCTCACATATCTGTCCAAAATGTACAGTATGTATCCAAAATGTATAACCAGTTGTACCATACTCTTGTACTATCAGATGTACCATATACCGGCACCACCAATGAACTCAAAAAATTGAACAAGATATGCTCAAAATCTGTAACACCATAGAATTCCAAACCTGCAAATAGAATTGTAAACTTGTAAAAAAACCATCCATTCCAAGCACCTGATCGAAAATACTTGAATCATTTGCAAACTGAATATGTTTTCATTTTCATACCTTCATTGACTTTCTTGGTCTTCACCAAAAAACAAAGATGAGCTCCCAAACATGTTAACAGAGACCTTGACTTGAAAACTGAATATGTGGCTAACTAGGCCCTGCAGATGTTGATGGAGCAGACATGTTCATCTGTGACTAATTACCCCCCTGCAAATGTTGATGGAACAGATTTGTTCACCTATGACTGATTACCCCTTGCAGATGTTGATGGAGCAGATCTGTTCACATGTGACTGATTACCCCTTGCAGATGCTGATGGAGCAGAAATGTTCACATGTGATTGATTACCCCCTGCTCTTGATGATGCACCAGATGTATTTCTATTGTTTGCCCTGCTGTAAATGCATCAAATAATATACTTTAAGGCATGATGTACTGAAATTTAATGTAAATATATGAAATTTAAGGCATATACCTGCGTATAGGTTGTTTGGGTTGTGCCTTTTGTCCCGGGGCCTCTATGACTTTCAGATATTCCTTGCAACTGGATTTATGGTGGCCCCAATTCCCACACCTACCACACTTGTGCATTCTCTTATTTTTCTTTGACTCATTAAGATCTCTAATTCTTTTCTTCTTTGGCCTGCCCCTTGGCCTACGTGAAAGGGGTGGTTGGACAATATATGGCATATCAACATGTACCCACAACTGTCTATCCATAAGAGGGTTCACCCTCATCTCATAGGTTGCACGATACCCCCGTGATAAAAAGTCACTTTGAATGGTGCCTCATCCATGACAGCACCTATGAAACCAAAGAATGTCAGCCAACAAACTCAAAAAGAAATGTCAGTCCATGAACAAAAATAATGTCTTAAGGAATGATTTGCACTGAAAGGAATATTTATTGCATGCTACAGAAGCAAAGCAAAATTACTTCAACTCTTTTGGACTATCATAGTTTTATGTTAGCTCTTCCATGCATAGTTAACTGCTATATAATTTTATTAGGATGCGTAATTGTTCCACACTAAGATGCAATGGGAAGATAGAAAAATACAAAATAAGTAAAAATAAAGGAGAGATGGAGTGAGGAGAACAGGAGGAAGACACATGAGCAATTTTATTTGGACAAGTTAGTTAATATGCTTATCAAACACACTTCTTTTGTTCCCTCTAATGTGCTGTCTCAAGAAATGTTAAACATGAGCTTTAAACAAAGTCATGTGACTCATCAAAGGTCTCTTCTTTTCTCAACTGTTGGTGCTTCCTTTCTCAATTTCTAGGCCTAAATATATCAATGACATGGTCGTGTATCCTCAATGAACAACAACCAACAAATGCACAAGTAGGAGAAACTTCCAAGATATGTTACTTAACAAAGTTGGTCAAGTCATCATCTTCTGCAATCCCATCATGCAAAGATGCTTTATTACACAATTCAACACTAATTCCATTCAAACTCACATGTTTCATTTCATGAGTATGTAAATTAATTTTAAAAAATGAACTATATGAAACCCACTATCAATTTACGCATCCAATCTAAAAAATATGCAAAGAACCCAACCGCTAATATGTTCAAAAAAATTCATCAATCAATGATAAATAACTCATTCCCACCACAATCACTATCTTCAAAAATAAAAGGAAACAAAAACCCAACAAATCATAAAAAAAAACCAAACATTTCATTTACTTTGGGCATGAATCATTGAGTTGCACTATCCCTTCAAACCCATGTCAGCTTCTTTCGATTTCGGAGGGCGGGAACGATGAAGCTTGATATTTTAGGTGGGGATGAAAGTTTTCACTTTCAGTTGGAAGAGACTTGGTGGGGACGAAGTGTGGGGACCAAGGACATTAGAGATTTGGTGGGGACGAAAGGTTATTTTAAAGCTGGAGTAGTTTTGGTATTTCAAAGTTCTGTTAGCCTTTTTTTATACGGAAGTTCTCTGTAGGGATGAAAACAATAAATACCCTTTGATTGTGGGGATTTAAAAAAAATTGAAAGAATACAGGGATTGATAGCTAAATAGAACAGTTTACATGGACTTAAAACTAAAAATCCTTGAAACATTAAGACATTTTAAATAACATAGTGACAAATGAATACTCTTTTGGGTAAAGTTATTAAAAATGGTGATTTGAGTATTTCATATCTTGAGAGATTTTTAGGTTTACTTTTTTTAAAAAATAAAATGTACCTTTTACAAGTAAAATAAACTCCTTTTATTTTTTTGGTACATAAGGCGACCTGGGCTAAAGACCCAGATGAACCAGTGGACAGAGCCCACATATTCATTTTTTACCTCCTGTTATTAGCACGAGTAGAACCCAAGCCTCCCCGATAGACGGGGTGTTCTTGACCACTGCACTGGGCGCACCGGACACAAGTAAAATAAACTTTTAATCAAATGTATGAAGCACGATCACCTGAGACCAGATAAGATGATCAACCATAGCCTTCCATATTATTGCGCGTTCTAATTGACCAAAACTAATATCTAATACGATTTTTGAAGAGATGCACTCAGTCACTGTTTCAACATCAAAAACATAAAAGTGCGGATTTGCTATGGAAGAGAATTGCAGATTTCTCATTCAGAGATCATCATCATCATCATCATCATCAACATTGATGCCCAGAAGTTTGGCCAGCGAACCATTCTCGTAAGCCTCCACTGTATCTGTAGCATCCAATCATGGAAAGAAGAAAAATTTAGGCATGAATCATATGTTCCCTAAAATTAGATCGACGACAATGTGTTAGTGTCAGTCAATTACCATCAGATCCACCTAGGTGCTTCCCTTTGATGAAAACTTGGGGCACTGTGCGCCTCCCTACCATATCGCCCAGAGCATCCTGAATATCACTCCCATCTTCTGCAAAAACATAAAAGAACAGACCAATATGTAAGAGTAGGGTATTTGCAGTCCAGCTAAATTTTTTTTTCCTATAATATCAGTTATGTAAATGTTGCTGTTCCATCAAAAGTATTTTAAGCCATCAAATAGCAGTCAGACATTGAAATTGCATTACAAGGTGACACTTGACCAGACTGTAAGATCTTGTAAAGATGACCCATGGAAATCATGACACCTAATTCAAACTGCTGCGCATGCCATATGTGTGTGTTTCAATAATAGTTCAACATTTTAAGTTTGAAAACTAGCACAAATTCTTTAGGATATTATAATCATATGACATGCTTGGAAGCCTTATTTTAAAGAGTTATAATATGTCAAGTTACATGGAGATAGTTTGAAGGATCAGCATGGAAAATAATGATATGATGATGAACAACATCATTTCATCTGCAATCTATAGAGAACAAAAAAGATAACACTCATCTCAACAAATAATTTCATCAGTTCACAACAACATTGAAATGTCATGAAAATAGAGTTTCAATGAACAAACCTCTTTGGTCCAATTCAACAACATAAGGAACTTGGTTCAACTCTGCAAAAACAGCCTTTGCCCTTTTGCAGTATCTGCATGTCAGCAAGACCTCTTTTGAGAAACAATGTATAATGAAAAAAAAGGAGACACGCTAACTAGCTCATCTTTATCATCAGAATATTTAAACAATAGAATTTCCATCAGTATAGATATTGCTTGTTTTTTAAATAAAGTCAAATATCATAAGGGATGTTGATCTTGTTCTTGCATTTACTAAAATAAAATAGCACATGGAATAATCATCATAGTGACATCATACAGCAATTAATAACCTTTCCATTACCTATGAAAAATGATGAAATTAAATGTCATCAATGAAATGTAAGAGATAGCTCAAACTGAAAGATCAAACACTATCACTATTAGATACATATCCATTATGTGATACAGTACCAATCTAAATTGATTGTTTGATTTGTTTCCAATCAATAATTTCACCATGAAGCATTTTACCTTGTAAGAAGTAATATATCTAAAATCGACACTACATGGTAATTATGTACCGGAAAAGTTGAACTAGAAAATAATTGCTGATCAGTCTTGCAACTCACACGTGGTTCATTTTTTTCAGATACAAATTTACTGCTTAGGCAAACTCAACTTCATGATTGTCTTCCTACGATAGTTCAACGGGTTTTACTTAACAAAAAGTGGGAGCTCACCACATATGATATTATTAGCAGAGGCAATACTCAAAAAAAAAGAAAAAAAGAGGAGGGGGCATAAAGTCTCCTCTCCAAGTCAAAGAAAAATGACTTGAAAGTAGAGGTGGAAACCATAACAGAGACAACAAAAATATAAGAGAAACAATTTAGCCTTTGTAAAGGTCAACCTTTGAAGGCCTATAGGCCTTTTCCATTCAATAAATTGAAATGCAGAAGTTTGTACAGTGTAAGCCTCTTCACATAGTATATAGTAAGCTTCAGAAAGAACATAGCAGTAAACTGAACAGAAGAAGCATGATGACATCATGAAACACATGTATGGAGGAGAAGGAACAAGTAAAAATACATTCATATTCGGCATTGTTCAGGGTCTCCATAAAGGATCAGAAGTTTACTCTTTTGCACTTGTTTTTGGCTACTTGACCACTGATATGGAAAATTCGTCCACCCGGTTTCATCAATTTGCAATTCTTCCTCAACATTTTAAAAGAATGAAATTGGCTGATATCATGATGATACTAGGTAGTATAGATATCATTATGGGAGAAGCTGATCGTTGAAATGATAATTGCTCTTCCGTTTCATCTATTTTGTCCGGATCCTCCTTTTTAAGAATGAAAGACCCTATGATGCAAGTTAGTTGGACTGGAAACGATGGCGTCTGTTTAAGGAGATGGATTTATGGGGTAGAGATTCAAAGTTCAACTAAAACTTCAAAGCACTTTAAACTTAGGCTTATTTACCAAAACACGATGAGGCGAACAGAATACAGTCTCCGTGAGATAGATCTTGGAAGAGCATTTAGCCAAAGTCAAATGAATTATACAACGAAAATGGTTTCATGAGATCTGAAGGATGAAAGTCAATGGATGTCTCCACGAGAGAAAAAAAAAGTAGAATAAGTGGATAGAGGCTTCTAGTATGCTGTATTGCTGTACTACCATTGTGTTATAAGCTATTTTAAAGGGAAAACAATGAGGAATAGACAAGGCTAGTTCAGTTGCAGGAAGAATGCTAAGCAGCTAAAAGAAGCATAGATATATCTGCTGCTCCTGAAATGAGAATGACAAAGAAGATATCTCATATAACTGGAAAAGTTAATTTCTTCAGAATGAGTATGGCCAGAAAAACTAAAATGGGGAACATGGTAATAGAGAACCAAACAACATCACCTTTACATGTGTCACAAATACAGTAATAACGTAAACAATGGACACATAACGACTAAAGTCTAAAGTATAAGGGCAAGATTTAAGAGGATTTGAATGAAATGGCATTTTGAATAAGACTCATAGAGACACAATACATAGAAATACAAATGCATCGGATTGTGGCAATGACGATAACCAATGACTCACACCTAAGTAACCCTTTCATCATACAGATCCCTCGTAACCACTATAGTCTTGCAATATATATCAGAATCCAACAATATAATCGAATATTAAAAAATCACAGTCAGAGGTTAAAAAAAAATCTAAAGCTTGTCAGAAGCTCAAATTCAAGAAATATAATCGAATATTAACAAATCACAGTCAGAGGTCAAAAGACAAATCTAAAGCTTATCAGAACCTCACATTCAAGAAATACAGTTTACTCACACCTCCAATTACCGATCTCCACAATTCAATAAACAAAAACTAATGTAAACATCATAAGTTATACAACACCCTTTAAGTTATATAATATCTATCTTTTTAAAAAAAACATCATAAGAGATTACAAATCCATGAAATAAACGTCAGATTCAATTCAAAACAAACCCATAAAAAAACCTCGCATTGACAAAACCGCTGCCATTAGAGAGATCGAGAGAGAGGAGAGTTACGGGCAATAAGACTTAGAGAAGATGACGATATCGTGAGAAGAGACGGTCTTCCTCACGAAAGCCTCGTCGGACGAGGATGCCCTAACAGATCTGCTTCCGTACAGAGACACCGCCACCAGAAGAGCCAGAGCGACTCCGCCGGGTCTCATCGCCGTCATCATCGGACGCCTGTAGAACTCCTCCACCTGCGACAACAACGCAGTCCGATCAGTTTTGAGAGACCGTGACGGAGAGAGAATGAGTCTCGACCGTACAGATGTGAATGGACGGCTTAGATTGAAGGAGACGGCGGAGGCGGCGAGGGATCTGGTAGAGAATCGGGGACGACCGGAGGTGAGACGGGCTTCAAAGGAATTGACGAAAACGTCTCTGGATCTGGCTGTGGACTGATTATAGAAGGTCCGCGTGAAGAGGGTACTGGCTGTCAGAAGGCACATCTTTTTTTTCTTTCCGTTTTTGCACTCTGCATCGGACGTCCATGATGGTGTCCGTTTCGAAAACCCTATTTAAAACCCCGAAAATCATGAATAATGGAAGGGTAATTTATACTGTGTATTTGATGACCCTATTGTGATATCTACCACTTTAGACCGTTCGATTGAAGTTTGAGGCCGTGGTTATCGGGTTCTGTTTATGGGATGAGGCCCACATTACTATTTCACCGTTTACATTATACAGCCCATTAAGTTGGTTTAGGTGCTGTTAGTTTAGCCCACGTTTGGAACGAGGATAGATTTTATTCAAGGGTATAGATTTGTGCAGGCATTTATTGATATAGATGTGGATAAATAGATTTTGTGTTTAGTTAAGTTTGCAATTATTCATGCTAAGAAACGTAAGAATAAGAATTTTATTGTTTGGGAGATGATGGATTATATGTGAATAAGATTTGGATAATGTGATGAATGATTTATTTTTTTTAAAACAGGTGTTTAAGTATTTGCAATGTATTTTTGTGAGATGGACTCGGCACATATGTTGCTTTGTTAAACAAAAGTGCATCATTGAGTCGGTATAAATTTTCCTATACAGTAGAAATATATCAACATATAACCACATCGTCAAAGGGCTATACTGTTTTTTTTTTTTTTTTTTTGTGAGGCCCACTAGGGTGCAGGGCCCATGCTTAAACCCCCCACATGGGGGGTCTACAAGGGGATCGACCCCGGTCTTGTCCATCAAGGACGTGCATCTCTTCCACCTCACTAAGTGAGGGGATGTGCTATACTATTTTTATTTTTGCAGACGAGAAAAGCTGGGTGGATGGGATTGAATAGAGACCCACGTGACCTTGCTTTGAATTTTCTTCACAGACGTGGGACCCACTTATGCAAAGGGGGTGGATAAGTTTTATTCGACCTTCTCTTGAGAATGGCTATCCTAGTTTATTCTAATGTAATCGGGGATTAATTATCTGGGGTTATTCATGCATTCCAAACACCCTCATTCCCATATTCCATGTTATCCAGGATTATTCCTGGGGTTATCCATGAAGCAAACGGGGGCTTAATATGGTGGGGCTATTTGCACCCCTCTTTTTACCAAACACACCCCTGTCTTTATACACCCCACCCAAATAAATGCAAGAGGAGGAGGAGGAGGAGGAGGAGGAGGAGGAAGGCTAGGGCAGAGGGCGGGGCTGGGCTGGGTGGGGAAGAGCGCCTCTGAGAAGATACGTTGGCAGCAGTCGACATTCATAGAGATTCGAGAAGGCGGAGAGGCGGTGAGGAGAGTTGCCTGATCAAAATCAACGTCGGGCCGATGTGCGATTTTCAAGGTGAGTGCGTGGAAGCAGTGGTCATCGAGGGAGTGGTGGGCGTAGGCGGAGATGAGGCAAACCAAGAGACGAAGTTGGGGGGTTGAAATTGAAGATGTGAACAAGTTGTCATTTTTATGCACTCATAGACACTACCAGTGTCGACGGTTTCACATTTCGTAAACACCTCATGTGTTGATCCTTTTAGAAAAAAATTTCTAACATTTCATTTCTCTCTCAAAATCTCCACAAAAAAACAACAAATTAGTTGTCTCCCTCACCTCCCTTTATGGTAATAGCTCATGTCTCCTTCAAAAATTACTTGACTTTGTTTCTAAAACCTCGTCGACAGATCTGGTGTCTATAAAAGCTAACTCTGTCGACAGTTCTACTGTCTACAAAGTCTAGAAATCATTTAGCTTTGTTTATGGAACTTCATCGACATATCCAATGTCTACAAAATCGGATTCTGTCGACAATTCCAGTGTCTCTAGGTCCATAACCCACTTGACTTTGTTTGTGGGCCCTTGTCGACAGATACAGTGTCTACAAAATCTGACTTTGTTGACAATTTTCAGTGTCTATGGATACATAAGACAATAAAATGCATACTAAACACATAAAATATTTTCACAGACACAAAAATCCAGTAAAAAGCTATCCCCCACCGACAAAAATCATACCAACAATAATGGTGGAGAATCGGTCCCCGTAAAGTCCACCAACCCGCCTCCTCCATCACCCTCACCGCAAATCCGACCTCCACCATTGATCCCACCCCCTTCGCCGCCTCCTCCTCCTCCGCCCCACCCTGCCCTCTCCCGACTCCGCCCCAACCCCATCCTTTGTGGCTCTACCCACCTAGCACTCCTCCTTCTCCCTACCTATGCACACCCAACACATACCCAACATATATGGATCTTATAATGTTGGGTGTGTATGGGAAAAAGGGGTGCAAATAGCCCCACTCGTTACTTTAATCCACCCCATTAAATATATATTATATATTTTTAATGATAGGGAGAACAAAGGAGAAAAAGAAGAAAAAAAAGGAGTAAAAGGTGGTCATGTTAAAACCCAAATTAGAGGTGTTGGGTGGTCAATTTACATTTTTATTGGGTTATGATAGTGATATGAATCATTTCACATTCCTGCTATCCTAATTAATGCATTGAATTTTATTTTTATTTTTTTAAAAAGAATGGAGACCTTTTAAAAGGTCCGAGTAACAAAGCCGGGAGGAAAGGCAATAGACTCTCCCTATCTATATCACTATATGTATATCAGTATATTGGGAATAGGGCTGATAAACGAATCAAGTCGCTCGGACTCAACTCGGTTTGAGTTCGTTCGAGTTCGTTCAGGCTCGTTCATTTAGACAAATGAGCGAGCTTGTACAAGTTTTAAAGCTCGGTTAGGCTCGGGACCTGGATCGAACTTCATTTTGTGTTCAAATTCGACTCGCTTGTGTTATAAAAACTTAGTTGAAGCTTCACTAAACTACTTTATAAAATCAGAACATTAAATTAATACAAAGTTATGCTCGTTTAAGCTCATGAACTTTACTCATTTAGGCTAAAATTTTATTTTCAATATCTAAAAACCCTAAAATAAAGAAGAACGCTAGGCTCGTTGAGGCTCGGGAGCTCGGCTCGACTCGACTCGTTTATAAACGAGTCGAGCTTAAACATGTTAAAACTCGATTCATTCGACTCGTTTACCACCCCTAATTGGAAAGGATTATGTGTTTGGATTTCTTTAAGATGGACATTCTTGGGTAAACTGAATAAATACCTAATCGGTGTGAACGCAAAAATGTTATTTGTCTGTGCGATCCACTGGCTGCCACCAACTCCACCACAACCAAAACACTCCGCCAAACGAGCCCTTCGTTAATATTTCTTTTTTATTATTATTCATTTATCACCTATGATTTTTTTTTTTTTTGGCATTCAATGAGGATTTTCTTAAGTGAATGCATATTTGTCCACCTCCTATGACACACACGAAAATAGTATTTTTTTAAAAGGTACCACAAAAGAAACTCTTCTCACACGCAGAGATAATTGTTTTTTAAATCATTGCAGGTTCATCCATCAATGATGACTGAAGAAAACATCCACCAATGTTTTATAAACTTTTACATGAGCATGATACAATGAAATGCAAAACTTGGTCATCTGTTCATAAAATCAAAATCAAACTCCATCTTGCAACTTCACCATATTATGAAAATATGCACGAAGAACTAACACTCAAAATATTAAGATTTTTAATGCAATTTATTTTGTTTATCAAACAACATAACAAAAAACAGTCTTACGAGAGAATACAGAGAGACTCTTACAAACGTCAGTACTGCTGCTTTACATAACTGATAACAAGACTGAATGAAATTACATCTGTGGTTATGGTGACTTGGAATACAGAGTAAAATGTTATTGTTTCTCCAACTCCATCTTTTTCCCCAGAACTCCAATTCTGTATCTAAAAAGCAATCTTTGTTTTACCTCATTTAGTTCATAATCGTAAACACGCAGATGAAGATTTCTATGTTTGCGATTGCTGGACGGTGGCCCCTGCCATGAAACGGACAACGATGCAAGTTATGTTATCAGCGCTTCCTCTTTGGTAGGCTTCCTGCATCAGTCTCTTGGCTGCCTGTTCTGGCTCCTCAATTGTATTGATCATGGTCACAGCCTCCTGAAATGATGAACAAAAGATTGAACTAAACTAAAATGGGCGAGAAATAATGTGCATGACATGCAATTTCATGATGAAAAACCTCATTTGTAACGACATCCCAAAGCCCGTCACTCGCAAGGATGAGGAACTCGAGAGAACTGTCGATCACCTCTTCCTGCAAGATCAAATTAGCAAATGAAAATTTGTAAGGAACTTAAAAGGTTTCTCTACGAAATGTGGACCTAGAAACCCATCAAAATTTGATCTTACTGATATAATGTCAGATACATATACACAAAGGCAAATCAAACTTAAGACCAAGACATGAAGAGAATATTATTCCAAATCCTCTGCAACATATAAATAATTCTTCCTCTCTCAGATGCACACTGGCGTTCTTAAGTAGGTGAGGCATTCTCTTGATAATCCACAATAAATAAATTTAAAGAAAGCTTGCACTGTTCAATCAGATAAGTTAAAAACAACATGCCAAACTTCCCAGTTTTAAGAGAATATGCTAATAATTGCCAATAATGTTGTTGATTTATATAAGTTTTGATACCAGCTCTGCTCATGAAAAAAAAAACACTCAGAAATTAGATCAATGTGGAGAATTCAGACCTGAATTTCTGGATCTGCAACAACATACTGCTTCAATAGCCGATCTCCAAATGCACGAGAGACCGCAAGAACACCTCCAACTCGCCAGGTGCCTGCAATAAAATCTTGATAAGCAATAAATAGCACAACTACTGTAAACTGATAAGGGAAGACAAACTACTAGGCAGAGCAGACTGCCAGAGAAAGGTCGTCTGCTTTTTACCAGCCCACATAACAAATCCACCAGCGTCTTCTATCCGTTGTCTCTCATCCGTCTGGTCAGGCTTATGATCTCGTGAAACAGCAATAGCTGCACAAAATTGTGATATGGTCATTTATGGCATGTTCATAAC
Source organism: Acorus calamus (assembly GCA_030737845.1). Classification (NCBI taxonomy): domain Eukaryota; kingdom Viridiplantae; phylum Streptophyta; class Magnoliopsida; order Acorales; family Acoraceae; genus Acorus; species Acorus calamus. The sequence continues at coordinate 23,513,282 of CM060859.1, forward strand.
AGCAGTAACCAATAAGGCAGATCTAATGCACAATGCTCATCCATAAGAAGAAGCTCAAGTACTCCCATATATTGTGCAGCAAAAGAAGTTTATAGAAAGCTGTATGCCTTAATATTAGCAAGATTATTGGTAACCAATAATTGTAAGGGATCTTGTTAATGAAACATACACTAACACTGTAAATATTTCTCAGTGACCTTTCTAAGAAAAATGTTCCACTGGCTTTAGTTCAGTGGAACATCAACAAAAAGAAGCTCAAGTACTCCCATATATTGTGCAGCAAAAGAAGTTTATAGAAAGCTGTATGCCTTAATATTAGCAACATTGTTGGTAACCAATAATTGTAAGGGATCTTGTTCATGGAACCATACATTAACACAGTAAATATTTCTCAGCGACTTCTCTAAGAGAAAATGTTCCACTGGTTTTAGTTCACAGTACATCAACAAAATAAAGGCATAAAGAACATACGTTAACAAGCACAAATTAACAATACATGCGACACTGAGTTTCTTAATAAGATATAAAAAGAAGAATTCCATATCAGGTTTTTAGAAATGAAGGAATCCAGATAGAACGGGGTGTTATGCAGCATTTAGAATCTTATCAAGCATCACTAGCCTGTTTTCACATGTGCTATGCATAGATCACAAGTTGATCTCTATATCAAGCATCAGCAATGACAATTAAAAAAGAACCCTACTTACAGGTCAAAGAAACAATTGCACCGCTGATCTCACAAACAAAAATAACTAAAGCTTTCCCAAGCATCACATGGTGAAAACCTATCCACTTAATGCCATTAAAGAATACATTTGTGCATGTATGATTTAATAAAATGCTCATTCAAATGAGAATTTGGAATTGATGAAAGCTTGAGCATGTTTCTAATCAAAGAAAACATTCAAATATCCAGGAACCACTCATGGGCTCTTAAAGCTGTGAGGAATATCAACATCACTGATGAGACAAAATTGCCTGCCTTTTCCATCCCTGCAGATAACAGCCCTGGAATCACCAACGTTTGCAACTAACAAACGATCACCAACAAGAACAGCAGTGGAAGCGGTTGAGCCAGCATCCCTGTTCTGATTATTCTCTGACTTCAAGAACTCTGAGTCTGTGTGACTGTAGGCATCAGCTGCAGGATTGGAAAGATATCAATACATCTCCAGTAAAAAGGTTAGGCCAAGGACCATAACAAAAGATGCAATCACATCTAAAGGCTTCAGAAAAAAGAATGCACCTATAGCTGATTTCGTATCTGAAATGAATTTTGGATGCCTGATCAGATTACTGAAGAGGTTTTGCTTAACATACTCAGCCGCTCGTGCACCCCCATGTCCTGAATTTCTCATAACAAATTGCTCAAAGTATAAAGGATAAGCCTTGTAAAACCAGTTGGCAATTTGTAGGAAAGACATTTAAAAATCACGGATCCTCACCATCAAACACTCCAAATAAGCCAACAATTTCTCCATCAACACCATCGATTCTTGTTTCATAGAAGTCTTCCATTGAAGACCTTTTCCCAGGTGAACTGGCATATCCATAGCTGAACTTTCCATTCTGGCTGTTAGGCATAAAACAGAAGGCAATGCATAACCAAGAAGATCTCACACAACTTTTCAACCTCCCACAAATTTGTCAAACATCAGTATATAACCTTCTCTTTAAATATGAATTATTCAAAAGAAATCAAATTATAAACCGTTCCAAAACACCCAATTGCCTGGTAAAGGTAGGACATGTCCCGATTCTATAATTTAACATCGCGCCAATACCAAATTATGCAAAAAGTCTTAAAGAATCGCAAATTCCTTGTTAAATTAATGAAAAAATCAAACAGATTATATACCTATTTGTGACTAATTGGTACAATTTTGTACAACTTTGTACGAATTGTATGAAATGGAAAGAATCCATACAATTGGTATGAATTCTAAAGAACTGTTACCAATTGGCACGAATTTGTAGGAATCGGTACAAATTTATACTACTGATGGTGGCCTATCATAAACGTTAGAAGTCAAATTCGAAACAGCTCATACCGATTTGCACGAATTTGTACCAATTCGTACAAACTGATACAAATTCATATAAACTGGTACCAATTTGCTCTTGATTTCAAGAATCGCATCTTGATCTGTGCAGATTTAAAACTTCCACACACACAAAACCAAGACTCGCATAATCACGCAAAACCACGTCAAAATCCGAACAAATACGAACTCCATCAATTCACATGAAGAACGAGAAAGAGAACGAACGGTCAAGAAGATCACCTAAGCCCGCCGCCGCTGACGGGGGAGTCCTCAACGTGCGTTCCGCTAGTCGAGAGGACGTTATTCAAGTATCCCATCACGAAAAATAACGATCCTCGATCGATCCAAAACCCTAATCACGCGATCCACCCGAAAAGACCTAACATCTATCAACACCAACAAAAAACACACACACGCATAAATAAACGATGATCCACAGAAAAGAAAACCAACCAGAGATCAAGAGAACCAAACCTTACCAGAGAGAGAGAGAGATTGATTTTGGTTTTGTCTGGTCAGAGAAAAGAAAAATCGAAAGAGAGAGAGAGAAAGAGAACGCGCGTTGTATTTGTTTGTTTTGGGGAGGTTTTTATTTTTTGTTTAAAATTTTTATTGTATAAATGTTTATTTTATTTTTAATGGAATTCGGACCAAAAGCGAGAGTCGGGAAGGGGTAAGGATTACGTGTCGGGCCGGCACGAAAGGAAGACCTGGTCAAAGTTGAGAGAACCGATCACGTTCAACGGGGGACCATGAGAGAGAGGATTTTGCATCCACTCCTTCCCGTTGTCTTCGTTGGGGGTGTTTTTGCAATTTAGAGGTCTTTTAGGGATGAAAATGATGTCCGAGGGATTTTGCCTCACAAGTCTTTCGCTGAGTTTTTATTTCCAGTGAGGCCCGTAAAATGTTGATTGGAACTTTGTGGGCTATGTGGATAACCTTTGACCCTCGTTTGGTTCGAGAATAACCATGGAAATAAATGTGAATTTGTATGCCAGAAATAATTGTTATATAGTGATATATGGATTTCAGTCAACTCCTGCAATTAAATTATTTTAGATTATTCAATCTAAAAGAATATGTGTGTCTACTGTCAAATCAATTTTCATCACCTTATAAATCAACTGTCATTATTTTTTCACCTTTTATAAATTATTATTCGCACTTTATTTGCATTTTATCCAACAATAATTTTTTATTATTATGCTTTCCAATAAGAATAATTCAAAATACAACCAAAGAAAAAATCATTTTATTCTTATTCACACTAGATTTCATAATCTTAGAATAATTTAATTCTCTATCTAAACGGGGGTTAAAGGACACGTCATGGTTAAAAAAGGTGGTGCATTCGTCTATATAACACACAATTATACAGTAAGAAAATATTTATAAGGCTTACAATCTCATCCTGATGGAAGTAAGAAAATATTTATAAGGCTTACAATCTCATCCTGATTGATCAAATTGATTTTAACTGGCTTAGGATTGCATCATGATCGGGCTACACCTATCCAAGCAGTTTTTTTTATTGGATATGTTTGGATTGAAAATTTTGCACTAGAGTACAAAACTAAACATGAATATGATCCATCTGAATCCAATTCGAGTTATACTTGGGTTGAGATATATTATGCTACTGAATATGAAGTACAATTCTAATGTAGATAGATAGGATGAGAGAATGAAATTAAAAAAACAAAACAAGCAAAAGATAACGTTTAGATCAATTTTGATTGATGAGATTAAATTTAAATTATCCAACTTTTTTTTACTTTAAAATATATCATTTTACAGTTTCATTTCAACTGCATCATCCCTCATTTTTATTTTTTATGAATTTTTTCTTTTGTGACACCAACTATTTGTCAGGTTTGAATTGTCTAAAATGGCATGTCTTGGAAGCAAAACAAAAAATCCACCCAATTTAATGAAATCGGTGAGATAAATGATTGAAAAATAACTTATCTTATTTGTTATAAAAATTGAGGATAAATAAGTACAATTGTCTCTAGAAATGAAAAATGAAGATATATTATCAGAAAGTTATAATAATATTTTTCTTACTTTTAACTCAAATTCGACACAACAAGAACAAATTTGATGAACATTTTACCTCATCAAATTATGATAATTTATCTTTAAAATCTTATCATTTTTGTCAAACCTAGGTTCGGTTTGGATTAGTCTCCAATTCTAAGTTAAATTCCAACCTGCCTGAGTTTATAACCTAACCTTTCAGCATGCACAACCGCCCAGAAATAGAATATTATTTATTCAAGTTGTGGTTGATTAGATGTATTGACACCTAATTTGGTTGAATAAATGGTTTTTTACATGTATACCATTTAAAAACATGCTATTTATTTTTATACCACTCAAAATAACCTATCTATTTTTATATCATTAGAATATGTATAAATTATGCATATTTATCATCCTAGTTAACTTCCATCCAAATTTCTATTAAAATCGTTAAAACCTTTGACAAATGACCAAATTATCCTTTTTTATTTTGTATATTTTATCTTACCAAATACAATATTTATAAAAACATAAAAATATTAATTTTAACATGAAAATGATAAATTTCATCAAAATTCAAGCATAAAAATTAAACATACAAAATATATTAGCAAAGACATAACAATTATTAATATTACTTTGGTAGAAATGAAATAAATTGTTATGAAAGCAATTAATCATATATATTATAAAATGATTTTTTTTTAAGTTTAAATCTTGATTGGAATAAAAGTAAAGAAGGGATATGGTTGAATGTCTCATGGTTGATTTGGAAAGAAGAAGAGATTGATTAGATTATTATGTTTATTTATATTATGAAAACTATTATGTTGAGGTTATTTTTGTCATTTTTACTTTTTGGTTAAGAATTAACAATAGTTAAGTTTTATTTTGATTGAAAAATATAAGAGAAGCACATTTTTTCATTAAAAAAATTCTAATGGTATAAAAATAAATATGTTATTTATGATGGTATAAAAATAAATAACATATTTTTTTATGGTATACATGCAAAAAACCCTTGAATAAATTAAGTTGGGGTAGCTATTTTAGCAAAGAGACGTAACGGGCTTATTTTAGGTTTTTTAGCAACAATAATAAATAAGTCCGATCTATTCTTGTAATACTCACTTGAATATGAAAAATCCCAACCAAACCAAAAAAAAATCAAAAAATCGAAAGAAAAAATGTTTTCTTGTTGAGTGCATAGTAATTCTATTCCACCTTATCATGTTACATTATCAGATGGACCAAGTGGAATTAGCCTAGAGAGCTAATCGAATTCAAATCAGTATGTGAAAACTCGAACCTAGAATGAGATACACGTGTATTACATTGAAATTCCATATGAATTTGGAAATATGCATATAATCATGAAATTCAAACTTTAGATATAAATGCATTTGTAAAAGTGAATTGAAAAATTATATTTTCATTTAAAATAGCTTCTAAAAACAACTTTTCAGAAAACATACTTTTGTGAGATTTAAAAAAAAAATAATTAAAAGTTTTTCGCATTTGTCAAAAGTTATGACCGCTAAGAAAATTTGAAAACGAATCTGAATTAAATATAATTCTATAAAAGTAAAATTTTCTATCTAAACTTGTTTTCAAACTCTCAGGATCAATTACTAACCAAAGAACCAACCCATATGAATTAAGCTATTCTAGGTATAGTATCTCTATTATTGACTTCTACAAAAAAAAAAATATTGATACGCAATACAGCTACACAGGGTTTATACTTGCTTTTTTATTTTGAAAAGGATCCAACCAATCCAAGCAAGACAGCTTTTGTATTGTTCTAATTTTAGTGAATGACATCCAAATACACGTAAGATAAGAGGATATAAAATAAGCTTTTCTTTATGTACACATAACAAAGAGAGGTCCTTGTATGGCTTGGATGTGGAAACATATGGCCCAATTACAATGGGCACAGATAGCTTTTCAAAACCTCATTTGATTTGCAAGCAAGAGAGAGAAGGAAGTAAGGCAGAAGAGCTGTAGCTATAGTGTTTTGACGCGCAAGCAAACTAAAATAAATGGCTTTGGCCAGTCCATAGACTTTTTTATTCTTCCATGAATAGAAAGGTCTGTTTTTTAGGTGGAGATGGATGATGACCTTATCAGCTATCCCGGATGATAATCAATTAGACAAGTTATCCCACCTATGGTTTTGGGTTAGGGGTCGGCGCCCGGCCCGTTGAAACTAGGCCCACCGCGGGCCTGCTTGGCCAACGGGCCCGGGCCAGGCCGGCTCGTGGCCAAAAAACAGGGCCAGGCCCTGCCCGCGGGCCCGGGCCTGGACGAGCCTCACGGGCCGGGCATGGGTTCGGGCCCACGGGCCTAAATTATAAACACCTTATTCTTTTTTATTTTTAATTTTAAGTTATTTATTTGTACATGATATTAAAATAACACAAAACTTAAAGTATAATGTTAAAAAATATATTTATATATAGTGAATTTTTAAAATAAAAATATTAAATGAATTAATTATTTTAAAAAATGAATAATTAAATGTACAACTAATTAAGTTGTTACCTACATAAATGTCAATAATTTGTATAATTCAACCATAATTCAAATAAAAATTACATGTTGCTCATTTAATAAAGTATCCTCCACGGGCGAACGGGCTTGATTCGGGCGGGCCTCCGGGCCGGGCCCGGGCCTCGGAACCAGGCCCAAGCCCAGCCCGCCCTCAAAACGGGCCGAGCAGGCCGGGCTTTCGGGCCTCGAGGCTGTTGAAGACCCCTATTTTGGGTGGACGTTTAAGGATGTACGGATAGGAAGGATGGACAATTGCTTGAATAAAAATGTCACCCCTTTTCCAACTACTTCATCAATGTATGTGTGTCTATATATAAATATATATGCACACCTTGTTAATGTGACACATTATGTGAGTAGCAACTATATTGCCAGATTTGTTAAGTTAGATAAACCAGAACCATGCAGAAAAAATGCCCCAAGCTTATTATCGAGTCCTGGCCCTGGAATAACACTTACTAAAAATCTGGTAGATTGGTACCCGATCATTAAAATCAGACACATATACTATTTCAGCCAATATCCATATATAATATTATTTCATAAAGATATATAAAGCATCCCTTTAAACGGAGGACTATGATTTAATGGCTTCATACATTGATGAGCTCTAGAGGTATTGTTTTTCCCTTTTTTGATCTAGCACTGGGCACCATTTTATTTAGGGTTAAAAAATATCTTCATCCCGGTTTCCAGTCAAAATCAAGAGCAGACGTACAAGTCCTTAAAAACTTATAAAAATTCATATACATCTCTATCTTCAACAGAGTTTAATCCAGACACAATGAAATGATTAAATTATCCCTAATTTTTCTATCCCTCCAAACAACGCCCAAGTAGAATTTCATCGAAATATAAATTCTACAAAGAGCAAATTAATCTTTTGCATGAACTAATTTATCTTTATGATTGTTTATAAAGATTATAGTGTTTACACAATTACATGTTGATATAAAATTTAAATAAAAATTTAGTCTAAAAATGATAATTGTATTTTTGAGAGTTTTTAAGGATTTATGTGTGTACCCCATTATTGCAAGGATATAGATGTCTTTTTACCCTTTCATTTAACATAAGCTTGATGCATAAGATCATGAAAAGTCACAACAACGGGAGAAGACCAACTCAAGCTACTATGCACTCGACGACATCACACGCGTCCGGAGCGAACAACCGGTCCACGTCGTCCTAATTAATAGAGAGATCCCCAACAACGGTTGCAATCAAACTTAAATACGTCCGAAGACGTTTCTAAGGGACAACACCATAAATTAGACACGTTTCAATTCCCCGGTTAGAAACTGACTGATGAGACCCAACCTGTTTGTATATAACATCTCCAAAAACCTCTCTTTTTGTTATCCTACATTATAGCAAAAAATTGCATATTTATGATACGAATGAAGTCATTTTTTTTTATCATTTTAAAAGCTTATTCATTCCTATCCCTATCTTCATTTAAAATGATCAATACCCCAAAGTCACATGTATATATTGCAAGATATTTAAAGATCAAATGAATAAAAACATATTCTAAATAAAAATTATTAATAATGAAAAAAAATCATGAAAAAAAGACTCATTATGCCCATAAAAAGAAACAATAAATAAAAAAAGAGAAACGAGATAGTATAATCTTTTTTTTTTATGTAAAAAATGAATATGACTTTTCTTCCAAAAGGAATGTGTTAGATAAAAATATAGTGAGAGAGATACATGAAAACGGTTAGAGTTGAGTTTTAAAAGATTTGACTCCCTATATGAAAAAAAAAAGTGATGTAAAAAAGCTTTTGAAAATGTTCTTATAAACGCACAACAAAAAAAAAACACACATACAACCCTGCGTGAAGTTCCATTTTAATGGAGTGGAGGTGTTAAAAAATAAAGAGATTTTTTTTGTTTTTCACATAAATGGGTATATGATCATATACTTTTCATAAAAATACATGTTTTTATACACTTAAGCCCCGTCTAAATCTATGTATGATAGATTCTACATTTAAAAAACTAAAAATTCCAACCAATATCCAAATACATTTTTAATTTTCAGCTTTTCAAACCACCACCACCTTTTTTTTTAGACAAAAAATTATTGCGATAAAAAACTAATAAAACGGTGTTTTTCAAAAGTTGCGTTTAAAACGCAAAAAAAATTCTAAAAATCTCAGTGTTTTAATCATACATCCAAATGCAGCCTTAAAATAATTTCAAGTGTGCATGCTCACAAGACTACACGAGATGGCCACCAACATTGTAGAAAAAAGGAAAAGAATTCAAAAGAATAAAAAAAACTAGGTCCACAAAAATGTGGTAATGGAAGAAACAGGAGACAACTAGTGAAGTGGAGGGGCCAAAAAAGCAAAGAAAAAAAGAGAGGATGATGTGGCACTTGTATATTCAATGTAATAATACTCGAAAATGTTGCTAGAACACATACTCTGATTTGTGGATGAAAAGATAGCCATCTGGAGCAGAACGTGACGTCAAAAAAAATTCTTAAATGGGGGTCTCGTGTCTTTCTTAAATTTGTGGCCCAACTTAAATCATCATAGCTATATGATGCAACAAAAATGTATTATGGGGGGTCACACAAGTTTTGAGAAGGTTCAACTATCAGGAGTTCCTAGTTGATTTATAATAAAAAAAAATATTTACCTAGTTTTGGATATCTTGATCAATGAATGAATCAATTGAGAGTTGGATCATTTTGTACTGTTTTGTGCCTCTAAATTGTGGAGAAACCTTGACAAACAAAGCCAAAAGTTGCCCAGCAATCTATGACTGGAATGCTTTGCCAAGGCTGACACAATATCAAGCAAAAATTTATGGACCTCAGACTTCACTGACATGCGAATCAGCATTGCAGTCCATACCTCCGGTGCCAAACCTACAGCCTTCCGGAGGGATCGAAAATCATTGATCAACCTTGCGATCATCGCATCTCTCTGCAAAACAATCACAGACCAATCCTCCCAGTGACCATCATGACCAAGTGATATCACAATTTCAAATATAAGGCAGTTGAAGCAACATAACAAACCTCGACATCAGATCTTTGTTTCTCGTCGAGCCTATCATCGAAGATGCAAGGAAATGCTTCCTCTTGTAGAAAAGCATCTGCGGCTTTAATGATATCCTGGGAGAGGAAGATACGCACTCTCCGGCCTTTTTCGGACAGAATAAAACGGAATAGGTCTTCTGTGGCAGCAACAACAGCTCGCATGTCGAATGATTTCCATCCATGAAGATTTGAAGAACTTGGAGCCGACTCAGTAGGAAGTTCATTGGCAGACTCAGATGCTTGTTCCGAGATTGCTGCTACCTGAAATAAGATTGAATTACATTAAACACAACAAACTGGTTTAGGCTGCTGGCTACCTCTTCAGGTTGCATAGGAAACAAGGGAGACAGGAATTTGGGACATCAGAGGTTCAACAATTGCATGAATTAAACCAATAAAATACTTCTGGTTTTACAGAGGAAATCAAATACATAAATGACATGACAGTTCTCTTTTCATTGTACTAAAAATAAGCTAATTGACACTTTCAAGGCTAGTATATGCCATCCAATAAAATAAATAGGTTGCAAATGAACTTCCTTTCAAACTCATTTCATTTTCTATTGAAACACTGTATATTATGTGTTGCCGATGCTTACTGAATATCCTATAAAAGCAGAGCAAAGAAAAAAGGCACTCCAGGGCGACTGAGGTCTTAATTTTTTTTTAATTTAATAAATTGATTAACTAAAGATGTATGTCTTCTCGGGCAGAAATCAGACTGCTATATATATTTCCCTGGACTTTTCATGCAGGAAAACAAGCACACTGCATTACTGCTACTCTACCTGGCATGTAGCAACACAACAAGCAGTTACGGATGTTCTTTAGCAAAATTGCTGATATTCAGAGTGTTGCTACAGAAGAATATGGTCCAATTGTAGGATTTCAGTGTACCACCTCTGAAAGGAGAATCTTATTACATGATATGTTCAAGTATTATGTTTATATTTAAAATTAAATCACAGGTGGATGCCACATTATCCAATAGTAATATAATGGTAACATACCATGAGAAGCATAAACTACTAGTATAGTGCCTGATAAATGCAGATCTATACATTTACCTTTGTCTAATGACAGAGAAATAAGATAAAAAGATTTTAAAAAAAAATTGAAAAAAAGAAAGAGAGAGATTCAACCCAGATGTTACTAAACCTAAAAAAGGCACAACATGCAGTATGCAACATATAAAAACCATCGTCCCAACTTTGATCACACCATCTATAAAAACCAGTTCTTGAAAAATTAGGAAACCTGGGAAAATTTGCTCACCAGGCGCTCAAACCGATTCCATCGGATGGAGCCATTATTATGTATAAGAAGTTCCCTTAATATTTTCCTCATATCAGGACTGGGGTCTGCAAGAAGCCTCCCGATGACAAAAGGATATGCACTCTCGACAACCTTAAAATCAGGATCCAACGCTTTTGCAGTCCCCTCTAAAGATCCCAGAGCTCTAATCACAAGTGCATAGTCTGGGGGGAGGGAGAAATTGAACTCGTACATAACATCATATAACTGGTCCATTATGCCCTGAAATCAAACCCAAGAGAAGTCAGAACAATTTTAAGTACTACTAATTTTAAACAACAAAGTTTTCTGCAAATTACAATGAAGTAACATTAACTAAGAAGAAAGTTTCATTAACTTTCGGTGAAGAAAAATATTTAGCAATGAACAGCGTTGAGGCACTTCCTGAGATGTATGTAGGCAAGGCAATAAACTGACAACATTTTCTTTTTAGTAAGGCCCAAAATTTAAGAAAAAAGACAAAATTGCAATTAAGTAAAACTCATAACATTTTTTATTTTTTAATAATAAATAACATCTATAGTTTAAAGAAAGAATGTGTGCACCGATCAGCAGCATGGATCCCAAACAAAGCAATTTATATAAAAGTTCGGTAGCTAAAGACTCTCTCAGATTGCCTCGCTAAGCAAGTTGTTCATTCTATATGAATCAGATAGAACTGGGTACACTCATTACACGAAAACTACAGAGTTCTGAGAAAGAAGTGAAACGAAGAAAAATTAAGTAGTCCCCAACCGGTCCTTTCTAAAGAACTCTACAGTATGTTTCCCTCTTCACCGCTGACTTTGTCCATTGGATTCACTTTCTCTACCAGGATATGTAAATTCGTCCCTTCTTACTTCACTCCATAGAGTAGCTTATTTCCACTGGTTCTTGGGTTTGTATTTCCCTTCACTCCTGGATGTCTCTCATGCCCATACCCGTGCCCCAATTATATTTAATAGCACTCAAAATAACTAAAATGATCTTTATTATCTCAGTTTTTTTTTTTTATAGCAATTGCCTACACATTTTAAAATTGGAAGGACTAAAATTATACTGTTGAAAGAGGGTTGATATTTTTGAATGCCAACTGAGATTTGCAAATAATTTACAAGGGCTGTCCTCTGACAATCTGCCAAAATATGACTGAATATATGAAATGACTCTCATTTCAACTATTGATGTTCAATAGTACATGATTACATGTGAAGAGAACTGTTTCGTGACATGTATTATTCCATACTTCTAGTTAAACATTAGTAGGATATTTCACTATTTTCAGGGGGTTGGTGACGGGAAAAATATTCTATATAACAAACTTCAAAGGCTTATGATGAGGACCTGGAAGTCTTGAGATTGCCTGGTTCCATCACTAAATGAAGCTTGCAAAGCATCTGCGACTGACTGTATATCTGTTGTATCGGGAAGAAATCCCAGTGAAAGGAAGTCATTTGCTAATCCCAAGGAGTCACGATTGATGAAGTGCACAAGCTGAAATGTGCAAGGAATTAGTCATCCTTTATACTATGCAGACTTTGAAGAAAACTACATGAGAAATGCCAATGCTGATAAGGTACAGAGACATATATAGCAAAATGAGAAACCCAGTACTCCATTAAACAACTTTACAACCAGAATCTTGAATTAAACTAAAAAAGAAAATCAATTGTTCAATTCCATGATATGTGCAAAAACCACTTCCACAGTTCCACGATATCAGAATCATAAATACATACCACAGTAACTGAAGAGCACATGATGAATATGATACACCAGCAAGTAATGAAGTACATACACTTTGTTAATATTTTTTATTTTAAACGTTTGAAATGGTAGGCATGGTTGTGCTATCTAACTGGCTCAGCAGCTAAAATAATTGCCACAATATTAATGATCTTGAACAAAAAGAATACAATTATACATTTTGGTTCCACCAACCAAAATTAAGTTTCTGGTTCATATCCCAGTTTCCTAAATCCTTTTCTCTTATTAATTATATAAGCTAGTTCTTCATTTGTGGCTGTCATCTAACTGCAAGGTACTCATCCTCCTCCAAATCAACCAGAGATGTTTTGGTTATGCTTTAGGGAAAGTTGACATCAGGTTGACAATGACCCAGGTATACCATAAGTCAGTAAAATCTACATCTCATGTGGTATTATTTCCACATTTTTTGGTGCACTCTTTTGCTGACATCATTAGATGAGATAAAGCTTGATATTTACACGATGTGCTAGTAAAATTAAATACAGAAAAGGGGACAAAAACAAATTTACTTACAATGTGAACCAGCAGTCCAGCATGGATCAAATGGTTTCCAAACCCATCAACAAAAATGCTAAAAAGATTCAAACCAGCAAAAACTCACAGGTCAAGGAAATGTGACTAGACACTTTTCATGATTTTTCCAAAAGCTCTTTTTAACAGCGGTCACAGCAGACGACAGAAGCATATCAGCCAATGTCCGACAGATGGTGATTCCTGCCGTAGTATGGGCAATCTGGCATTATCGAAACGATATGCTCTTTAACGGTTCTAGCTTTTATTTGGAGAACCTGTGGAATACGTGGAAAGGCTTCCTCGCAAGCTGGGGTCAGCACCTAGCGGGGGCGAAGGGTGCTCAAGTCAATAATGGCTGTCTTTCTATAAGATTGTAAGCAGGTTGGAGGGGACTGGACACCAATTGTTTTGCTTGGGTAGAGGTCTCAGCTACCTCAAATAAATTGATGTTTTAGCTTCCTTTCTCTTGCATTTTCCTGTTTTTATTCTCTTTCCTCACCTCAATTTCTGACTATGTAACTTCGATTAAGATCAGTAAATCGTGGAGACATTTGTCTACCTTTTCAAAAAAAAAAAAAACACGGTTACAGAATAAGCTTTTATCACCTTCCTTTGATTATATAGACCTGAGCAGTATTTCACCTTGCTCACAATCTGCATCTGTATCTGCCAGGGTGCCAATATAATTTGCAGTTACTACTTAACAGTTCATCTATAGGATGTATATTTTCTTGTTAAGACAGGAGAATAAACAAATGACAAGTAAAGATATTTAAAGGTAGCAAATTTGAAGCCCATCAATGAAGTTTTCCAGTCAAAAAACTTATAATGTCACATGATGTATGCATGGATGCATCGATAACCATTTCAAAACAGATATAAGAAATAATAACAGAAGAAAAAAAGACCTTGCATGAACAGTTCCAGCACATCCATAAGTTCTGTCTTAAAATGATGGAAATTTCAATATATTTTGCATAGCTCAATTACAATGTAAACTAACCACTTGGATTAGCCCCACACGATAGTGGCGAGGAATTTCACCCATCATACCAAAATCAAAATAAGCGAGAGATCCATCATCAGTAGCAACGAGATTTCCAGGATGCGGGTCAGCATGGAAAAAGCCCTCTTCAAGCAATTGCCGCAAGGAACAATAAAGTCCCTGATCGAAAAATTGCAAAGGAGAAAAGATCTCAGGCTGGTGCAACATAAAAAACTGAACAAACTAACAACTAAATCTGAAATTCCCTTTCTATGAGGATGAATATTCAATGCTCTACAATTATCACAAGTTAAACAATTCTAAACCAGTTAACAGAAAACAATACTTTGATCTCTTAAATATCCATGCACATCCACACAAACTTACCAGCAAATGCTCCTTGAACTGAAAACTTTAAAGGGCTAAACTGCTTTTACAATTGATGTAAGCAATCACATTTTTTTTGAAAAATATCCAGATTTAAAAAGTAGAATATCTTCTGAAAAAGAAAAAGGATGTACCAAGAGAAAGGCATTCAGAATGCAGGAAATGAGAGGTGCTCACAAGAGACCAGTCCACATATTTCATGAAATGTTTAGAGCATGCAGATGGGATGTGAGAATATATTCAGGTCTTTTGTACTTGGAACCTGCCCATTAGCTGTTCATTTGCATGCATAGGAAAGAATGTCCTTACTCCTAACCAAATTTGTTATTAAGATAATTATGCTCATTTTTTCTAGGGCACTCAATATGGGAGAGCTGAGGGCATAAAAAATGATTAAATAATGCAAGGGCAGATGGGATTTGTGGTGCCCAGTTACCTGATCAATCAATTCCTTTTGATTTAAGCACGCTTTACTCATGCGATCGAGATCAGTGAGTTTAATCCCTTCTATCCATTCCATTGTAAGCACAGTCTGACTGGTGAACTTCCAATATATCTTTGGAACCTTAATGACTTGTTTCCTCCCATGAGTATTCTGAGCACTATCTATTAATCAAAAAGATAATCATGATACTTTCAAATATGTGATAAACAACAGATACAGTGCATGACGAGCATAAAAATTCTCCAAACATTTCTGCTATTGCAGATTAAAATTGTGTACAAATATACAATCTGGTGCAATCACATAACTGTTACGATTAATATCTGTAGGTGAAATTCAGGAAAAGGGTTTGGAAATATAAAAAGCTGAATAATAACTTCCAGAAATGAATAGACTACAACAAGTGCAAGAAGAATTACCTGAAAGAGATGCATATAGAGAAGCAAATCGCTCAGCATTTTGTGCCTCTGAGATGTAATCAATTTCTTCAAACATGTGCCTAACCTGCTCATCCATAGGGAAAAACAGGATATAGAATAAACATGCCAGGTAGCTATTGTATGACGGTAGATAAAGGGTGAAGAGAGATTGAAGTGACAGGACAAGAGCAGGTGCTAATAGATAGTGAATCAGCATCTACCAGTTCAAATGCAAAGCAACAATGGTTAACTCTACTATGCTATCACTCGAGAACAAATAGTTGACTTTTAAGATAACGTTAAAAATGATCTATATCATTTGTTTCAAAAAGTGAGCTGGGCGTTCACCTAGGCGCTTCGCCCAGTCCTCCACCTGGGGCTGTAGCCTTTTATATTTAAATCCTTAAAAAAAATCCTAAAGCCTAAAGCATTCCCCAACCATTGGTTCCGCCTGGTGCCAAGGCACACCTCATGGGAGCCTGAAACTTTCTAAAACATTGAACTGACTAAGGTTACTATGAAATGAAAATTGCCAATCCCTACAGTTGGGAAACATGTAAATAGCTTGTGTGGTATATATGAGGACATTTTTTTTTGAACGAAATGATTGGATTTCACCTTTGTATTTATCAAAAGGAAAGCCCAAACAGAAAATTAACCCCACTACCCAAAAAGCCGAAACAGGGTACCAAAAGAAGAAGAGATGTCTACTTATGGCACCCCAATGGGGGGCTAACTCAAAAAGGAAAAACAACCACCACTAAAAGAAAAATCTATTGCCCCTGCGTGGTATCTTCCCCACTCCACAATGAACCTCGCCGCCCCCTCGCATATATTCTCCACATACGGCAAATTTATGAGGACATGAAGACAGATGTAGCAAAACTAAGGATAACTGAAATTAAGTGTACTAACAAATTCTTAAGAAAAACTTCTATTGGGACATGCATCTTATGGGTCAGGAAATGTACAACTTTTTGCACATATAATAAAAGGCTCAGCTGATTGAAAACATAATATTTGAAGTGGATGTAAGAATACAAAAGAAGATGTCATGGAGATGACGTCTATTTCTATGATGGATGTCAAGGTTGTGGGTGCCTCAACCACACCTTCATGCATTGATCCCTAAAAAACCCGCGGAGGTTATTGGTGACTATCATCCTATTGGCCTCCTTAATGGCTTCTTTAGTAATATCTAACGTCTTGGCTAATAGTCTTCGGTAAGTAATAAAGGACTTATTGGAGATAATCAATTTGACAAAAATATGTGATGCAAACATTATGAATAGCTGCTTGGTTTAAACATTTAATTTGACAAAAACATTCAGAAATCTAAGCTATGAACATGCTAGAAGTACGTCTTGTTAATCTACAGTACATGATACAAGCAATTCAATCAAGAAAATATGGTACCATCTCATTGACTGCCACCAGTAGATCTTTTCGAGCCTTGGAAAATCGTTTCAATTGGCCTCCAATCATGTGAAATAGTAAAGCATCAAGTGTCAATAAATGTGACATACCAGGCCTCTGGACTTTAACAGCCACAATCTCCCCAGAAAACAATTGAGCTGCATGACTTGAAACATTATTTAAAAACAATTTAGCCCCCGAGGCATCATGAATCCGTGCATGAGGGCTAAAATATTAAATAAATATACATCAGAATGCTAAATAACTATGTTCTGTGCAAAAAAATAAAAATAAAAATACACTGAGAACGAATCATTAACCTTTATACACCTGTCCTAGGGATGCAGCTGCGATGGGTTTCTGAGTGATTTCAGTAAAAAGTTTTGATACAGGAGCACCTAATTGAGATTCGATTGTTTTGATTGCGATGTCAGTTGGAAATGGTGGTATTTGATCCTGATGGAAAGAAAAGATGCAGCGGTGAGAACTTGATATGAGCAAGGCTATAGCTATCAGGTTATTGCAGGAGGCCAGTATATAAGGAGATAACTCCTAATTGCAAAAAAAAAAAAAAAATCACAATCCTTAAGACATCATTGTTTTATGTAAAGTAAAATGACAAATCACCACTATCACAAAGAAAGACTAGACAGCCTATGCAGACTGCTTATTAAGGAGTAACAGATTTGTATTATGTTTATACCTGCTAACTGATGTTGGAAAAGGGTAAATTTGCCTCTGAAAAGTTCATTAATATTTTGAAATATTTTTGCAATATTCCAGTAGATTGTCTATCCAGTGGAATGACATAAAACACATTATATTCATATAAAAGAAATAGATAGAAATGCTACACATCCTTTCGGAAACCGGGATGTTAACAACCATGGAACAGCTTTTTGCTTCACAATTTTGTACAAACTAATCATAATGTGCACTGAAGCTGGCAACGACCTTTCTTACTACTAATGTGGATTAAACTGGTGACAGGGCCATACCTGTAACTTAGATAGCTCATGGCAGTAGACAGGAGGTAATATATCTGGTCGAGTACTCAGAGCCTGTCCCAGCTAGTAAAATATGAATATATAAATTGTCAAGCAAAACCTCTTAAAGTAGGAAACATGATATAACAAAAATAATTATAATCAATGTGCAGTAATTTTTTTAGTACCTTGACATAGAAGGGCCCCAAGTTGATCAGAGTCTCCCGAAACTGAGGCAAGACAAAGGCAGTCAACATACATTCAAAAGGAGATGATACTGATATTGATCTTAAACAGATTAGATATTCAAAAACTAAGAATTGGGATATCAAGGTAAACAGAGTAGTAGAACATTTGAAGCCAACAAGCCACAGCATATCCTAACATCCACATTGAGTATACCAATACAATAAAGGGACAAATGCAGTGAATAGCATACCTTAATAGCCCGCTTACGTATATCATGAACGAAAAAATGCCATATTGTCAGGTTTGCCAGGTAGTATGAGATTATTGCTGCTCTATACAAAGCCAAAAAAGGACCAAAGCGATAAAAAACGGATGTACTCTTCGAGCTGTACGCTCCAAGAGCATGCCCAAATTCACTTTCCAAAGATTCCTTCCTCCTCCTTGCATACTCCCCCGATGACCCTTCACCGTGGACACTCATAAAGAGGCTGCGCGAGTCCCATAAACTTAAATGTCATGTAATAGTAGTTTTCAAACTCAATTTCGATTATCAAATTTACAAAACAATAATCAAACTGAAAGACGAGGGAGTTACGAGTGGGCCTGCAGTGGAAGTAAGGGGAATCCATCTGATCTTTTCCAGCTATTAATTTCAAAATAATTTTGCGGTGTCAATGACCTAAGCCTCCATGGAAGGCCTCGTAAGGAACCTCCGTCATGAAAATCTATGAACACAAAAAGGCAGGACTTACTTACACATCAGAACACTATTTAACAGTCTCTAACGTATCAATCAATGGCGCTTGAATTCAAGATCATACGGTGATGTGTTATTCAACTAAATCAAGACGTCAAACATTCAAATCACCTCATCATGGTATGTATGCTTCGAGTGCACGCAAACGTACCTCTCGTGAAATTCTCGGGTCGGCGGAGGGTAAAAGAGGCCGAGAAGCGGCACCGCCTCCGTAGAAGGCCCACCGAGACATTCCTCATAGACCGGGGTTCTTCGTGAGGAGATCCGAACCGTTCAAAGCATAATCGGACGGTGCGATCTTTCGTTTGTGGAGGAGAAAATGAAGCCCCTCCGAAAATGGAAGGCGAGGAGGAATAAATCGACGGAGAGAGGGACCGCCTTCGAAGACGCGCCACGTAGCGCGATGAGTTCGCCTTGAGCGGACAACGCAGAGAGAGAGAGAGAAAGACACAGAGAAGAACCTCGGCGTCTGCTTTTGCGAGGGCTTAATTGAAAGAAGGGTTCAAGTTCACACTTCATTCCCACTCGCCTTAAATTACCGAAGTAACCCTCGTGTTTGCCCGAACACGACCCAGTATTTTGCACGGCGTAACCACGCACGGGATGAGAGGGAGCCCGGCCCAAATATTTTGCCCGGCCCATCCATCCAGTGGACTATAGCTTGTGTTTTTTTGGGCACTAATAGGCCCAATCCATTTTGCATTTTACAGTACAAATATAGATGTGTTCACTCATCCATGTGATTCATTCATTAATGAAGGGATGAAGGGCAATGTTACACCTAGATATATATTTCCATCCCCAATTCTAGCATATATGTTTATCGACGCATATGTTCACGTTAACAAAGCATATGCTTTTAAAAAAAAATTTATACATTTTCTATAAATGCATCTATGCAATTCATTGGAGTATATGCTTTATTATTTTATAAAAGCATATACATCATTAGATGATGTATACTATTTTTAAAAAATTCAAAACACATGTAGATTGAAATTGAGGCTGAAAATGGGACTGGATGTAACATTATCCTTTAATGAAATATGAATCGTTGAATGTAGTCAAATAAAAACAAACACAAGTACAAATAGAGGATGTATTTTAATGAAGCTATGGGAATTTTTGAGACAATTAATGCTTGGAAGGATATTTACTCTCACTCAAATGAGTATGCCAACACGCTCATAATAAGTTCGAAACTAATGAAGAATCCACAAAAACTAATATCGATTTCAATTTAGAAACTCTTAAAGTGATATCCCAGTGAAATTATATGGCGTGTGTAAAATTATTCCTCTGTAGAGTTCAATTTTAAATTAGATAACTACATTTGAAGAGTTGTAGTTTTTCAAAAAGAGTTGCAATCTCCATCTCTAAAAAGTTAGTGAAACAACATTAGGAACATTAGGAAACAACATTAGTAGTTAGGAAAAAGTTATGAAAACAACATTTTTGCATGAATCATATTTAATTTAAACTCGTTTTCAAACAAAAAATACACTTTAGTTATAAAAATAGTTTTTCAATAATTTAACTAATTCTCAAACTCTCATTTTCAAACACACCCTTAATCCAACAACTATTCAAATGTTTTTAACATAAAAAAAAATTGTGATATATTAAAAGGCTTTATTTATTTTCTCAACTCATATAAGCACAAATTTTGGACTGCCCTGAATTAAAAAGGAAGAGCACCCACTAAAGTAGTTGATCAACATTAAGCTTCATGAATCTCAAATTCCAAAAGAACCACTAAAGAGCATATCGGAGGGAAGGTTTTTATTTGGCTCCTTCCACGGATTGGGGGAGTGGGGGAGAAAAAACAAATCGGGTGAGAGAGCTTGAACACTCACCAGATGGGGGAGACATTTGGGAGCTCCTAAATGTGGGGGCCACATTAAATCATAATAATAATAATTTTTTCTCTCATACGGTGGGTCCCACAAAAAATTAAAAAAATGAAAAGTTAACATGGATGTATATAATATGTTATTGTAGGAGTTATTTAAGGAGTATGGTTATAGTTGACACTTTAACCAAGACTCCTTAATTAGAAATTTGTGTCATGCTTCACCAAATAAAGAGGAGGCATTTGTGGAGCACCCTTGGAGATGCTCTAACATTCGCCAAGCTTTGTGTTTTCTTCGCTTAGCAACAATGGCGTTGTTGATGAATCCGCTGATGAAGAAGGTAACTGAACCCTCTTCTGCTCCTTTGCCATCCCCATCAGGAAGGAGATACAGGCCACCAATCACAAAGCATAGCCCCAACAACACTACATAACAATCCAATTCACAACATGCATGTTAGATTTTTTTTAATGCAATTTAAACAATACCAAAATTGGAAGGATGTGACTGTAATTGATCTCGCGATCCACGGTTACTTCTGTTAAGGCGCTATCTCCCATCAATTTTTGTTTTAGTGTGTGTGTACAATTTTTGAATGAAAATGAAACCTAAGTGAAGCGAATTTGTGTTAAACGCAAAGTGATAGATAAAGTAAATAGCTCTCATTTGTTTAATTTTATGTGATGAAAATTGATTTTTCAACACTGAGAAGGGGAAAAAGACTTATCAATTTTTCCTATTCAAACAAAAGAAGGGAAGTAAAGTAGATGAAAGTCCTTTTATTTTTCCTCGTTAGTATAAACACTAGATTTTGAATGGTATGTAAAATTTTTAACTCCCTCACTTTTGTTTACTTTTCATCAAGTAGAAACGCATCAAGTATAAACATCATCATTTGTATTGTTAACCTCGAATCCTATGACATTTTGTATTAGCAACCCGATTCCGATCTAATTTGATGCATAAAAAACTAACTCCCAAGGTGGGCTTGCTTGCCCAAAATCAGAGTCTCGATGAAGAAGGAGAAGACGATGAGGAGGGGAGAGCAGGCAGCGGCAAAGACCGGTCCCTTCTTGTGGATGCACCATATGAGAGCGTAGTATGCAAGGATCGGCATTACGCATCCCTGCAATTTTTATCTTCCATGAGTCCAATGGCTCGGTGATGGCCGCCATTGCAGTCGTCTGGATTGTCCCAAATAAGCTCATTAAGGCGGCCAATGTCAGTTCCGCTGGGAACTTAATCGCCACTGGTTCCTGCAGGCCACTGATATGAGTAAGTCACTGAGTCAACTAGTCCTATTATCAATGTAATACAATACATAAATATATTAAATTTTAGCAATATGTTAAGAAAATTACATTATAAATAGAGAAATTCATTATCACAATATTATCATACTAATTAAAATATGCACATGTCACCACTTGAAATGAACTTCAACACAAAATGTATTATTACTAAATCAAAATGTAAATATATCAACCTATTCTAATTTATTACTCATTTAAATTCAATATCACACAATTTAATTTTAGATATAACAAACCTAGGATATAGATTTGTTTTGAGTTTTTAAACAGAATCAAACGAGTCAAATCAGAATGCCCACCACAAGAAGAGTCCACAACGAGGAGGAGAAGACGGCAGATACAGACATGAGGACGCCGAGGAATTGAGACTCCGAAGCCATGGAAGGGTTACGGTGCAAGGTAGGTCCCGACCTAGGCCACCATGACCGTTGCACCGATCACGGATAAGACGACCCCCACACCTTCACCTGCCCAATGCCGCTGAAAAGGTGAAGCCTCTCTCTGCCAGAGACGACGGCGAGAAGGAATACGATGGCAGGCGACATGTTCGTAGTCACACCGTAGAATGTTGCTGATACGAGGCCAAGGCTCCATGATGAGAGTACCTGGTTCAATGTCATCCTTCACACACACCATATGTAGGTACCCCAACAAATACAATCACAAATATATTAACTTTTAGGAAACATTGATAGAGTTATCAAGAAAAAAAAAAGCATAGATAGTTTATAAGAATTAGAGTTTATAAGAATCTATGGGCAATAATATATATATATATTTCTAAATTAGCTCTCAACTTTGGAACATTCTTGTAGAAAGTTTAGCCTATGGCCCCATTCCGAATCAATTTTGCATTTTGCTTACAAAGTCAACAAAATAGCTTATATGAAAAACTGGTTGAAAGTAACATTTTATAATTGATTGATTTAACTAATTTAGAGTGTAAGCTAATTTGTTATAATTAAGTTCAAATAAGACCAATGTAACTTTAAAACACTGGACCAATTATCAACCTGATGTATTTCAACATTTTTAGATATTATTCTTTTCATTTTAAATTTTGATTTTTGTGTAATATAAGTTAATAAAATGGTTTTCATAAAATAAAAAAACAGATTGAGAGTAGCTCTCAAAAGCTGGTTTTAAAGACCTACTAGTAGAATAATGACAAAAAAATAGACTAAACACATTAATTACAAGTAATTAAGGCGAACATATTTTTCTTAGTTGGACAACTTGCCTAAAGAGAATAGGAATATAATTCATTCACAAAGAGGTATATAATTCATTCACTATACAAGATACAGTACCACAACCCCATTTCCCTTGCAGCGATGAGGGTGCCTCACAAGTCTCACTCAATCCTCACAATAAATGATTAAAATATATAAAGGTGCAAATAACCAAATTATCCCCCTATAATAAACCTAATCCTAGTTACGATATCTCATAACAGACTCTCCTCCACACATTCGTAAAGAGCGTGCATGATCATAATTAATAGTAACAATAACATAAATATAAGTGAAATTTAAAATGCAGACATCATTCCCCTGTATGTGCGGTCACAATGGACCATCAGCCCACCATCCAATTCAATGGACTTTAATCAGATGTACGGTGATGAGAAATTGAGAATGTGAGATGATGACCATATGTAATGTAGGAGGTATAATATCCACAACATATTAATTTCTTTGAATATCAAATAGCAACAATAAACAACAGGAGAGAAAGAGAGAGAGAGAGAGAGAGAGAGAGAACTGTAAGTCTGTAACAAGCCCAGCAAGAATGCCCAGCAAAGAATGTTCAAAGAGAGGGGTGGCCTTTTCTTACTACAACAGCACACCAAAATCAATTCAACACAGAGAAAGAAAGAGAGAGAGATCAGAGCAGAATTCAAAATTTCAAAAGTGTTTTATTCAAATGTTTTCATAATGAAAGAGTGTTGTTATACAAAGTATTTTTTTTTATTCCAATTTCAGTCTCATTTACCCAACATACTCTCATATTATCCAGGTACATATCCGATATGAATTTTTTATAGTTTTTATAAATGGATACATACAATTCGTTAAAACATGTATTTAATTTTCTATAAATACATGTGGATCATTATATAAAGTATATAATGCAATATCTAATTATAAGGTGATACTCCGTTTGGAAACACATATTGAAAAGTAGTTTTTGGAATAAAGCTGCTTTTTAAGATATTTTTAGACCTTGACTTTTTTGGATGCTTTTTTTAATTTAGGAATCAATATTTGAAAGGAGTTTAATGTTTGGTAGAGAAAGTTGTTTTTCAATTCAAAAAATCGATTCCGACAAAAAATCGCAGTTTTTTAGCTTTTTAAAACACGGATTTCGAGAGAAAAATTAAAAGGAATACAACTTTTGATTTCGCTGGAATCCACCCCATTAGCTATACGATTTTGAAATTTTAACTTTTTAAAATGCAGAATCGCCCAAATCGTGTAATAAAATGGAGAAGGAGAGGCAGAAGAGAACAACAGTGCCGACGATGAACTGGTAGAGGGTGAGGATGGTCCCGCTCACGCCATCCGAAATTTAGATATACCGCTGTTATCACTACATAGGGTTTTATCTCATCCATCACTTCTTTCGTTCTTCCCATCTCTTCTAATCTTCTCCTCCTCTAAAACAATACAAACAAATAATTATGAAATAAAATAAAAGATGGAACAAGTTGTCTATTATAAGAGACAAGAAAAGAATTAAACATATATGGGTAGCAAAAATGGGGAGCTTTATTTCCATCCTTTCCAATTATTCAACCCACCCCAAATTCTAAATTTTTTTTATACAAATATGTTGGATACGGATATTTTTTAGATCGGATAGACTAATATCCATATCCGCACTCCGGATCTTCGAATATCGGATATTTTTTATTTTTCGGATATAAATTTGAATTTTTTCATATAATTCATAGGCTTAATTGTGATCCATTAACATAATACTGTGAATGGCAGTGTATCAGTGTTTTAATTTTATTATCAGTACGGTGTGGTTGTTCTTAACTAATAAAAGTGTGGGAAAGTAATAAAATACAAAAAATTTCCTCATGATCATGATTATGAAAAATCTAGCGTATACGTCACTTTTCTTTTATGTTCTTGTTTGACAAATATGATAAAAAAAAAATGTCATTGTAAGAGAACATTTGAGTGAAAATAAAAAAAAAATACTTTTATCGTTTTTCTATTACATACACGAACATAAAATTGATAAAATAATTTTTTTTATATATTTTAGATCGTTTTTTCTTGCCTAAATTCTCACATTTTGTCATAAAAACTGAAACACTCCCTTTTAGCCATCGTTTGGAATGGAAATACAATATATTCTTGTGTATACATTTATTCCTAGCATAAATGAGTATAAATAAGGATAAAATGATTTTATGTTTGACCGTGTTTTGAATTAATTCTCGTTGGTAAACGTAAGAATAAATGTTTTGTTTAGGTAAAATGTGAATAAAGTATGGATAAAGATTTATAAAAAATGCAAAAATAATGATAGTTGATTTGACATGTGATTTATAAGAGATGATGACAGTTGATTTGACAGTGAGCTCACATATTATTTGAATGGAATAGCCTATGATAATTTTAATTCTAGAAATTGGTTGAAATCTATATACCACTTTATACCAGTTTATTCTAGCATACTCTATCCCTAGTTATTATGTGTTTCCAAACACTCAAACTCCCTTATTTCCTTTTATATTAGGTTATCTATGGTTTTATTGGCGTTTCAAACGGCATTTAATGTTAAAAAATTTAGTTAAAACTATAAAAAAAAAATTGTCCCGTCATATAGACATAAAAAATGCATCACTTGGGGACAATGCTTGCAGAATTATTAAATAAAAAAATCTGATAAATCTGAGTAAGGCCTCACGGCCAAAATTTTGAAACACTCATAACTTTTTGTTGTTTTGGGGCTGATGTCTGAACTCTCAACCCCACCTATACTCACAGTAACAAAGTTTATTTACGACAAATATTCAACTAGTGCTATATTTGGTATGATACGTGTACATTCATAAATCATATAAAAAATATAAAAAATTACAAAAATAATTATATTATTTTTTAGATATTTCAAGCACTAGTATGTATGAATGAATTTTAAGTATTAGTATATATTAATGAATTTTATATGCATTATGTTTGGTATGGTATTAGTTTGATGTAGAAACATAATCAATGGCTTTTTATTCATAAATTGCAAGGTTCATCGATACTGATGAAATTTAAAAAGAAAAACACTATGAATGCATCGTTCGAACGCTAAACAAAGATCTATGCATAATTCACTCACGAAAATAGCCAATACGATAAGTATCGCAAGCTAAGGGCATGTATCACACATTCAAAATCTGATAAGTACAACATGAATATTCTACGATAGCAGAATCGAAGAATCGGTACATAAATTTTTAATGAATTTGAAAAAAATTATCTATAAATAGATATAGACAAAATATGTTTAATCGAGTATTTTAACAAATATTTAAAAAAGTACAGTGTACTTTATGCTAACACTATTGAAACACATTTGCTACAATTGAAAAACAAATTGAAAAAAAAATTCCATCTCATTCAAACGGAGCCCTTTCATGGACAATTTATAAAGGACGATACAATTCTTTTTTCAGTCTCAATTCAAGTTCATACATGTTTTGATTTTTTTAAATAGTATACATTATCTAATGATGCATATATTTTTATAAAAAAAATAAAACATATACTCTAACAAATTGTATGGATGCATTTATAGAAAATATAAATTTTTTTATAGAAACATATACAATATTAATGTAATTAACATATGAGACTAGAATTGAGATTGAAAAATAGATTGTGCGTAACAACATACTCATGGCCGGTTTTAAAAATTGATTTTTTTAATGAACCCTAGACGAAATTTTAAAGTGAGGTCCACTCATTATTATAAAAAAAAATTAGATTTTTTT
Organism: Acorus calamus; assembly: GCA_030737845.1. Taxonomy (NCBI): domain Eukaryota; kingdom Viridiplantae; phylum Streptophyta; class Magnoliopsida; order Acorales; family Acoraceae; genus Acorus; species Acorus calamus. Next base: position 23,540,300 of record CM060859.1, read on the forward strand.
AATTTTATACACCTGTCAATATTACTAAATAATATTATAGAATTTTTGATATTCTCCTTTATTCTTTTAGCCCCTGTCAGTATAAGGGTAGTATAAGGATGGTATAAGAATGGATAGGAAAAATGGTTGTTTGTTTGCAGGGTATAACTTGGTATTACTAAGCTAGTTTAAACAAGTATAAGAGAGTATAATAATTCTAAGTAACCCCTAAGATAAGCTATACTCACTTTATCTATTCTCATGTGCTCACATGTCAAATTAACTTTTTACATCTTATCACATCAAATCACCTATCAAATCAGGGACTCACATGTCAAATCAATTTTTTTACACTTTATTTATATTTTATTCTTATCAACCAAACAACTCAACCTTTATTCTTACATTTTCCTAATGAGAATAAAAAAAAACATAACAAACGAGAAAATCTCTTATTTATGTAATTTGTTATCTATACTGATATAGTTATCTATTCAGAATAATTCAATTCCGCGATTCAAACAGAGACTTGTATCCCTTACTTATGTTCTACCCACTCCAAACGGGGGTAAAAAGTTTCATTATTATTTTCTTTTCCTTCTTCTAAATCTGACATGGACAGGCCAACTCAATATGCCCGTTGATACATCACAGAAGTTTGGAGAAATTTCGATAGGGACAAGACAGTGGGCCTATGATTGAACACAACATTGCTTTTACACGAGGTATTCGTGTATGAGACAATGGAGGTGCAGACAAATAGCACTTGAATGATCCAAATTGATTTTTAAAGGGAAAGAGAAATCCAAACAGATACAGCTCCAAAAGATCAGTGCACTAACGGTTCCCTTGGGTGAACAATGAATACCAACAAGTTCAGCGTGACAGTTTTGCTACCAAAAATAATGATTATGATTATGATGAATCACTATCACATCAGCAGCAAAACTTTACATGGAGATTAATGTTACTCACAATTATCATGTTTTGCTACAGATGTATAGCCATTATAACTTATAAGGCTTGCAAAATGGAGTTACTATGATCTCCAGTTCAAGCATCCATACATAAGCATTAGGTCACCTGTAGATGTATACAAAAACATACAAGATATATGTACGTTTCTGCTCCTTTAGACATGGAACAAACCTTATATTCTTGTTCAGCCACCATGTTCTTTCAATATATATATATATTTTTTTTTTGAGAGAATGAAAGATATATCAGGATCAATAATGATATTTATGCCTCAATTGCTAGACCCCATTCTAAACCTCATGAGGTGTCAAGTTTGAATTACCCAAATTGCCCCCCCCCCCCCAACTAATCTCACTGTCTTTTCCATAACCGGTCCAATGAATGCTGAGTTAGTTACGATTTGAAGATTATTTTCCTATTTTAAAGATATCAATTCAATTGCACGTTCAAAAAAATCAAAAATCATGAATTTCATTTTTTTTTTATAGTTTGATCTATTGTTACGAAAACAAACATGAATTTCATTTTTTTTCATTAAGATTTGATCGGCGGAGAAGAGAAAATTTCACGTTCTTTTTTTGTTGTATTTGATTGTGATGCAAACATCAAGGTTAAGTCTTTTCGGACCTAAAAAAAATCACAATTTACAACTTTTAGATCCTAGATTGATCGGTGGAATTGAAAACAAAAATCGAATTAATTTTTTTTTCCAGTTTGATTGATGGAGAATATAAGAATTACACGATTCATTTTATTTGTTTGCGATCTAATTGTAGTGTAAACAATAGTGATCAATTCAGATTAGTCTTTTTTCGGTCTGAATAATTCATGTTGATCTGCTTTTTTGGTTATTCATTTGAATCATCATATACCTATTTTTGATACTGAATTTAAATTAAATTCAAGATACATGTTGTGTATCTGGATTTAAATGCATTTTTATGTTTTATGTATGATCTGTATAATTGGATTTTAGTGGTATGTGTGTGTGTGTGTATTTATACATATTGAGTCATTCAGCACATTTTTTAGTTTGAGAGATCACTATTCAACTCATTAGATTCAATATTTTTTTTGTGCAAATGTGTAGTTGTTAATTAAAATTTTTAGATACATGTGTATCTTTAATCATTTTTTACAGCCTAATTTGAAGTTTGATATTTTATTTTTATGGATTTGATGAATGTGTATCCGATTAATATTTAATTGCTTATTGTCGTATATATATAAAGAATTGAAAGAAATTTATTGAAAATCTATGTACTACTCATTACATGTAGACCATAAATTGTTTGTTTGGTTTAAGATACAATACTGTATCTTAATTATATAACGTGTGGCGACTTTTCTAATTTTTCAGCAAGCAGTGATGACGATTATATGGATAACACATGTGAAGACTCAATTCATTTGAAAGACAGCCATGATTCATGTGAGCTAGAAATCAGTTTATCGAAGGAATTGTCTAATTTGGCTGATCAACAAATCAAAATGTAGATGAAATTCTAGCATGCGCAGAATAATCTTTGTGGATTTCAGATGCATGTATTCTGAAAGACTGATTTCAAACCAATCTTTGTGAAACAATTTAGTCAGATTTTTTTCCCACTGAATTATAAAACAATTGTCCTTGAATTATGTTTTCATTCTATCATTTTTTTTGTTTCCTCAGAAAATCAACAATGTGCACGAGAAAACCAAAAAAATTTGAAAAAGATCAAACCTAAATTTTTTTTCTCCAATCTAGATACACTAGTAAATGAAGACAAATGTATCAGAAACAATTTTGTTATATATTAGATATTAATGACATGTTTCCAAATCAAATATATATATATATAAATTCCAGATACACTAATTTGTTTGGATTTCAGATCCATGTATCTGAAAGACTGATTTCAAACCAATCTTTGTGGATTTCAGATGCATGTATCCTGAAACAATGATTCTTTAAATGGGTCATTTCATACAAAATTCCATCCCATCAACATGTTTATATCGCCAAAAGAAAACCACGATGGGGAAGTGTTGATTGTGGGAAGAAATCTAACATTTATTCTTCGTCATTGTTGACGATTAGTTTGGAGAAGAGAACTGATGATATAGACTCTTGATAGCCTTTTTTTTCTGGTTCGAATGGTTTCGCCCAATTTACGGAAACCCTATGTTTAAAAAATTTTTTTGAAATATGTTCAGTCGGGGGAGAGGATTTAATGATGCTACAATTTTGGGATTCGGTTACAAGGATTAATGATGGTATTAATTAGTTGAAGATAATTTTTAAATTTCTCATACAGGTATTCATGTAAATGTCTTTTTGATTGTTTGAAAGAGTCAATTAGGGATAATCGATAGGATAGTGCCACCTATTGAGCCTAATTTCTGGGGCCTAGGTAATATCAAAAAATAGAAATGCCATAAAACATATAATCGAACTACACCAAGTGTATCATCATGCATTTCTAGAATCATTATGCATATACACCTGTATTAGGATATTAGCCACAATATTATCAACCACCAGATCTAGGCATGACAGAGGCCCAAAATTTGTTGGCCATTCATCCTTTTCATGTAACATCTACTTTGCCTAGAAGTCAAGTTGCCATCTACTTCCAATTTCAAACTGCAATCTTGCTCAAATGGTCAAGATTCCTCTCTAGTCCATTACATCTTAGCAAGCAAAAACACAGTGATAATGATACACATAACTAATGCAAATGGTAGCATCAAATGGATTTCAAGAAGAAAGGTACCTCCTCATGTGAAACATTATTTTCAATCGGGGAGCTATATTTCCACCCCTATAGTTCTCTAACCCACCCCTCAAAAAAAATTATTTGGGGTGGGTTAAGAGAACAAAAAGAAAAGAGAGAAAGAGGCGATGAGAGAGACCTGGCTCGGCCACTGTCAAGTGTCAACCCACACGAACGCCGCATCCGTCAGAGCGAACACCGTGATCCCCGCCATCCTTTCATCCTCCCCGAACTCCTCTGCCATGCCTGACGCCATCACCGTCGAGATCATGAGGTTGATGGCGTCGAGATCGTCTGCGGCACAACCGGTGGTTTAGTAGAGGGTGGTGACGAGCTCCCCGGAGAAGGGAGGCGGCAGAGCTCCGGCCAGGAGAGGTAGCGGAGGAGGACGTGGTAGTGGAGGACGTCGGCAACGACGGAGGTGGAGGAAAGGGGGATCCCGGCGGAGGAGCAGCGGAGATCGGCATTGGGGACGGCAAGGAGGGTGACGGAACGGCCGACGAGGTCAGTGGTGACGGGGGACGGCGAGGAGGGTGATGGAGTGGCCGGTTCAATCACGCACGGGCGGCGCGACCCTCCGCACACCCACGCGCCTCTCTCATCGCCTCTTTCTTCATGTTCTCTAACCCACCCCCAAATAATTTTTTTTTGAGGGGTGGGTTAGAGAACCATAGGGGTTGAAATATAGCTCCCCTTTTCAATCACCTTCACCAAACCAATTGCTATGACGTGACTGCAAATCTACTCCACACCTTAGCTAGCTAGAACCCACAAAGAGACCAATGCAAGTATACAGACCTTCTCATGAATGAATCCATGAGTTGTTTGGATTACTGCATTTATTATTACATGACCCATCATTTATTATTACATGACCCATCAACACGTTAGAATATATTGGAATTGGATTGCACCAAGCCACAATTTTTTTATTTGATTCTTTAATCTATTTATTTAAACCTCCACTTTTAAGCCCCCGTTTGGATACCGGATAAACTCCGGATAACCCTGGATAACCCCGGATAATTTTTTTTTTTGTGTTTGGAAAGCTTGGATAACCCCGGATAAAGTGTGTTAGAATAAATTGGTATAAAGTGGTATACGGATTCCAATCAACCCATAGAATAAAATTTATCCTAGGTTATTCCACCCAAAGGATAAGTGGGCCCACTGTCAAATCAACTGTCATCACCTCTTATAAATCACCTGTCAAATCAACTATCATTACTTTTTACTTTGTATAAATTCTTATCTATACTTTATTCAATTTTACCCAAACAACAAAACATTTATTTACGATTCCCAACGAAAATAATTCAAAACACAACCAAACACAAAATCAATTTATCCTTATTTATACACACTTATGCTCGGATAAATATATACCCAAGAATAAATCCTATTCTACATCCAAACGGGGGAAGTTGAAGTCAAGTTGTCATTTTCTAGCAGAAAAATAAACTATTCCGGCATCATCAACGGTACAAAAGAATTTAAAATTGATAAAATATGAACAATAATCCCCACCAACCCCAGACTAAAAAGATTCCATAACCAGAAACCCCATCTCAATTTCTTTCCCTGAATTTCATTTCGAAATAAACATCAGAAGTCCCCTTCAAATTGAAAAAGAAAAAGAAAAACACTTGAAATCGAATGATACTTATTATCTACATTCATCGAAATAATTTTTAAAACCCCAAAACTGGGTTTCAATTAAGCCAAAAAGGGCGATTCTTGCATAAATGAAAGGGGAAAATGATCGATTCTTTCAATTAAACCCTAACCTTTATTTTCTTCAACAGTGAGAGTCGTCGTGTGCCTCCCGTGGTGGTGGTTCACCCTCCGCCGCCCAAGCTTCCCCCCCTTCACACCTCCACCGCCCCCCGCCACCGCCGCCCCGTCCGCCTCCGTTTTCACATCCACGAAGGTCGCCGAGGACATCTCCATCTGAGCCACCCTTACCGCCCCGAGCAGCCTCTCGGGGAGCTCCTCCTCCGCCTGCGCCTCCACCAGGAAACCCATGTCGATCGTCACCGCCGTCACGCACCCCAAAGCGAGGTGGAGGATGGCGTTCGCGATGGCGGAGCTCCCGATGTCGACGTCGATCTCCAGGTAGTTCTCCCCCCGGTGGTAGTGACACGTCAGCGCCTTCCCGAGCAGGCACGCCGCGTAGTTCCCGACGGCGGCCTTCACGATCCACGGCCCCTTCACGATCCGGTTCACGATCTTGAAACGCTCGTTCCGGAAGGCGTCGTCGCCGTGGACGAACCGGTAGAAGAGCGACCCCGGCGGGATCGGGATCCTCGGCGGCGAAGTAGAACACCTGCGCTGTGGTACTCCCGGCCGGGGATCTGGAGGTTGACGGCGAAGAGGAAGGACTTCATGGAGCGTCCGAGGGACTGGGATCTCTTGAGAGCGGACATGATCCGGTTGTCGGGGCGGCCGAGGACGTCGTCGAGCTTGGACGGCGAGCGGAGCCAGTCGACGCCGGCGGGATTGAGGAGCCAGTCGCCGGAGGGGGACTTCTGGCGCCTGGTGAAGTAGTTGAGGCCGCGGAGGGAGAAGAGGTCGCCGGGAGGGGAGGCCCAGCCGTTGACCCCTTCGTTGAGGTCGACGTGCTTCAGGGAACCGCCGGTGATGGCCTCGTGAATCCAGTCGGAGGAGGAGGAGTCGGGAGAGTCATCGGAGGATCTCAGGTTCGTTGGGCACATCGTCTCTCTCTCTTTCTCTCTGACTGAAGATTTTTTATTTTTCCATGGTGTGTGAGCTATAAAACTGGTAGGGGAAGGGGATTGGTTTTGGGTGGAATTACGGCGTTGCCCCTGTTTTTTTTGGAAGACCACTTTAGAAGAAACATTTTTGGGTTTTTGAAATAGTTTTGGAGACTCACACGTGCAAGCGTACAGCGTGGACGGAGCTGTATTGTACGCTCCAGTGGCGTTCTGCGAAAATACTTACCGCGGTACTTTTGCGCACACACAAAAGGATTTGTGTGTTTCGGATAAGGTATTTCCTAGGGATTTCTTTTTACATGGACAAAGTTTTCTCAAAAAATGAAATATCCAGCGTTTGGTTATGTAAAATTTTTTAAAAATATTTCTGTTGTTTGTTTTCTCGTAAAAATAGTCTTCTAGCGTTTGGTTTATGAATATGTGAAATCTTATTTTTTATCTACACATAAACAAGAACAAAAAAATACATATCAAAATCAGATAAATTTTATTAAAAAAAGTAATAACATATTGAAGAATATGTTATATATGTTTTACCTTATGGAAAATGTTTAACACTAAAAAGTTTAAATAATGTAATTTCAATTTTAAATTTAAATTTCACTAGAAAATATATGAGATCATACTTTAGGATATTCCGAGCATATTTGATGAATTAAATTTCAGACATTGGACACAGAGGTATAAATATAATGTGATTTTTAAAGGGTATACATATAATTAACTATTTTTCAAGGGGGTGTACGAGATGCATAAATTTTCATTTTATAAATTTTTCTACATATAACCCATGCGCCCGCTTAAGCGGGCGCATATGCTCTCTAATAAAATCCCCGCATATGCAGGCCTTGTCCGCATAAGCCCGCATAAAAAATCTATTAAGATTTAATTAAATCTTATGCGGTTCGGTAGGTTTTATCTTTTATTTTCGAACCGCATAGGCAACCGGATGGGTTCATATGTGACCGCACAGGCCGCATTTCTGAACAGAGGTACGCTCTATTAGATTGGCGTAATATCATGCGACATATTTATAACTATACCGTGGACATACTTTTGCGCACACATTCAAAGTTTGAATTTTTGAAAAAATTTTTTAAATTGTGATCCCAATAAATTAAAATTTTAGCGCAATCCAGTCTTCTAATAAATGAAATGCATTTTTACATCTTTTAAATAATAAAAACAGTATATGATTTTAAAAATCTATTTTAGTAAGTACAAAAAAAAGAAGTCTAATGAAACTTTTGCAGCTCCAATTATAATACTCTCTTGTTAAAGTACATGCAGTGTCAATCCCTGAAAACGGCAGTACGAACCCCCGTGCGTAAGCCAAAATCAGCGAATTGAAAGCGGTAAAGAAATGGTTTTCCACCGTTTTTCTCTAAAGTTACCGAACCGATTCGGTAATTATTTTTCCTAAAAATAAGTTTTCAGGACTTTTCATATGCGGACAAAGCCCGCATAAACGGTGAAAAAGCAGTTATGAATTTTTTTTTTTCGACCGCCAAAGCACAATGCGCACGGGCTTTTAGAGCCCGTTTGGATAAATGAGCATAAGCTATTCTGTGGTTTTACATTTATACCCCCTGAAAAAGTTAATTGCATTTATACCCCTTTATCAATGGAACTAAAAGATTTTGTGTTTGGTTGTATACCTTTGTGTTATTTCATTGGGAAATTGCGTAATCTAAATGCCCCTGGGGTGTAACTGTGTCTGAAATTAAAATTAATAAGGTTTAATAGTTGATTACATTTAGACCTTCATTAATTTACCTAAGAGATGTGACAGGTATCTCTGATGTTGATATATGTATCAACACTATATAATTATTTTTTATCCAGTGGAGGAATAAAATTCCAATAAACTTGGAATACAATAACCGCATATACTCTCACTTATGCCGCATCGCTATACCCCCTTATTCTGTGCCAAACACCTATTTTACCCATTCCTCCCCTATTCTACCCGGTACCCTACCCACACGGCCCCTTAATTTTTTTTAAATAATAAACACACTATATGGATCTATTTTATTAACTACAAAAAAAATGTCTAACCACTTTTGCAGCTTCAATTATAGTACAATCTTGTTGAAGTACATGTAGTTATATAAAAAATGGACTTTTCGTTTTGAAAAAAAAATTACATCATACACTATGATAGCTATGAAACTACATATTAGACTGTAAAACGGACTTCAAGTGTATCAGCGCTCATAAGAAAATTATAATGAACTATATACATCACCTAAAAGTGTATATATATCTATCGTTAGATGACTACCAAAATATATGAAATTACATTCGAAACTGTAAAAAAATAATAAAACCATTTTTTTTACATATATTAAACAGAAGTCCTATTTAATGATGATTTTCATTTATATTATGGCAGTCCCATTGTTTTTCCTGACCTGACATATTAGATTATCATATAATATATTCTACTAGAAAATTGATATACATTTAATGTGAGTGACTATATAAATGAGACTGTAAAAAGAGTTGAGAGAGAGAGAGAGAGAGAGTTGGGAATAAGAATGTAAGATAGACTAAAAATGGTATGTTTAATTGTTAATGGAAACTCGTTCATGTTTTGATCAAGGAAGTTTCACCCCGGCCTAAGAATGGATACAGACATACAGTTCAATGCTTCAAGCCTGCAAGTGTAAAGTATTCAGGATTAAGAATTTATTTCTATAATGCACGCATAAAACACACACAGTATAGTTTTTCATCCATCTCTCAGGATTTGGGTACAGAGATGCCCACCCAACTATTATATTTGTCATTTTGCACGATATACATGTGATGTGATGCATCGAAACACACACGGAGAATTCAATAATGGCATTCAATTTTTATTATTTATTATTCTTAAAGAGAACTAACCACCTATTCAGATTCGCCAGCGATTTGTATGGTTTTCCAGTCTGCTTTCCTATAAATGTTTTGATTACTCATTAGTCATTAGTGATGCTAAAGATAGACTACGTACGTGTAAAGCAATTAAAAACATCGATGGAAGCTGCGCGTATCGAAGCAAAGTTTAATTTAAAAAAAAGGCATTTAAAAGAGAGAGTCAATTTCCCACCTACCTCGCATGCTATGGTGGCCAGGTCATTCTGTGGTCCTTTGATCTCCACCATCACACACCACAGTTAAATCAGTGAGAATTTGTTCTTCTTCCACCTTCACCTGTTGATACAGCACAAAGAGAAAGAAAATTGTTAAGAGATGTTTATTACTGCAGTCATTTTTTGAATTCTCAAAGCATTTTGATTTTTCAAAGTATATAATCATTTAATGAATGAAAAGCATGTTCGTTTTTTTTCCCTCACTGGGGATCCATTTGAATCTACGGTGGAATGGATTCTGCAACGGATATTAAATTAAAACTCCACCGTGGATCCAAATATAATTTGGAGTGTTCCAGACACACATGCACAAAATGACCCACGTTTGATGAGCATTCAAAACAACACTTCTCAAATATAAGATTTCAACCCTTGACTTATCGGGAATGCGGACATTTTCACCGCACGCCCAAACGGACCTGAGCATATAATCAAAGAATTCACATATAGTTGATTACACAATCCATGTTGATGCAATATTGTCATATTGATCACCTAATATTGTCCTTACAATCAGTTATTATATGTAATCCTACATCTAATTTCACTACATTGATTCATTTCACTAACAAGATAATATTTTTATTAGACAAAAAATGTGAATGTTTATATTTATATAAGATTAAATTAATTCAAGCATACACAACAAATAAAAAAAAGTGATAACATATACAGTTCATATAAGATTGTTACTGACATTATCTAAAATAGTCCATAATATTATCCTATAAAAAACAAAACTAATCATGCATGCTCCAAGAGAATCTAAGTAAACAATAAGTAAACATGCATCCATATTTGAATCCAGGAAGAATTTACGGCCTAAAAGCATCAAAATAAAAAAGCACCCAAATTTGAATAAACAAAATCATTGGTATTTTTAACAAGTAAACAAACCCGTTGTCATAGATAACCGTTGAGCGTTTCGATGTGAGTTTGAGAATTAGTTTTTTTTCAAAAATTGAGTGTAAAATTGAACTCTCTCCACAGATTATAAAAAAAATAGTTTTTTAACACTTATTTGTAAAAATGTGTTCGCAGCTTTTAATTAAACTGCAATTTTTTTTTTCTGTTTAAAACAAATTTGAAAAATCAGATTCTTACATACTCATAATTTTTCCAAACCCACGTCCAAACACCCAAGTCACATGTGAACTTTATGCAGTTAATGCCATGGATTTGACGCACCACACATTAAACATGTCTCGGGAACATACATGTCAAAACTGATTTAAATCGTAAGACTGATTTCCTAGCTTAAAACCTCTGCATTGTAGTCGTAGATTCATTTGTTTATTCACAATGGATGCCCACGACCATGATCTGAAATGTATTAATGATGTCATATTTAAAAGACAAAAGTTAGGAACAATGTTCCTTTTGTAATTTAAGAATAAATGTGGAATAAACGTGAATAAATATATATATGGAAAAAAAACATGTTTGTTTACAAAGAAAATGTAGGAATAGATGGGCATAACTATACCAAAACATATGATAATAAACTGATATTGGTATTCCAGATCTCTTTTAGAATTGTATGATTTCACCAAATTTATTCAACTGGTATAAAAAAAGGTCACATACCAAATCATCTCTTACAAATTAAGAGTCTCACATTAAAAAGTCATTTTTTTCACTTTTTATAAATATTTATCAATATCTAATTCACATTTTATACACATCTTATTCATTGTCAATTAAACAACAACGAGAATAACTAAAAACATAATCAAACAGAAAATTACTTATTCCACTGATATAATCATCTATCTTTTAATAGTTTTTGTGACTATCCAAACGGGGCTACAAGGTGTTCAGTTTAAGATGCATATTTAATGTAATAAAGTAAATACTGTTATTTAAAAATAAAGTATATACTTTATATACTTCTTTATGGAAAAAAAATGAAATATATACCTCGTTATCATATGGGGCCTATGCCGGGCTATATACAATTATACAAGGACTGTGTAACTTCATCCAATGTTTTGTGAGGCAAATCAATCAATTCCAAGCACCAAAAATCAAAGAAAAGAACATCCCCAAACCATATCAGCAGGTGTATGCACTAAGAGAGTGTATATATGAAAGGAATTTCACATCATTCTACATATATGATAACATGAAAACAGACACAAGGAGAATCCCAAAAGGCTATATTCTGAAATTTGTTTTCATAAGGTGTGAATCTTTTTTACTGCTTAGGTGTTTAGTTTACATCAGGAAAGGGAGGAACTTCTTATAAAAAACCAGGCAGGAATGATGGATACGTTATGACTATATATGTTGCTCTATTGGATTTGCATAGCTATGCAAACAAATACATGTAAGATAACAAATCAGATGGTCTCGAATCCCAATAAATATAAATTTGCAATGAAACATGTGAAATTATCAGGTGCTACTAGTAAGAGTTCACAAACCATTAGGAAAAATGAAAATTAGAAACACATCACGGAATGATATAGTAACTTTTAAACCTTTTCCTCTCTTGCCATTATCTCAGCACCACCTGTTTCAATGAATACCCCCCAATCCTATTAGCACATAAAAATCTCTCCAGAACTCGACTTTCCTAACAATAGACGACTTCTTTTTTGAACAATTCTATTGCGGGCGTTGAATTTAACTTGTATTCGCAAACTCAGGATTGTTCTGTTTTCCACTTAAGCGAGTATTCTTTCATGCAATTTTAATAAAAACTTCTTCTAATCTTCAACAAAAAAAAAGCCACTCCAAAATGACTTTCTATTCCTTTGTTCAAACAAGAAATCCATTAACCATAGCCTCAGGGCCTGCTGCAACAATTTTTACACTCCTCTCAAGATAGAATTAATATTATTTAACTTTTTGGGATACATCTCAATTTTCCATAGATGAATTAATTTAACCTTGAAAAAAAGCAACTCATGCTGTATCACACGGTGTGGCAGTCACACAACCATAGTTTTTATTTCAGTCCTGGAAAACCCAACACCCTGCAGTTGTGCCTAGTGCAGCCTGACAAGAAACACTGATGCCAATGTTCAATATAGATCTCGAATTAAAAAACTTCTCAAACCAATAGTTTAATGCATGGGACATGTAATAAGTTATCATCTAGCCACATGTAGCAATAAGTATGGTACTTATTCAATCAAATAAAATTTGATCAAACATCACACTAACTTACAGTGTTAGTAGGAAGAACGGAGTACAAATGTACAATCACCAAAATAATGTAGAACTTCCAATGTAACAAAAAATCCCCGATCCATGAATAAAAACCATGTGGTGTTGCATCTGACCCCAACATCATTGTCAGTGTCCTCGTCTTATCTTCATCACTATAAAGTATTCAGTGTCCTCGTCTTATCTTCATCACTATAAAGTATTCAGTGTCCTTGTCTTATCTTCATATCACTTTAAAGTGATCTTTCAACGTCAATGTCATTAATCATTATAAAGGGAACACTTCTCTAGGATTTCACTGACGTTGTTCATCTCTATCAGTTTTTGTGGGAGTAGGCACGACGTTCAGAGATGACCAGAACTTCGATTATTTGTATGCCTTTAACTATGATTTTAACTCCTTTAACGGAAAAGGACTTAACAAGAAAAGACAATGATTAAACATGGTGGCACCGAGCAATACTAAATGCAATCCAGATTCAAGAGACACTCCACCCTCCAATTGTTTCTATTACTGTTAATGTCATTGATCCATCTCAAATGAGATGCCTAGTCTACTGATGGCACTTGAAGGATTGGAAAGCTATTAGTTGTCATGATGTCTGACTGCCAGATCGGCGACAAGCAGGCGACTGTGGCCTGCCATCCATCAAACAAAGAGAGATCAGAGATCCGTCAGATGGACAGTCATTTGCAGTCATTTGCAGACTTTCTGCTGCCCATCATGGTTACCGGAGATCAATCAGAGAGAAATCATGGCAATTTTGAATCAAGCAGGTCTAATATCCAACCCTAATTAGATTTCAATTTCTTTCCTCTCAATATGTTGCAAAGTTCCCTGCTAATCCCGTATCCAATTTCAAACAGAGCTGGCTATTGTACTCCCGGAAAGAGGAACAAGCAAAAAATCAATAAATGACCTTATGTTTACTAGCCTTTTCTCTAGAAATCACACCTCTTCCAGTTCATAAAAAAAGTTCCTGTATAATTGAAGGGGAAAATGGTGGTACATGCCGCATATGTTGCAGGCAGCAAAACAACTAAAATTTAATGGTGGGTGCAATATTTCTACTGGGTACGGATCAGCTCGCCAGGTAAAAACTTATCAAAATAGGTCAGGCACTCAAGCTCACACATATAAAACTTCCAGCACATCAATCAAGGTGTAGAGGTTTGTAGTTATAGACTACTATAACCAACATGTGGGCTATACAGAAATTGAGAAAACACAAGGGTGTTCAATATCAAGCTTCTTTTTCAGATAGGAATGTTAACACATCTCCATAAAATTTGTCATAAATCCAATGTTTTGAACTATAAGTCCAGTAAAAATTAAAAAATAAAGAGAGAAACATCTCCCACCTGAAGCTTTTCTGTTAGATGCTCATCCAACAGGCCCGTTATGTGATGTGTCATGATTTATGATGTTTCCAATAAAATTTAAGAATGACTGAATTGGCATTGAATAAATGTGCAGTTAAATGGAATCCTTGATATTTTGTCCTGTAACTTAATCTACTGGACACAATCTACTCTGGTAGCATGAAAGCGAACATGGATATCAGGATATGTAAGTATCAAGGCACTACAAATATGGACAAATGTGCAGCGTGTTGGTTGTCTGACTTGGAGACATCCGATAAACAATTGCACCAACATGTCAATACAACCGTTTACCAGAAAAATAATATAGCACGCGTTAATGCCTTTCATCTATATTACAGGAGTGATAAGCATCCAAATTGTGTTTCTGATGCAAGTGACTGATAAAGAATATGTAGAGAGATGTATAGTATTCTTAATACATGGGAACATGACAATAGACAACCTTTATAAATTACTCTATAGAAACCTCAACTTCCATACATAAAAATTTTAGCTCCGAAAATATTAGACATTAGCAGTCAATTTGATGTAACCTCTTCCCTTTGAGAGTAGGGCTACAAATTTCTGCCAAATTCTTCATCTTGAATGATACCACTCTATCTAAAAAACCACTAACAGTTTCTTCAAAATCCATTACAAAGCAGATCACTCATTTTCGCATATTGAACTCTCTATATCAATTCAATTTCAAGCAGATCAGAGAATCTATTATCATCATATATAACACCACGATTTAGTAGCTGGTCAATCACTAGTCACTAGCACACATAATCGTTCCACATATAAACAAGCAATCAGTTTAATTAGAGTAGTCAGAAGTCAGAACTTAGCTAAGACCAACTGCACAAAGCTCGTCTCCGCATACTTCGATAATTAAGATGCTATCCAATATTCCAATGTGAAGCATGTCTAAGAATATGAGAAACTTTCTTGTTTTAATGGCCATATCTAACCAAGTCATAAAAGCAGAACTATATTAACCAACCACAATTACCATTGTTGGAAATAATTGGGTTTTTTGGGTTTGACCATTCCTTTGGTCAAAATGAGTTTGGATTCCACTAATTTAAAATTAGTGGAAGCTCATTGAATTGTGTTCCTCTCATCGATGAAATGAACGTAGGATATTTACATTCTCAAAATCATTTTTGGGTGAATGAGAAAATTGGATCCAAAGTTCTCCCAATAACATGGTGAAAGTGGTTGGTGGTTGGGAAAGAAAAAGCTATAGTTCCATATCGGTTGTTGGGAAAAAGCATTGAAGCTTTATAAGATAGGCAATTTGTACTCTAGTGAATTGTTTTTGGTGGACACCCTATGGTGAACCTTTCCATGCTACGCACCACCACGCCTGACGCGCGTGTGTGCATATTGGGTGTTTTAGAGGCGCATTTGGCACTTCGCACGTACGCATCATTGCTAGGAGCTGGAGCCTTTTCTTTTTGGACTTTTTATCAAATCGGACGGTGGAGATTTTATACTTTTGAGATTACAAATTAATTGAATCTTAAAAAGAAAAGTTTAGAATTTAATTGCATTCTAAGTTTAATTTTAAAATCTTACAAAGTATCTCAATCACAACAAAATGAAAAGATCGGATGGTTACAAACGCATTAAACAATCAAATTGTCCAAGGTCTGTTGGACCTAACCCGATCCCGAAAGAGGATGGGGTTAGGTCCAACAAGCATTGAACAATTTGATTGTCAACGCATTTGTGATTGCACATATACGTCGTCACTAGAAGCTGAAGTCTTTTCTTTTTGGACTTTTTGTCAAATCCGACGGTGGAGATCAATTTGATCAGATGCAATCTGGACCGTCCATCGAATGCAACCCAGATGCAATATGGGCCGTAGGATCAACGGTTACAATCATACCGTTGGATGTTTAAATGAGAGAGTGCCTTAGACTCTGTTTCATTGAAAACTGAATAGAGGAATAGACTCCTCCCAGGGCCTCTTCAACTAATTTTCTCCTCTATAAATATCACCAATTCTCTACATTTTAGATCATCCAATCATTCACTACATAGGCATACAGTCTCTTAGAGTTGGCATTCGAGTTTCCATGGCATTCCAGTAAGAGAGAATTTGAAAAACATAGTTCGTTCATTGTCTTTGTGGTGTGAAGTGCTGCTACCACAGAGAGTGATCGTTGTATCATGGGAAACAGTAGCCGTGCCCAATAGTTAATTAATCTATCTAAATGGACCAACAAGCTCATTATAACCAAAACAAACAATCAGGATGACGATGACAATGATAGTGTGGGTCTGTTTCTCATATCTCATGACAACTACATCACATAATATTCAAAAAAAAAAAAGAACAAAAAAAATTAAATAAACAGAGAAATATTTATATAGAGAAAGGCAGAGTCGGTAAAAGATCTGTACATACATTTAGCTTGCCATACCGAATCAAACCCTACACAGGCGGGATGTTGGAGAAGGAGAAACCCTTGTATCCTTTGTAAGCATAATAAGCGATCCGCGTGTAATAGGATCCCGGTATGAAGAGCATCGCCCCCAAAGCAGCGAAGAAGATCCCTAATTTCCATCAACGAACAACACAACATGAGCAAACAATACGAAAAGAAATGCCGGAAACCCTAGTTAGGGTTTTTCCATGGATACAGTACCGTGAGCCCTATCGCCGCCGACCTTGTTGTAGGCCATGGCGATCCCCAAAACGATGCCTAGGGTCCCGAAGACGAGCATCGACACGGCGAGGGCGATCTCCTTGATGGGGGGACGATTGTGGACGACGTACGAGGTCTCCATCATCAGATCCTCGTCCGATATCGAGAATGCGTGATCGACGTAAGCCATTAGAGGGAATGAGAGAGAAACCCTAGTTGGGAGTTGGTCTCTATTAAAATTCAATCGAAATACTGATTTATTCGTTTTTAGATTGATTACTGTTCGAAATCGTCTTCACATTGCGTGTTAGGCTCAGGTTCTGGGTTTAACGTTATCCTGATTAAAATTTTAAAAATACAGTCAAAATTTTGTCATGATCGGATGGTCCAGAAAAACGAGTCCACGAGATCGATGGTCAGAATTCTTTTAAAAACAACCGAACAAATCACTAATATATCCAGGCCCTTATAAGCCTCACTCACAAATCTCATGATGTGTCATCACCTTATTGATTGACTTGTTGACTTTTTATAATCTTCACTCACAAGCCCGGTGAGGTGTCATCACCTTATTGATTGCTTGTTGACTTTTGAAAAAGTGTAAAATGACAAAATACATATGTGTCTTTATTAAAAATATATCTCATTAATCCAAATATCTTTTTTCTTTATTAAGTTATTAATCTTTCACATGGTTATACTAAAATTTACCTATTTCAAAATTTGAATTTTGAAATCTTTATCTATTAATTGAATTTTCTATTTTAGTTACACCAAAACTTACCTAAATTACACAAAAACTTACCTAAGTTGTTTTTTACATTTATGGAGGATTTAATGCGTATATGAAATTCACATGGTCATTTAACAACATACTGTTTTAAATGTTTGATAAAATGTAACAAAATTAGAATTGTTACATTTGATTTTGAAACTACACAGAATAGTTACATTTATGGTTTCAATACTACACAGAACATGAATGTCACATGTTTGTTGGATCCAATTACATTAATAATACATTGATTGATAAAACTGATACATAGATCATTTTTCTATTACATTTATATAACTCAGTTACATAATCATAAGATTGTTACATTTATATAACAAAATTGTTACATTGTATAACAGTTACAAACACATAAATGTTACAGTACCAAAAAATAACACAAACACTTATAATCACATGAATGTAACAGTTATAAGTACAAAATCTTATATTGATGATTAAATTTTCTTATTGTATCTAAAGAACACTATTTTTTTTGTACATTTACATATAAATGTAATTAAATGTAGCCATCACCAGCAGACCTCACATTCATTGCACGAGTTCAAATCATCTACTTAATTTTTATTACAATTAAGGGAGATAGAAACTAAACAAGTTACATTATCCACAAAATTGTTACATTTATCTAAATGTTTTACATTTCGTGCACATGTAGTTCACTATTACATTTACAAATATAAGAAAATAACACAGATTTAAAAAATGACTATTTACATGGTCAACAATGTAACAGTAACATCATACAAACTATCCATATATAAAATATAACATTATCAAGTGTTACATTTAAGATATTGAGACAAAAACAAATCAAACTGTAGAAAATGACATTCAATACATAAAAAAAAATTCGTGTTTAAATTTAAAACAATAAGCAAAACACAACTCGATTACGAATCCAATAATGTCAAATCTGATTCGAGAGATATTGAGGTGATCCAAACCAAAAAAAAGGATTGCTCTGGGCGTTGATGGCTTGCATCTGGGACTCGTCTTTCTCCAACGACACATATTTAGGAGAATCTGAATTTCTTTACCAGAAGTAGGAGGATGGTAGGATTGGTTTACCAAGATGTAGTTCTAGATACCTTATTAGAGTGAAAAAGTGACCTCGCACTAATGTCAAAGTGGAGTCGAACGGTGAGCCTTATTTGTAACATTTCCAGAATGGGAAAAGGGGGAGCTATACATGATCAATTGGTTAAACAAGATCTTTATCAATATTTTTTTATTATTTGTTTAGATCTCATTCAAAGTGTGGGGGGCAAATTTTCTTGATGATCCCCTCCTGGGCCGGATGCTAGTCGATCCGGGCTTTTGAATTAGTTCCGGAGAGATAGTGTGGGCTTGGGCTCTTTTCCGAATTGATTCGACCGAACCGCCCTCTTTTCGCCGCCTTTGTCGGGGTCCTCCGCTCGTTCAGGGTCCTAGCCTTCGCGTACCTGCCACTCACACCAGTGTGGTGCCGGCTAACGCCTCTCCGACGCTCAAGTCAGTACCACTTCTCCAGAACTTGGAATGCTTGAACTTTTTTAGAGGAGATAGGGTCTCGGGTTTTCATATACCTTAGGAGGGAGGGATATCCTCCCTTTTATAGTGGATTCGGGCGTGTCGATCAAGACCTTAGGGAGTGGCCATAACATGATATGGAATCTCCTACGTGGCCTACGGATTTCGGACACGTAGCGTCTAGGGATCATCATTGTCCTGTAACGGCCTCCCTGACGCATTGTCCTTTTTGGTGTCAGATGATATTCCCTTTGTTAACCGTCTCGCCTTGGGGAAGAAGCTCATGACTGACCAGTCGTTTAATCATGATCCTCGTTGTGCCCTTCGACCGAGGTGAGCTGCCATGGTCCTGACCGTTCTCATGATCTCGCGAAATGACTTTGGTACTCTGGTCGGGCACTTCTATCCCTGTTAAGCCGTAGCTGGGCAGATGACTTGCCCGTCCTGACTTTCCCTCATCTTTCTTATTCGCCCACGTCTGAGTTTATCAGGCCCACATGCCTTGCGGACATAGGTACCTCATTTCGGTGTTGCCCGATGGGCCCGAGCTCATGGGTTGCCTCGTGGGCCTGTGGGTTGCGAGATGGGCCATACTACATCCTATTTCCTAGTCTCTGTCCTGGTCGGATCTGCCTCCTACACAAAGAAAATAATAACAATTTAGTTGAGATATGCATATGTGTGTGTATCAATAGTGATACCCAAGAAATACAGGAAATAATGATACTCCACGATTCTCGGAATAAATCTTGAGGTGGTTATCAAGTAAATGATATAATAGGTAATGTCATATTGTCACCTCATGGGGCCTATGAGAGCATCTCCAACCATGCTCCACCAATGGCTCCTCCATTTGGTGGAGCATGGCACGTTTATTTGGACAAGGAGCATTGATTTCAGTGCCCACTCCAACCATACCCCTTCAATGACTCCTACAATAATATTTTATTAATAATTTTTTTCAAATTAATTATATTTAAATTTTCAAGTTATAAAAAATAATTTAATGATAATATTTTATTTTCTATATCGTAACAGTCATATTTTAACGACTCTTTTTTAACGATTATATTTTAACTTTTTTTTAAAGGTCATATTTAAACGGCTATATTGTAACGGCTATTTGTTACGGTCTATTTGATGACTATATCTTAACGGTCACATTTTAACGGCTATATTTTATGTTAAATTATAAACAAATTCATATCATCTTTCATTCATCCATCCATCCAATTCAATTATCTCTCCACATTCTTCAAATAGTTACTATGGCTCGCAACCATTTTCTCCATATGGTTCTTAAAGATGAACAAGATGCTGACGAGTATGGAATGTTATTAGCAATGGCGGCAGTTGAAGAACAACAACAAGCTAACGAGAGGCGTACATCACGTCATCTTGGTTCTGTTCTGGGTCACGCTATCATTCAGCGTGGTAGAGTTCAAGGTCACGAAAGACTTTATCACGACTATTTTGGTGAAACGCCTGTATATCTTCCACATCTATTCTGGAGGAGGTTTCGAATGAATCAGTCTCTTTTTTATCGGATTCAATCAGCGGTGGAAAACCACGATCCTTATTTTGTTCAAAAAAGGGATGCTTGTGAAGTTGTCGGTTTATCTTCACTTCAAAAGATTACTGCCGCTCTGAGTATGCTTGCTTATGGAGTATTAGCAGATTTTGTGGATGACTACGTGAGGATCGGTGAAAGCACCTCCATAGAGAGTCTTAAAAGGTTTGTTAAAGCAGTTGTTACAATGTTTGGTGATGAGTATTTGAGGCCACCAAACAGTGCCGATATTACTAGATTGTTAGCGCTTGGTGAACAATGTGGCTTTCCTGGGATGTTGGGGAGCATTGATTTTATGCATTGAAAATGAAAAAATTGTCCAACTGCGTGGCATGGGATGTATATGGTCATGTTCATGAACCAACAATTATTCTGGAAGCGGTAACTTCATATGATCTCTGGATATGGCATGCTTTCTTTGGGTTATTTCTTTCAGCCGAAGTTTTTCTTTCTTAATAAAAATCATCTTCTGCTCTTGAGCATATAATTTGTCAAACTGCTCATTTCTCTCTTGTTTGGCCATAATTTGTCAAACTATAGAACAGAGAAGAAGAAAGCTCCATCCATTTTTAAATAAAAAAAATTGGCTATGCTATTCTATGAGAATTCATGATTTAACAAATTAGTTTTAATGCATGTGAAGTAAACTATGTTAATGTTATTTGTGGGTGGTGACTGCATGTAATTCCACTAGTGCATAAAAGTGGAGTTCACTAATTCTTGAAAAGACGGAGATTGTGGGTTAGCCATTCCGTCGAACATCTAACACACCAAAAAATGAGCAAACAAGCAACACAAAAGGTTTTTCAAAAATAGGCTGAGAGAGTGCTTTAACTGAAAACATACACAAGAAACCCTATATCTGAAAAAAATAAACTCTATATCTACAAAAAAAGAAATAAGGAAAAAAAAAGCTATATTTGAAAATAAATCTGAAAAAAATGAAACTCTAGATGTGAAGAAACCCTAGATTTATAAATAAATGAGCAAAGAAGGCTAGATATGAAGATAAATCCTTAAAACAAGCCCTAGATCTAAAGAAACTATGTATTTAAAGGATTTTAGACTACAATATACAGGCGGGTGGGGCTGACCGATGTGGGAGGTGGGGCTGACCGGCGTCGCGGGAAGAGGTGGTGGCCGACTGGCGTCGTGGGAAACAGGGTGGTTGCTCGGGGAAGGGGTTTCTCTGTTTCTAGGTTTCTCTGTTAGAGTCCCTTTTTTTCGAAATGAAGAGGAGAACGAGAGGTGAGAGAGAGAAGGAATTGAAAAAAAAATTCACAAAAAAAATCAGGACCGTTCGATCCGGGATGCACAGATCGGATGGCCAATATTGGCTGCCGCACGATTGGGTGCACGCCACACGGCTACACCCAATCGATTCCCTATATATATATAGTCTATTCATTGTGGTTTTTCCGTAGCTCGAACTACGGAGAAACTTAATAAAACCAGGTGATTGTATTTCTCTGTGATAGGAGTCATATAACCTTGTGCATGAAGGGCCGGGGACACCATTCACTGAGAACAGACCCTTTCCACTTTTTCAAATACATATTTCTAACTCTGCATTTCTTTTTATTTCTTTTTATTGATGCATATTATTCTTAATGCATGCTATATTATTATTTATAACTGTGTTTTGGTCATCTTTTGTTTACAGTGCTCATAAGTAAGAATTTGTGTTTAGTATAAATTTCTATATGTCACGCACAACAAAATAGTCTTTGGTCAATTGTTGGCAGCTCAGTTTGCTCAGATTGGAACATGAGAAACTGAATTTCCCTCCGTGCAGTAGTAGCATGAACCATCTACACACTTTTGACTATCAAAATTTAGCTCTTGATGTGGAGATGTGTGTTGTGTGTACATGATTTGACTTTTCAATGAGTTTTATGTTTAATAATTTAATTTCATGATCTTCAATTCTCATTAACTTTTTTTTTTTTGAAAAAGTAGACTCGCGCCACCAATCACTTTCATTTAAGAAAATATTAGTGCATGTCTGATTGGAGGATGAGAGGAAGTAGATAAAATGTAAAGATGTAATAAAACAAAAAAACATCCTCCCATCGAGCGTCGGGGTAGACAGGAGATCGACCCGCAACCCGCAGAAGAAGGCTAGGGGCGTTGCATTTAAAGGATGACCTCAATCATGCCTATGTGGAGGCGCACCTCTCTCACGCCAACCGGTTCGCATGCCCAATCACGTATGAGAGCTAATATCTCCTGCTTCATATTTTTCACGTAGACCCACGCTCCCTTGAATACAACGGCGTTTCTAGTGCGCCAGATGACTCAGGCTCCCGCTGGGATGACCGGTCGTGCCACAATTGCCTGAGAACCTGGCCGTGATGAAGTTCTTAATCTATGAGAACAATTACTCGATCCAATTATCAAGCCAATGCAAGGCCGACAGAGATAAATATATCAATATGATAACTCTGGTCTATAAGGAACTCGATTCTTTCAAAAAAAACTAGCTAGTTTTAACAAATTTTATGAAAAGAAAAATATTACATAGATATCCATGAATGAACATTAGAAAGGAGTATATAAAACATAGGTGTTTCAACAGAAGAAGGAGAATGAGAATATAATGAATCTCAAACTAACCCATAGTTCTAGCATATAACTACCACAAGCTTTGATTATTTTGAACCATTGTAAAACAAAAGTGTATACTCCAATCTTTTTATAATTATCTTGAGGAGCTTTGGCAGTCAGGGAGACGCCTGTGGGTGTGGGTGGCTGGTGATAGGAGTTTGGGTGCGAAGATCTCCTAATTTTTCATCTGGATAAGATTTGATCGATTTGACTGACTAGGAATCTCTCGGCCTTCAAGAGGAGTATGTCGTATGTGGAGAATATATGCGAGGGGGTGGCGAGGTTAATCGTGGAGTGGGGAAGATATTGTGTGGGGGTAAGAAACTTTTCTTTTAATTGTGGTCGTTTTTTTCCTTTTGAGTTAACTCCCAATTAGGATGTCATAAATAGATATCTCATTTCCTTTTAGTACCCTAAAATGATCTTATGGGAGAGGGGGGGGGGGTGATGGTCGATTTTCTTTTCAGATTTTTTATTATTATTATTAATACAAAGTTGAAAATCAACATTTTGTTAAAAACAAATTCTGCATATGAATCCACTTGCACATAAAAAAAGTAATAAACATTAAATGTGACACTGCCAACTAAAAAACAGGACAGTGCGTAACAAAATGCACAAAATTCTTACGCATGTACAGTGTACTTCATATTAAACCGTGTGTACATATATGTAATATTTGTGGTTGATTTTCTTAAAGAGATTAACCGCACATATGCAACACAACACCATGCCATCCAGGGCAGACAATACATGCATATGTCCCCACCCATTTATTGTACGGTTTCCACTTCTTTCTTCATTAAATTCCCTCAACATCTTAAATTCAGTGTAATTCATCAGTGATTCATTCATCCATGAAAGTGTAATTTTTTTCGATCTCCTCTGTAGGTTGAGCAAAAAAAAGACAAAAAAAAAAAAAAAAAAAACAAACAGGAGTGACCATGCATTAAAAGCCAAATGAATGCGCCAGCTTTTTATAACTTGGGTTCTCCTTGTTTTTTTTTATATATATTTTTTTCACATTTATTATTTTTTGTTTCTTTACAACATGGTGGTTCTTCAAATATGACAATTTGTGCTTTTTTTTTTCTCTTCAACCGACAGTGCGAGAGACGACGAGGACATTCAGGGAATAATGTTTTCTTGTAAAAATTTGGGCAGCGAAGTTACTTGAATGGTGGGGTCATTCTGGGAATAAATTCTTGCTTCTTCCCTGTCATGAATACAGTGAGGATTGCGCTGATTAATGAAAGAAAATGAAAGCTAGCTCTTCTGTGTGGGTGGTCCTTGAAAATAATTGTTTGTGATTTTTTTCGTTTGAATTATAAACCAGAAATTCTCCATGTGTCTTTTTGTTGATTATTTTTACATTTTCAATTGTTTAATAATTGTGCTTTTTAATTAGGTTATCAATGTAAGGATTATAAAGATCTGGTTGGATTTCAGTTTTGGTGTTACTTGAACCTGATTTAATCCATCATTGGCCTGCCCTAATTGTTATAGGTCTTCAAATCCTTTACTTGTCTTACATGCCTTACTTAAGCCAAGCGGATTGAGTTGGGTAATTGGGTGAAATCTTCGAAGATTAAAAAAAAATACCATAGAAAGAAATTATCCTCCCGCAAACAGTCAATTAAACAACTCAAATTAAATAGGTAAATGTAAATTATTCTTCATGAGATCCATCGCATGAAATAATTGATGGTCGGATCGATTGGCAAGGTTAATTTCAATTGTTATAATATGAAACTGACCTAAGGCCCCGTTTGGATTTGTGCTTGATAAATTTGCGTTTG
Source organism: Acorus calamus (assembly GCA_030737845.1). Taxonomy (NCBI): domain Eukaryota; kingdom Viridiplantae; phylum Streptophyta; class Magnoliopsida; order Acorales; family Acoraceae; genus Acorus; species Acorus calamus. The sequence goes on from CM060859.1 coordinate 23,565,371, forward strand.
AAAAGTTAAAGCTTATTAAACGTGAATTCAAACATATTTTGAACGTTTAGTTTTTCAAATCACCAACTTACTTTTTAGACTAAAATAAATCTGGTAAATAAAAAATAACAAAACAATGCTTTTAAAAAACTGAGTTTAAAATGTAATATTTTAAGAGTTTCAGCATCACAATCGCACATCCAAACACAGCCTAAATATGACGGTGGGTTTGCTTGGAGCCCGGGATCGAGAGTAATTAAGAAATATAGAATTGAAAAGTGCCCAAATAGGATAAGTTCAAATTGGATTATTAATAAAATCAGTCCATTCTTATTATTAGGCAAGATCTGATCTTGTGATCCAAAATTTGACCAAATTTTTAACCAAAGACATCGATCATAAACTAATGAAAAGATGACATGTTATCCTATCTATTGAGTTGTGTCTTTCATTTTAACATTATTGATCCTCTGAACTGTGAAAGCAATCTCAATTTTTTTTTAACATTATTTTTTATACAATTCCGTATTTATCCATATTTCTGTCAACCTATAGAATAACCTTTTTATTGTGTGAACCAAAGGAAAATATGACTTTGGATTGCATCTAGTTTGAAACCAAGCGAAGGCCTAGGATCAGACCGATAGGAGATTTTGGATATATTTTTTTCTATTTATTTAATCTCTTTCTTGTTAGATTTATTATACTTTTATAAAAACCATCGTACAGTTAATGTTGCTTTCAACGAAAATGGGGTAGGCAATGAGGAAAAGAGGTTGAAAGACTTCTGCAATTAGATTGTCTAATAATAGTGAATCGATATTTGCTCTATCCATGGACACAAATAAATTTTGTCAAATAACGTAAATCTGAATGTTAGATAAACTTTTGTTACTGTGTTAATACGATCACTTTTGGATGGGGTTTTGAGCAAATTTTTGGACAGGTTCATTTTGTTACTTCATCATTTCCCAATTAAGTATCTTCATAGCAAATGAAGAAAAAATTTAAGTGGAGAAGGTATGAAAGTTTTAAAAGTTCTAAAAACACACAAAACTTTCATTTCCACGTTATTCTCAGCTGGGTTGTATAACTAAAAGCATGCATTGAAGGCACCAAGCTAAGTGAGTGAGTGGGAAAAAAGAGAAAGATTTGGGTGGTAATTCATGTAAACTCTTCAATGAAAATTTGGCTTCAATTCACAGGGAAGTTTGTGAATCATCTCCACGTGATCCCATATATATTGATCCGTATCAATTTAGTGGACATTAATTTATTGGGTTTTATTTATTTATTAGTTTCCACACAAGAAGAAAAACTAACCAAATGTTGACTGTGGAGAAAAAAAATTCTCCCAGAGGAATATCAAGCTATGCAATGCCCAATCATGGGATGGTTGATTCTCTTTGATGTGACAACACCGATCGACGGTCAGGATTCGGCGGCTCCGCAAGATGACAATCAGATTCTCCCTCTAATTTTTTTTCAATGTCTGCGTATACTCCAAAAAAAAAAAAAAGCCTCCAAAACAACTGTTCAGTGTTCACATTGATTTAATTTCTGGAAAAAAAAATCAAAAACAAAACAAATTTGGGTGTGGCATTCTTGGAATAACAATTAATTCATAAGCCCTTTATGGGAAAGCTTGTCTTGCACTCGCACAAGTGTGTTTTTGTCTTGCAGAGATCAAACCTACCTCTCTCACATAAAGTAATGCAAAACAAACAAAAACTAGAATTCACTTCACCACCTTTTTTTCTTGCAAAGATTGTAATGTTTTGATATATATGTGAAAGGAGAGTAAAATTGAATATAATCACAGAAACCCATCATGTTATTATTTCCAAAAGAGCCAGACAATAATTTACCATGCAAGAAAAGGAAAAAAAAAAAAAAGTGTTAACAAAAATACATGATCAAATGAAAAATCAAGAAACAAAGATAGCCCAAAAACCAAAAAAATTCAACCCACTTTGATCTTCTTTGAAGGGTTGGGAAGGGCAACGAAAACCTTAGAAAGGTCCCGGGGCACGGCGAAGAAGAATGTAACACGCGCCGCCTCGGACTTCCTCTTCAACGACCTCCGTCGCTTCTTCGGCGCCGGCGGGCATACTAAGAGGGGCTTGAGCAGGTGATCTTCCGATCTGGGTGTTCTACACTCTTCTTCTTCTTCTTCATTTCTTCTATCACACAATTCAATCTTGAGAGATAATTCTAAGCCCATAATGGGAGTTCTATGAAGGAAGATTTGCTTGTGGGAGGACAATTGGGGTTGGTTTAAGAGGTTGGCGCGCGTGCGATCTCAACAAATGATGGTGATGATGGGATTGTAAAGAAATGGAAACATATTGAATGGCAGTGAAAGCTTGGTATATATTAGTGTTAGAGAGATTGAGAAATACAATGCAAATGATTATAGTGAGAGAGAGAGAGAGGAGTTGAAGGAGAGCAATAACTAATGGTGGAGGCTCCTCTCTCTCACTCAGCAAAAACAAAGGCTGTTGCGGTGGTCTTTTTATTTTATTTGGGTACGTACGGGGCATTAAAAACTGTGGAGAATCCACCGATCTGAACCGTTGAATTATTAGATTGGATCGGATGGTGGGAAAGCTTGAGTGGAGGACAAGCCAAGCTGTTTCGGCTTTTATTCGTGTTACGAAAATGCCCCTGATCGGGATTATATTTACTGTGCTTTGTATAGCAAAAGCTGCGCAAATCACATGGGCCTTTGTTGGGTTAGTTGTTACTATTATTATTGTTTTGTATATAATAAAATCTGATGAGCTTACTGTACTGTCTCCCTCTTTATTCACATGAAGAAAAGCAGGGGGGGTGGGGAGAAATTAAAATGAGATAAAATAAAATAAAGTGGGAATAACATTAATGGTATTTCATGTGACAATAAATAATGGGAAGACAAAAGTTGATAAGATAGAAACTTCTCTTCTCAGGCAAGATGGGGAAATTACATGCATGTGTTGTATAATGTAACTGTTAAATTGGGGGGAGAAACACAAAGACCTAGCTGGGAACTGGGGAGATGAAAGTTGCAGTACAGATGTAACAGGTGATTTTTTGGTGGTTTGATTGAATGTTGCATGCATGGAACATGTTCGTTTGATCAGGAGAATTCAGTGGTCCCCTGATGGAGAGGGGGGGCTGAGACCAAATAAAAACATGGTTGGTCCACCCATCAGACTGTCTACTTGATTGTGGATCTCTTACTGGAGTTGTAGAGTACCATAAATATTCGATTAGGGTTTTATTTGATGCACCTAAATGCACATTCAAGGATGGTATAGTATAGAGAAAATAAAATGAGTTTAATAGTTTATGGCTGGATTCCAATGGTTGTGTGTATGAGAATTACATGGGCATAAAAAACGGAAAAAATCGATATAATTATATGGAAAGTTAGCTAAATCAGATTTAGCCTCTGTAAAATTGAAAAATCGTCACAGGTCTCTAGAAAGTATGTATAGTTAACGGTGGGGATTAAAATAAATATTATCTAATGAGATAAGAACCTAAATGAATTTACCGATTTTATAGGAATATTTTTCAATTTTCATGAGTTTCTAAAGAGCTATATCGATTTTCTAAAATAAAGGGTGTGGGTATTCTGGTAAATTTGAATGTGTAATTAGGGTTAATTATGTATAGACTGAAATGATATTTTTCTAATAACATAAGGATCTACAGCGATTTTCTAATTTTACTGGAACTAAAATCGATATAACTAACTTTCAAGAGAGTTATATCAATTTTTTCCTAAAAGATATTGATTGGGTGTGATGGTGATATAGGATGATGATGATTAATAGAGATGAATTTTCTAACATAAATAAATATATTATTAGATCATGTACATATTAAACACATATAGTTCGAAAACAAAAATTATTCAGAGCAACTCTAACCATGCTCCGTTTCTCTAAAATGGAGCACGGTTGGCCTTCAACCGGACTCTAAAAAGGGTCTTCATTTAGCTACTCAATATGGAGGATGAAATTAAAAAGTGAGCCTCCATTTTTTGGAGTGCCAATTTTTCAAATTGTTTTTTTTAAATGGTGATAACTTATATATAGTTTCAATTTTTATAAAATTGGTACAATTGGAAAGATATTGTCGATATATTTCAAATGAGTCTAATATTAAATATGTTTAACATATATTTAAAATAAATATTTGATAATATTTTTTATTTTGTATTAACAGTAATTTTGATTTTATTCTATTAATTATTATTTGCACTTATATACTAAAATAATATTTATTCTAATAAAATAATATTTAGATAGTTTGGATAGAGATATTTAATCGAATACGATTACAGATTTTTTGGATACATGTATTTTAATCAAATACCAATATCAATTTTTGAATAACAGACAAGTTTATCGATCACTTGGTATGGAACTGATAATCTCAATCAACTTCTACCGATTTTAAATTTTTCAATATTTATCAATTATACAAAAATATATATATAAAAATATAATAGAAATGAAAATAAATATTGTGATTGGAGTTGAAAAATAAATAGTGATTTTCTAGACTTATTTTTTAAATATTTTATTGTATTTTGATACTCTATTTTAGAGATCTTCATTGAAGATGCTCTGCGAACGAGAAATAGAGATATACCCAAATAGTTGAAGTTTTCAAAACTAAACATTCATAGAAGTTTGACAATCTTTGTGATTGTGATCTCATTGATTGTAGATATCAACTAATCACAAAGTTAATTAGTGTACCATCAAATATTCAACATTTATATATCAATATTATATGTACAGAAGAATTGAGATAATAAAATGATTTTTTAGATAGATTATCATAAATAGGAGAAAAAAAAGCATAATTGTTTTTTATGTTAAGCAATAGTGGGAGATAAGTTTAGTTATAAAAAAAGATATATAATTAACCATTCAAAATAAATGAATACCAAAGCCAACTACATACAGGACTAACAAATGTTTATTCAGTCGATGGGTACGATTGGAACATTGGACAAATTAAAGTTTTCACAGACTTATTGATTATATCTCAAACTTTGGTTTCATGGTTATTGAGGGGCATTTTGGTGATTTTACTGGGGGCAACTCTGACGCCATGCAAAAGAGAAATCATGCAAGGAGTGTGGAGGAAGGAAGGGGAGGAGTGGAAGTTATGAGAATTCACTAAAGAAGGCAAATAATTAAATGTAGCTTGTAAAGTAGAGCATGAAATTGAGTGAAGGTTTTTTTTTTATCAGAGGTGGGGAGAGAGTCAACTGCAAGGCATCAGATCCATGTCAAGTAAAGAAAGAGAAGAAGTATGAAGGAACAGTCCTTTTGGGTTGTTTATTCACTAAAAACAATGGTTTAGTTAACAAGATCTCTTCTTTTGATCACTCACTGACATAGCAAATTAACTATTGTTAAAAAAAAGAGATGAATTAGAAAGGTTAGAAAGAGAGGAGGCTTGTGATCTGGAACCTCATTGCATGCACATGGAAATCGTACATAAAGTGACAATTTTGGTGCAAGTACATCTCCTGTTGTTGGATCTTTAAATCCTGTAGAACAAATGGAAATAATTCGAAACGAATAACAATAAGAAACAGATTTACATGATTCAACAATTTGACTACATTCACAGAGGAGAGGAAGAATCAAATCACTACTATGTTGATTCTTCACTAAGGTAGTTTTTTTCACAAAAGTAACATCATAATATCACCACACAAAAAATTATTTACTCTAATAAGGAGGAAGACCAAAACACTGTTATAATAATTTAATTGAGAACGTGTCATGCATCATCTTCCAATAGAATGTAAGAAATCTCACAACACATATATATGTTGTGCCTTAAGAAAATTAAAGAATTGACTTGATTTATTCATATAATCCTTCACACCCATTTTTATTTAGAAAGTTGTTACAAGCAATTCGCGCAGATGGTTCATATACCTCCATTTGCCATCCAAATATACCTTCTTAAGTGATATATATCTTGTAGTTTCTTGTATTTATGTTTTATGGGATGATTCTTCTTGGTCTGGAAGTGATGACACATACATCGACTTGTGCATTTCCTTAAAAAAAGTAATATATATCTTATTAACTTTTTTTATATTTGTTAAAAATGGAATGATTTAATTCGAAATAGAGTGACATATATTTTTTATTAAAATATATTTTATTATACGAGATTTATTATTGTTAAATAATTATTACATGTGCAGACTATCTATGGGACTATCTTATATCAGGTTTGTCTCTAATATTTTTATTTTATTTATCATGGGGAAGGCTGTAATGATGCATGATACAGTCAGCATGAGAAGGAAGAGGTACACACCAATCTTTATTGGAACCGCTGAGAATAAGGACTTGATTAATTGTTGTTGTGTGAGCAACAGAGAGATGGAGAATGTACTGTGATAGAAGGTGAGGGACAGAATGGCAGGTGAGATGTATACGTAACTAATCCAAGTCATGTTGGTGAAATAATAATTAATAGGATTTAAAGGTTAGTTTGCTCGCATGTCACATGATCTTGATGTACAAGATTCCATCTTACAAGGAGGGGTGTGGGTTTGTCTCTTCACTCTTTTGACTATTCAATTCCTGCATAAGATTCCTCTTTTGACTATGATCAATTTCTGCATAAGATTCCTCACATTGTTGGGCTAGATGAGACCACTCAACTAATATGAGATTACAGGGTTGTGGTCGTATATATGATAGTAGATATTGGTCCTTCATATATATAATTCATAGAAAGTTTGGTTGGTGGTATTTTAGGGTAGATTATCTTCTGAACATTCCATCTTAAGATTACAAGAAAATCGCCAAAATTCACCATTAATTTTGTTGGTTGCATTATTGGAAGGAAATGTACATATGGTTGTGTTATTTATTTTATTTTATTATTAAATAAATATTTTATTGTGTTAGCCTTATTCACTTACTATAATTGAGATATGCATAAAAATGTGATTTTCAAATAAATGTGTAAGACTCTTAGTAAGTATTGGTATTTTTGGTATTTAAGCCAAATTTCTTATCATTTTCATGCGTGGATCAAATACTAAAAAAATAATTTGATTAGAAATCTATTAAATAAGCAAATAATTTGATGGATACTTTTGTTATATATTTAGTTTTATTGTGTTTAATATAGGCAAAGAGAGATTTTAAGAATATGTAGAAGACGGCTAGTATGGATAATTTTGGTATTTAAATTTATCATCTTTCATGAGTGAACCAAACAATCAAATAGAATTTGGATTCCTTGTAAAATATATAATTCCTAGCAAAATTATTCAAAGTGAAAAAATCCAAACAAAATAATGAAGTGTACCAAATATGACTTCATAGAAAAAAAATCCATACAAAATAATGAAGTGTACCAATTATGATTTCATAGTAAAATAATTACTAGTAAAAAGAATCCACCAAAATAATAATAGGAACCAAATGGGGACATCAATGGAATCTTATTAAACTTCCATATGAGTTGGATGTGTTTAATTTGTGTACTAAACAATAATCTCCTTTTTTGTCCTACACAACTAAATTTGGCATATAGCATCATTTTAATAATATGGGATTTACCTTAATTTACTGACTAATTACCCTAAAATTATGGTCCAACATTATTTCAGATGTAAGTTGAATAGTATCCAGGATTATCCAACTCAACCAAAAAAATCACAATTAAAAATCATGACTTATCTACTATTTACCAGTTTGTATGAGGAGTTTGCTACACTCAATTCTATTTTTCAATCACAAGATAAACATATTTATATAAGTGGTAAAAATTCATTGTTCATATTATTTTATTTCATTTATATACCCAGATGATCCTTTAATATTGATACATGCATGAGATCCTTTACAAGGTACTAAGGTAGATTTTCCACAGAGGAGGAGGTTATCATGTTGTGGTGAAGTGTAAAAAAAATGTCATAATGAGGCATGTTGCGAAGTAAGGAAGCACACATGCAATGCTTGCATGATCCCAAGACCACCTTTATCTTATCTTATAATATAAACCAATAAGAGGTTGTATTTAAGCCTTAATTAAATGGAATAAAGAATTTGATTAATAAAACCTTCTCTCTCCATCATGACCTCACACACCCTCAACACTCCAAAAGGCCAAGCATTCTTATTCGTTTGTGGGTAGAAAGCGTGTGATCCGAGGTCGTTTCAATTTTCAATGGACATGTTGGGCATTATCTGATATAATAAACATTCATTGGCAATCTTATACATGAAAATTGTTGCATCGTAACTTTAAAGTTATCTAGAGGATAAAAAGGAGGCTTAAAAAAAAAGTTAGTTGTGCATCTATACATGTATTAATCTTATGTGTAACAATGATTATAGGTAACACTTGAATTGCTAGTGGTGAACATATTTTTTTAAAGAAAAAAATGTGACTAAGAGAGAATAACAAATAAGCATTATTAGGACCACACATCATGAGCACCACTAATACATTCTCAATACCCTTTGGGGGATAGTTGACATTAGGGCTTTAGTGAAGTGGGGACCTAAATCATATTTAGGGCATGTAATGATAGGAGCAAGTGGGTCTCTTTCATTTATTTATTTTTTTTATTTGACTACCAACAGATATAGAATATTGAGATGTATTGAAAATCAACTCTTTTAACATCAATTATTTAAGCTATATAAGATTTCATGTAAATCATGGGTAGGAAACATGCATAATGATGTTAACAAGTGAGCTGAGGTGCATTTTGACAACCAATAACAATAATCATTTTTTTTTGTTTTGTTATAAAGGCATCTGAAGGGCTACAAGTCCCACCTTACAATACTACTATAAACTATTCGGGGGGTCAACATGAACCCACACACTTGAACCTGAGCGAAAGCCCATATAACAAGCCCATTGGGCTTTTCCACTATTTTTCCTGCGGCCGACGAAATCGAAACCGCGTCAGTCCCTGGGCGGGCGACGTCCCTGTCCACCAAGCCAAGTCGGGCGGGACAATAACAATAATCAGTTGACATGTGTAGTAATTCAACTCTCTAAACATGGATCACTGGAGCCACATAAGATTTCATGTGTTTTGATCTCAAATGAAATTAAGAGGGTTTGGACTACATAATTTGGATGTTTGTTATTGAATAATGGATATCACTATGGTAAATTGAATTCTGGAACGTAGTAGTAGGAAAATGTTACACAAGATACTTTTCAATTCAATTTTGCGGTTCAAACATCTTTTTTTTCAAATATATACTCAGCTAATCAAGTACATATCTCAAATTAATTAAATACATGTTTTATTATATTGTTCCCAAGGGTCAAGCTAATTAAGAATTAGAATGGGGGGGGGGGGGGGGGTTGTTAAAATAAATAAAAAAGAATACATAAATTTTTTTTTTGGAATGTCACTATTTTCCATCACAAAAAACGAAAAGAATGAATGTTAAAAATATTAAAAAGCACAAATGAACAAAACAATTAATCACAAAAAATGTACAAAGATACCTTTGTAAGAGAAGATTTCAAAATCTAACTTTCAAAAAACCGAAGAGCCGAGACTAAAATAAGAAATCATGAAAAAAATAAAAAATAAACATAAAAATACTAAAAAAAATCCAAGTTGTGATTTTTCAATCTCGAAACTAGAGACTGAAACCCTTTAAAAATGAAGCTTTTCTTTAAAATTTTAAAAAATTAGAGACCCATGACTTAAATATTTCAATGGACACTAATACACTAAGTCAATTTTACAATCTCATTTACAGTAACGTCAATAACGCAACAAATAAAATTAGTTAAAGCAATATATATTTTAATATCTTAATATATTTTGCGTTACGAAAAACATGAAAATATATGTATTCAATTCATATGAATATGTATTTTATTTTTATAAAAGAATATACTTAATTACCTAGGTATAAACTTTTAAAGAAAAAAAATGTGTGACGGCTGCAAATAAATTTGCAAACAAAAATGGATGTAAGATTTTTTTTGTTCACTTTTAATTAATATCCCCCCTACCCTAAAAAATACCCATTTAAATACCCATTCATGTAATCAACACAAAATGACACAAATGCCCCCTACTCCACCTCATTTAAATACCCCCCTCCTGACACAACAACACAAAAACAAAATGTGAGTAGAGAAACCCTTTACTGACACAATACATTAGCACTCATTTAGAAAATATTCACCATGGCTTCCCCTTGCTTCTGCCCCTTATTGTTTCCTCATAAAGTATATACTCACATAATAGAGTATACATACTCCAGATTTCAGTATGTGTATCGACGCTCTTTATTGGATGATATCAGTACTGATGTGGTTGAGTTTTGAAATCTGAAATGTAGTGATAGTAGTTAATAGTGATTGGGCTGGTTGGGCTGGTCTAAGTGTAATGATGTTTGTTTGAACAATCTGAAAGCTTTGATGCAGAGCCCAACCCAATAACTGATGAGGCCCAGAACGTAGCACTTTGGATCCGTCATGGGCTTCAAGCAAGCCCACAATGATTGGTAGTTGGGCCCAAACTCGCCCAGTTAATACTCTATCTATGCATACATAGGTGTATGCAACAGCAAAGGAAAATACATACTAGGATGAAATAAATGTATGGGCATACAATATATACTTTATGGTGGGTGAAAATCGTTTTTATCCAGATAATTGTCAGAAAATTTAGTTTTAGATTCGGATTCAGATATCTTATATTGCATTCGAACATATTCAAATGCACAGATGCATAAATAATGAATATTATATTATGTTTTTTTTTTCATTATAAATATGTTTGTTTTTTTCATTGTAAAAATGTTTTTTTTAGAAAATGTATATTATAATATTAAAATGTAACCAGATAACTCAAGATTAATTTTTTGGTTGGTTGGAATATTCCATTACTTGAATTAGGACAGTGAATGTTTAATATTTATTAAGGATTCTGTTAAACAGAATTTTTTTTACAGTCTCACATACAGTCTCATATACTTCGTTAGTCATCCAGCTAGGTTTATACATTATTTAAATTTTTTACACTTGTTAAACATGCATGGGATCATTCAATTCAAATTAAAGCATCATACAATTTGAATCAAAACATATGCCTTATTGGACAAGGTGTAAGAGTTATTTTCTAAACCTAATAATAAAATATTACGTGTCCACGGCCCATCACCCAATTATCAAAACCCCGCAGCCCGAATAGCCCATGATTTGTAAGTCTGACCCGTAGGCCCACTTAAATTCGACTATCAATGAATCCCACGTTAGGATTAGGACCAGATCCCATCAATATATATATGATTTAGAGCAATTTATGCATATCCCTCAAATCTCTCTCCAAATCACATGATCTCTCCGGCTGACTTGAAAATCGGAGGGCCTTTTATAGGTTATCCTTTCCCATTTTTGCGTTCGAGGTCTCAGAGTGCAAGTTACCAGCATTATTCAATTGGACAAGAGCAGAGTATTATAACTCGGATCCGGTTTATTGATTTTGTACCCTCCATGAGGTTTATGAGATTGCACTTAAGACTATCATTAACATTATTCATTTATTAAATTAACATTCATATTTGATCATCTTTTTATTTTTTCACAAAGAAAATAAATTAAAATTTGATCTATTATGACTCCCTTTTATCTTTAGCATTTGATAGACCAAAAAAGAATGCTAAGCGCGCTTCACGAAAGGCATCAATAGAAGTTTGGACCACTCAATCGAAACAAAAGATACACAAGTCAATGACCAACTAAAAGCAATAAAAGTGGATGGAGTGGATGGGGATGGAGTAACGTAGACTCTTATATTTCCCCCCTAAGACTTCTTTGAGGGCATGTTTGAAAACATGATCCGACAGTTTTGAGATTTGTAGAAAACTGTTTTTTTTAAATCTATTTTCAAATAAAAAAACTAGAGCCAAAATATGCATAAAGATTTTGTGTAAAAAAATGTTCAAAATTTGAGTTTTTAAGAAGTTGTGGAGAAGTGGTTTCCTGTAAAATCAGTTTTAAATTTACAATCGTGCAACTAAACGCAGCCTATGTCTCAATGTCATCAGAATTGTTATGATTGTGATATTGATTTTTTTTTTACTGTTTAAATTAGTGTGTATTTAGTGACATATATTATGTTCCATATAGTCCAAAAAGTGTTTTGAATATTTTTTAAAGTATATATTTATCCAGTGAAGTATATATTTTAACAAAAGATGAAATATATATTTGAATGAATTAAATATACACCTTGTATTTTTTCTTCTTCACAATACATTCTTATAGAATATATATACTCATTTAACGGTGTATATACTCTATTAGATATTTCATAAATTGCGTTGCACTAGATTTGAGTGCATGACACGGACTTTCATTTAATCCTGAATAAATTGATATCTAAGATAGATTAACCATTTTTTCATTGATATACTTTATATATTTGTTTAGTCCTACCATCATTATTTTTTGTTTTAATTATAAATTGAGTTATATATATATATTAGATGCACATGCCACTCTAGCCCTCCTCTGGTACAATTATGTAAAAACTTGTGCTACATTAATCAGATATAACTAATGTATTTTTATGCACGTGAGACAAAAGCTCTGGGTCTCCACAGTGTTTAATATTTTTTGTCCAATAAGTGGATGGTTTTGTTTAGCTAATATCCACAGTGTTTAGATTGGTACAGTTGATGGACTTGTCAATTGGTTGACCCACAGCCAGACAATCCTCTTTTTTCAAGGCTTTATACATAAACTACATTATATTGATGGTAGAGATATTAAATAAAACTTAATCTCCTTATCAAAATCTACGTCAATATCACTCAAAGATTTGAATTGACTTCATTAATAGTAGATTCTAATTATAGTCAAACTAATAATTATTTTCATCAATATTTCATTATAATCTCTCACGTTTCTCAAAAGTCAATGGAATGGCAGCTCCCTGTGCTCAGTTGACCGGCTTGAATCTCAAAAAAAATTATCATTACCAACTAATTCCTTGTTAAATGGGCTGTTAATGGTCAATTAATAAATAATAATCATTTGTCCCAACCCAAAAATAATAATAATGCTTTGGTGATGGTGTTAATGTGACTTAAATTTTAGTTACTTGGGTCCCAAATTTAAAGTCAGGAAAACCTAGGTAGAAAATTCGAATTTGTTTTGATGAGGCATAACATTGATTATTATAATTTTATTTTTAGATAACTTATGGAATTCGAGATTTATGTGGAAGAAATCAACCTTATATCCTAGAAGAAGAAAAAATAGAGACAAACATTACGAAGAGTTTTTTTTCCTTTTTTTTTTTTTACCTTTTACACTATTTGAATTTTTTTAATAAAAAACTAAGAATTAAAGAAATTGCATTCTCATCCCCTTAGTTGGTCCACAAATAACTGTTCAAGATGGCTATATTGGGATAAACGAGAAATATATGATATTTTTCTTGTTATTTATTTTTAACTTGATAAAATAATTATATTTTATGATAATTTATTTTAACTTATCAAGATGTATATACGTACGAGATCCAATGAATGTTGAACCTCATAATACATGTTTAACACATCTAACATGTCAATTTGTTATTGTAGACTAACAATACCTGTGGGATCTACCAGAACCAGATTCCATCTAATCTATTCCTCTCCTCTTGCGGAATAAACATGGAAGGCAGTATTTATGCGACAATCATGGGTCCACACGAAGTGACCGTCTGATAGGGATCACTCGGTGGAAGAAAACACGTGAGTCCACCACTTGACGTGTATGATTATGGACTATTCACACGTTGACTAAAGAGGGTATAAAAGAATGGAATAACTCCCCGTGAATTACATTGAATTGGCAACAACTCACGGTCACCCGCATTAAGGATCGTATTCCACACGTCCAGCAACCAATGCTTTTATTTATAATAATGTTATTATATATGTTAATTAAATTTAGTGAAAATTCAAATAACCCCTTATATTGTCTGGAATCCATAAAAACTCTTGACTTTTTTTAATTAAAGTTCATATGACCCCTTGAAAACACTATGTAAAATTAAATAACACATGAATTAAATTTACGTTCATTGATGAATAATATTATGTGAATATTTAATTGGTAAAACACAACATACCAAAAAACTCCTACTATCTGTTAATAATACGGAAAACCTTCTATAAATGACTATTTTATATCTTCGAATAAATTATAAAATCTTATTTGGAGGGTAAAATCATCATTTATAAAAGATTTTATACATTTTTAACACATTGTAGGAATTTTTTGATATATTATATTTTCAGCGAAGGTTAACCTCATAGAATATTGCTGCAAAGAAAATTTAACTTAGAGGGTTATTTTGATTTAGATAAATTTTTTCAGAGGGTTATATAAATTTCAGGAAAAGTCAATGAGTTATATGAATTTTTGAAAATTTACATGAGGTTATGCAAATTTTTCCCTTAAATTTATAATTTTTTAAAGAGAAATTCATATAACCCCTATAATCTTCCAGATATTCATAAAACTCTATGTAATCTCAATATATCCATATAACCCCCTGTAAACACACCATAAATGCAAATAACCCCCCTATAGTTAAAAATTCTTTAATAAAGTTAGAATATTTCATGCATAATTTCGTTATCTAAGTAATGATTAACAAATATGTATATTTTTAACCCTCTGAAACAATCAATATTTAAAAAAAACCCCAAAAGAGGATAAAATTAGAAATATGAGGGTTTTTAAGTATTAACTGTTTTTTCGGAGGTTAAAAGAATACATATTTGTTAACCTTGATTTTAGATAACGAAGTATGCCCGAAACATTCCAACTCTCTTAAATATTTTTTTACCGTAAGGGGTTATTTGTATTTATGATGTGTTTATAAAAGGTTAAATGGATATATTAAGATTATAGGGAGGTTATATGGATTTCAGTCAGATTTAATGGTGCTGAATAGAGTTTTCCCTTTTTAAAAAGATATCAGTGTCGAGTTAATCGGTCAACCTTCTAGGCGTGTCTTGGACGTCCGATCTGTCAGATCTTGATCATACGGTTGAAAATTTTCAACTGGCTACAACCAGTCGCCATGCCGAAGTCGGTCAACAGCTCCGCCTCCAAAAAGCAAAAACGATCATCCAAACGTTATTCAAAAAGCCCGTTTTTCTTGCGCAAAACTTATCGCGAGATGGGCTTTTGAGGACCGAAACGCTCTGTCATTGTTCAGACTTCTGACACGAACAATACGTTACGAATGTAACACTGCAACTTTGTAACCATGAACAGTTTTAATTATACTGTAGCGTTGTTTGAATCAATCACCAATTCAAGGAGGAGGAACGTGTGTAGTTTGTAATTGTTTTTACTTTCTTAAAAAATAATAGAAGTAATCTAATTAGATATGTATTTTTATAAAAAAATGTGTATATATATTTATAATAAATGAATGGATTCATTTATACATTCATAACGATGTATTTATATCATTTGTTACGTTGATATATCCATGGAAATATTTTCACTAACAGTGTGTAACAACACTCTTTTAAAAAAATGCGGTTATTTTTCTTTACAATCTTTAGAAGATATATATGCACTCTCTTGGTAACGCATTTAAACGCGATTATGTTTTTTAACAAAACAGAAATCACAGACGTGTTACCAAATGCATTTCAGAAAAACAGATTTTATTAAAAAATTATTTACAACTTTTATTACAAAAATTTGTTTTTTAAAAAGCAAAAAATGCGCTTTCTAAGAATCGTATTTATTTAACTATTTTATTTAAAATCTTATTTTTCAATCGAGTCTTCAAACACTACTTATAATCCAAAAAATGTAAACGGAGAATTTCTTCCCTTATGTGAATATAAGTTATCTTTTGCTCAGTATAAATTTCATCTTAAATGATGCGTTAAGTTTGTTTTCCTTCTTCTTTTCAATTCTCAATCCCAGGATGCATGGTAGGACGATTATATAGATAAAAGTCAAATAATGTTTATTCGGGCTTTCCACTTTTATTTTTATATACTTTTATTTTTATTTATTATTGCATGTTGTTGGAACAGGTAAATAGTAAAGCCGCTATTTTTTTGTTGCTTTGAATCTGAATAAGTAAACGATTGAACTTTTATCCTTGTTACAATCCAATAAATAAATAAATATATACTTGTTCATCTAGAATAAAACGAGAAAGGGAAGTAATGCCTTTGATCATTAGAAGCTTCTACAAATAAACAAATTTTCAATTTCAACTCTATACTTATTACCATAATTTGAATAAGATGCCCTGAATAGTTTAATTAGTCAATCATTCAAAGGCATGCATGGACTTTTGTTTCTCATTATCCGTGTCTGGAAAAATATTGCCTATTTGACAAATATATTATAGCACCTCCATTTCCATGCTTCGTAAGGCTTGCAAGTTGCAGCCAATATTGTTGAGGAATAATTAATTCAGGGTCATTAGTTCGGGATGGATAAACTTGAATAATTTAAGGATTTTTTTATGTGTCCATAATTTATTAATTTACCAACAATCTCCATATTGAATTTCTTCAACAACAAAAAAACTTCATATTGAAATTAAAGTTCTTCTAGAAAAACAAAGAGATCATGGTAATCATTGTAATAAATGAATATAAATTAATTCCAAAATATGTCACACATTCATGCTATTATAATTACAATGAAGCAAGTGAGAGAAAAAATGATGTGCCCCCCATTTTTTTTTGTTTTTTTTAAATATCATTGTTTTCAACAGGGCCGGCCCTGGTGTAGACCCAGTAGGCAGGCCTAGGGCCCCACCCAGGGAAGGGCTCTCAAGTCCAAATGCAAAACTAATAGGTATGTTTTGTGAGCCTCATTCTGTCCTCGCCCACTAGCCATTTGAACCCATTCAAGGCCTCAAGTGAAAAAAAAAAAAACTGAAATCAATCCCACCTATTCAGTAGCTATTAATATTTATATATAATTAAAATTTTAAAATCTCTTTTAGAAGGTGAATAGTCACCTTCTTTAATTAACTAATATTTACTTTTTCTCGCTTAATCTCTCTCTCTCTCTCTCTCTCTCTCATAATCTAAGTCAAAGAAGCAAAATAACAAGATTTTACAACAAATTGATCTTCATTATAAGGTATGTAGTCCCTTTTTGAATCTTAATTTTATTTATTTATTTATTTTTCTTGGTATATGTTTTTTTAAATTATATTCACATATTCTTGCTAATAGAGATGATATTAAAAAGTTAGGCATGAAAATCTCATTTTTTGAAATGATTGAAAATCCATAATTAGAAGAAAACAAACTACTCACTCATGTTCTTTTATTAAAAAACGGGGGACGAACAAAATAAACATGGTCCTTGAAGTGTAACCTAATTTTTAACATTTTTCTATGACTTCTAATAAAAATATTGTTCTTGGTGTAAATGTGATTTATATGTATGTGCTTGTAATTTTTCTAATATAATTGTTACAAGATAGATTTTTAAATAATCATATGTTAGTTGAATTATTAAATGAAACTGATGAGAGCATGTATTTATATTTTACACTCTTCTAGTTCATCAATGAAAAATGACAATTTATTGGGTTATTTTTAAACAAGATGATTTTTTATAGGACCCCATTTTGAAAAATGGCCTAGGGCCCCACTTAAAATTTCAATTCTCAGGGCCGGCCCTGATTTTCAAGTTATGCGTGCCCTAGCTATATGTATGACACATCATGTTAATGAAATAAAACTATTTAAAATGATAATGCAAATTTTTATGATGGAGAGTGTCCTCTTATTTATCGATAATATCATTTTATAAAAATAATTATCATCATTTTATAAAAATAATTATCCACTACAGATGATTGAACATGATTTCAATTTAAATTAAATCAATCAGCATTGATGCATAACAAAACATGTAAAAGAGAGACTGAGAGAGTAAGTTCTCCGAAAATCAAATCACACTTAATTTACCTATTTATAACTACACATGTTTATTTAAATTCATTTAATCCCTAAAATCATGAGATTTTTCGTGATATATAAAGACAAGTATGTAACATTAATCCAGCAATCTAAATTTTCGAGGATCCTGTACACAATATTTAAATCCCAGTAAATGCTCTAACACTCCTTCAATACACCACAAAATATGGTACGCGACAGCAATAATTGGAGTGAGATTTTTTTCTCTGCTACAATGGATTTGAGAAACTAATACTTAAAACCAATATCTGGTTATGACCAAAGCAAAGTAGACTTAATTTTCAAATGCCACCTTTGACAAAAAAAGAAAAAAAAAAGAAAAGAAGGTTCTTATCTCAATGAGACCAATTCCAATTAGACCAGTCCAAATACAAAAAGACTTCATGTGGTGCGAGAATAAAACTTCATCAGTGTCTCTAAACTCTTTGCTTTTTTTCTCCAACAAATCCCTATAGTCCACACCTATATAAAATCATCATCCAAAACAATATTATAATATGAAAGCAAAATTCAAACCAACACGTTCTATGTTGTTAGGTCACGACTTTCAGAGATCCCCTAACGTCCGTCGTCTCTGTTTCCGGACTCCACCTTTTTTATAATGTTAACAATTCTGAACCGTCTCAGGTCCGAAAGTCAATGACAGTCACATGGCATTCACAACCACTTTAAACTTAACTTGTCCCGCAAAAACACAGTAACCATCCCACGCGTATCGAATGAACGACCTTCTCCAATATCTCGCGAGATATTACACGCTAAGAAGGTTCTCCCCACCTAATCCCCTCCCCCACCACCCGTTCAAAAGTAGCGCCAATCTGGACCGTCGGATCCCAAAACCATCTTTGACTCGAATCATCAGCTTTTACTTTTTCTCTTTAACCGGTTCTTCCGGTCACCCCTCCTTCGACCCTGTTATAACCGAACATCATCTTTAATTTTTTTCTTTCAATCTCTTCTTTCAGACCTTCCTTGCTTTGCTTTCATGGTCAACTAAATCGGTCTTTCTTTGATTCAATCGATGGCCGTTGATTTGATCGGGTATTCGAAGATGGACGATCAGATGGCGATCCAGGAGGCGGCGACGGCGGGGCTGAGGAACATGGAGCATCTGATCCTCCTCATGTCGCACCAGACTCACCAGACGGCGAAGCCTCCTCAGTCGTTCGATTGCAGGGAGATCACCGATGAGACGGTCTCCAAGTTCAAGAAAGTCATCTCCATCTTGAACCGCACCGGCCACGCCCGCTTCCGCCGCGGCCCTCCCTCAGTCTCCTCCTCGGTGCGGCCGCTCCTCCCTCCTCCGCTTCCTGCGACGACGGCCCTTCAGACGCAGTCGCTGACGCTCGATTTCACGAAGCCGACCCCGATGTCGTCGGTGAAGGAGGGTTTCAGCATATCCCCTCCGATCTCGTCCGCGACGAACTCGTCGTTCATGTCGACGATCACAACCGGCGACGGCAGCATCTCTAACGGCAAGCAGGGGTCCTCCCTCTTGATGACTGCGGCAGCCCCGGCCGTATCCGCCGGGAAGCCGCCGCTATCGTCGTCGTCATTGAAGAGGAAGTGCCCTAGCCACGCCCACTCCGAGGACGCCTCCGGCAAGTTCTCCGCCTCCGGCCGTTGCCATTGCTCCAAGAGAAGGTAAATCCAAATCCACAAAACAATAGCCCCTATCAGATCTCCCTCACTTTTCAAAGATCATTAAATGATTTCAATTTTTGTTCCCATGATTTCAGGAAATCGAGAGTGAAGAAGACGATAAGGGTACCGGCGATTAGTTCAAAAATGGCGGATATA
This sequence comes from Acorus calamus, assembly GCA_030737845.1. Lineage (NCBI taxonomy): Eukaryota > Viridiplantae > Streptophyta > Magnoliopsida > Acorales > Acoraceae > Acorus > Acorus calamus. The sequence continues at coordinate 23,585,173 of CM060859.1, forward strand.
CCCCCGGACGAGTACTCGTGGAGGAAGTACGGACAGAAACCGATCAAGGGATCGCCATATCCGAGGTACGTTGTATCGCCGGATCACATTAAACCAACCCCCCCCCCCCCCCCCCCCCAAAAAAAAAAAAAAACCAATATATTGTAATGTTTTTTTAATGATGATTGTTATTATTTGCTTTTTTAATGATGATTGTATTTGCAGGGGCTATTACAAGTGCAGTAGCTTAAGAGGTTGTCCGGCGAGAAAACACGTGGAGAGAGCCCCAGATGATCCGGCGATGCTGATCGTCACATACGAAGGCGAGCACCGCCACTCGCAGGCGCCTCCGCCGCCTCTCCCTTCTGACGCCTCCGCCGCAGCCGCCGCTCTCGTCTTCAAGTCATCTTAAGAAGTCAATCTAACCCTTTTTTTTAAAATCAAAACCGAAAGAAGAGCGAACATTCATTTTTAATTTTTCCCTTTGTTAGAACAAAATCAGATGTAAATTTTTAAAATTAATTAATGTTTATGGTTTGTTATGGAATTGAAATGTGTGTGTAAAGGGGATTGGGGACTTGGCTTTGAAGTCCGGGTGGGTTGTGGCAGAGTCAACAGTGTGGGACCCAAACCTTGCATTGAATTTGGTGCAACAAATTGGGGTTGGGGAAGTGGTCAAAGCGGTGGGTGACGTGGTGGGACCCATCGCCTGCATTTTGCTTTGGTTGGGAATGCTTTTATCATCTTTAGTTGACCGGGGTCAGACTTTTCTTTTTTGTTTTTCACTTCTTTTTGGGTCCTCGGTTGCTTTATTTGTTATCAAAGTTTTTGTTTTCATCTGTTTGGCTTCTCTTTTTTTTTTCAAACCGTCTGTGTCGTTTCGGAGGGGTTTGGAATGGACTTTACTTGATCTGTCGACCGTTGGATTAGGATCTGACGGTTTTGGTTGATGGGTGAAAGGGTACGAGCAAGTCCTAAAACGGATCTGGGTGTTCAGAGTAGAATTATAATCATATATTAATGTTGTGGTCTTGTTTGCTTCTGCCATGTTTGGATACATGAACATGTCATGTTAGCAACTTACTATTAGGATTTAGGTTTACAGACCTTGTATGACACATGTTTCGCTATAAAAAAAAAATAACGTGAATTAGGGGAGGCAATGGTTAAGAAAACTATAAAAAAAAAAATTTAATAATTTCACAAGTGAACAATATTTGGGTAATTTTAAAAATAATAAATATCATCCATCACTTTATTCACATGATTCATCATATATTAAACATTTATTCTTATTTTTTTCGATAAGAACAAATAAAAACATAACCAAATAAAAAATTGACTATTCTATCATTATATTCATTTATGTTAGAATAACTGTATATCTAGATATAAGTCTTATTCTCATTTATGTATATCTAAACAGGGACTTCATGTTTGGGATATGGTAGAATAGATTCGCATATTTAAACTGGTTTTAGGCTTCTTGAATTTTCAGAAAAACAATATAACCAGCATAAGTGAGAGGCACGTCTACCGAAACGGTTAAGAAAGATGAGAGCCAGCCAAAACGAGCAATAGAAGAAGTCACTATTTTGAAGTCGAGAGAAAAACCCATTTGTTGGCCACTAACAGCGCCATCAGCTTTGCCTCCCACTCACTTTTGTCTTTATGGGAAAATCTTGTTTTCTTTTTGAACAAGTTGCAATTGCAGGTGGTGTATTAATCGCAGATGACTGGACCTATATCTGTCTCTTCCATCATTAACAATGTTATTATTAAGTGGAGCAGTAGTAGAAAAAGATGGACGTGTTTGACTTGTGTATATATGCAAATGTGAATGTGACGTTACGAGAGGTAAGGTTGGACCCGGAATCTTCATTTATGTTGGGGGGCCGGGTCCCGCATGCACGCTGCATGGCCGTTTCTCCCGATCTACGTATATTTGTATTTCAAGGTGGACATTTTTTTGGTGGACTCGGGGGTTTATTAGATTTGGTAGACTCAGGTGCCTAGCGTGAGGGACTCCATCAGTCACAGTGGTGTCTCCAATGATTATTATAGATGAAGTCATTTAGGCGCCATGTGTAATATGATTCCATTTTTAATTAAATAAAAAACTTAACAGTGTTGTCAAACGTATTTTAAAAAACTGACTTAATTAAAAGTGTTATATTTTAAAATGCGCAAAAAATGCGCTTTCCATGACTCAAATCCATTTAAGCCATTTTATTTAAAATCTTATTCTTGAAACATGATTTCAAACAAAAAAAATTATATAAAATTTTAAAAAAATCTACGCTTATTATATATTTATGAAAAATACAAACTTTTCTTTTGAAAATAGAAAAATAGATGATTCAGATCTAATTTTCCATTAGGGTAACACTTGTAACATGTATAATTTGAGAGTTTTAAGTATATGGGGGGGGGGGGGGGGGGGGGGGGGGGGGGGGGGGGGGGGGGGATACAAACTTTTTTTTTTTGAAAATAGAAAAATAGATGATTCATATCTAATTTTCCATTAGGGTAACACTTGTAACATGCATAATTTGGGAGTTTTAAGTATATGGGGGGGGGGGGGAGACTGATAGAAATATTTTTTGTACTTTCTCTATCGGATCGAAGATCTACATGAGCATCTGTACTTATCATTTGTTTCTTTTTTTTCATTTTTTATGTTTCTCTTTATCACCCTACAAATATTGTCTATTTTGAACTCTTTTAAAATAAATAAGTCCAAATTCTTACTATAAAAAAAAAACACCGGAGAATAAAAAATTATATAAACAAATAATGTTTTGAATCCGCAAAAAATTACAACAATAGAGAATAAATCTGTCGAACGCCCCATTACCCCACAAGAACTCCAATGCATCCTCTCATTCCGCCAGCTTATGCTTTGTTTTTGCTGGTTTTAGTCGCTTTACGCAAGTTTATCCATTTTTTCTTTGTCTGTCCTCACATTCCTTTCGATGACTGTCTATTGACTATGAAATAGAAATGATCACATTTGTCTTAAATAAAACCTTTTATTAATTCAAAATGATGTCTTACACAAAAGATAGTTGGTTCTCAAATATTAATAAATACGTATAATGGATATAATGATAATTATGATTATTAAAATCTAATAAAATTTGAACAACTTAATTAAAATCCTAAAATTTCTAAATAAGATCCTAAGAATCCTATATTTAAATTTCACAATAAAAGTGATTACTATCATTTTAAATAAAGAGATTTGTTAAAATAGTAAATACCATAATGACAAGTTCTCATAAAAATTATACTATGAGAAGTGATTTCGATTTTAATATTTTTCAGTGATTTCTCTCCAAATTTATTTGAGTGGTTGAATACATGTATCAAAATAGATGCTTAAGGACCTATATGAATTATGCTTGAAAAACAAATATTACTATAAACATGCATTTCAATCTGACCTTTTTAAAAAGCATATTTTTCATAGTTTTTCAAACATGGAGTTTTTACACTAAGGTAGCATTTGGAAACACTTTTAAAAAATAAAGATTTTAAATAAAATAATTTAAATAAGCTTTGATACCTGGAAAATACATTTTCTATTGTAAGTATTTTTTTAATTAAATCTGTTTCATGAAACGCGTTTAAGCTTTCTATTTAATTAAAAGCAAAATCACCCCCCCCCCCCCCCCCCCCAAACCTTGTTACCAAATGCTCCCTAAAGAAGCAAAGTGTATGTTTAATTAAAAACCTTGCCATGGAAAGATATATGGATCCATATTTAAGAAGTTTTTCATTTTCCAGACATATGATCCTCCAAACATAGATCCAGACAAGCCTAAACATGACTGACACTAGATACCACCTAATTTAAATTATTTTAAGAAATTGTGCAATTTTAAAAAATGATACTGTCCACACACTGAGGGCTCAATGGTAAACGGGGATGCCGCCTCTCTTACCAATCCATGGTCTATTATGGCCCGTGATAGTTCGGGTCTTTATAGTAATAATAATAATGTGATCCATTGTGTTATATATGGACTCTGTGGCCCATTAAACCATTTGTACAATGAAAAAAAAGAAGTTGATATCATTACTTGATTCATTTTTTTGTGTAAAGCTGCAACCCAACAATTTGAGCTTTCACTCCATGGTGATTCCTGTATTTATATATTACTGATGAGACTTTATGTTAATTAATCAAAACTTGGCCACTCACCTCTCTAGATTAAAGATTATTATTCCATCTTTATTGTTTCATTGTTTGGTTTGTCAACTCCTAGTTCGTTCTTTAATCCCTCATGGAGTTGGGGTGTAGGGCAGCAACGAGAGCAACTTTTTCCTAATTCCGCGGCATTTGGCATTGACTAATGCATTAGGAATCCATTCAACCCCATTTGCAGCTCTAACTGAATCTCACATATGTTTTTTTTTTTTAATTACATATTTAACAAATGAGTACATTCTTATATAAAAATTGATGTATATACTTGTGGGTGATCAGATAGTCACCCTTTAATTGAACCAAGTGGATTGATCATGATTGTTGATGACAAAACAATTCCACGGACCGCGGGATGTTTGGCCCCTGCAAATAATATGATTGTTGATCATATATTTGTTTTTCATGGTCCTTGTACATATTTTACATACCTTTTTATATTGAGTTTTTCTATTTTAATACTTCAGATTTCATGCTGATTTATTGTTACTGTGATCCGCATTTATGTGAGTCTTAAGGCATGTTTGGATATTGTGAAAATAAAAGTGAGTTTTTATTTGTTGCACATGATCAAACATAATATTTTGTTTGGTTATGATATTTAAAATGTAATAAATAAAATCCATTGTTTTCTTTTGCCTCATTAAATGGGGTAAACAAAATCCCAACCAACCTATGTGTTTTCATTTGTAACAGATTTTATTTTCACACCTCTTAAGTGTATGTAAATTAATTTTATATTTTTATCATTTAACAAATTTATTAAAGTTCATATTATCTAAAATAAATATTTCATCTTCTAATCTTTATCTTAAAAATTAAAATAGATAATTATATTTCACAGTGACCGGAATCCCCAGCCACTATGTGGAATAAGTGTGTATGTATGGTCGATTATAGGAATGGATAAACAATACATCCTCACCCTCCCCAGCGAGGTTCTGGATTCAATCATATCTTCTATTTTTTATGGGATGTGAAAAACACGTGTTATGGCTTTTTATGGGCCTGGGGCCCTTATCCTGCATCAAGCAGCTCTGAGGGGCTCTATACAAATAATTTTTTTTATAGGAATGGATAATGAAAAGCAGTGTTCTTCTGATATGCGAGATGCGGTTTGTGTGCGGTTGAAGTACCGCACAGAGTATATGCGGTATGCAGGAGTATATGCGGTTATGTAATTTTTATTAATAATAAATATGATGATGATTTTTAAACATATGAAGATAAATATTAAAAACATATATATAAAACATGTGTTAAAGACACTCAAGATGTTCTATTTTACTCAAATTACCTCAATATAAAATATTCTAGATTACTAACATATACATTCTAACAAATAAAAACTTATTGTCCTCATGTTGATTTTAGATAACAAAATAAATAACCACAAAAAAAAAATCTTCCGGAAGACAATTGTCCCAAAGTATCCCAATTTGTTAAAGACACCAAACACAGGTGCCACTCAATCCTTCTCTCTGCCTAAATAAATCCATAAAAAACAGTGAGAGAGAGATAAGTGAGAGAGAAAACAGAGGGAATAAAGAGGGAGAGAGAGAGGGCCAGAGAGAGAGAGTGGAATCAGAGGGAGGGAGAGAGGAAGAAGAAGAGCTGAAGAAGAAGAAGTCTGAGGCCGAGCTGAAGAAAATGAAATCGGAGCATACTCTTGGCTCAAAGTGGAGCCGTGGTCCTCGGGGAAGATCGCAGTCGGCACTGCCGCTGATGAAGAAGAAGCGGTTGGCGCTGCCGCTGATGAATGATGAAGAAGAAGCGGTTGGCGCAACCGTTGATGAAGAAGAAGGAGGTCGGCGCTGAAGCCTCAAGCCGCTGATGAAGGAGGAGGAGTCGGGGTGCTCGGGGAAGATCGGAGGAGGAGACGCTTTGTTTTAGGGCCGACAAAAGGAGCCCCTTTGTTTTTTTTTTAACGGGTCGGGCGGGCCTGCCCGACCTGTTTAAAATGTTCAAAGTTGTGCGCCCGCTTAAGCGGGCGCACATGCGGGATCTGGCCGCCTATGCGGGCCTGATCCGCATTTGCACCGATTTTCAAGAAATCGGTTCGGTCACCCAACCGGACCATCTGTGCGGCTGCATATGCGACCGCACAGGTTGATTTTCAAAACACTGATGACAAGTGATATGAAAAAATGATGAAAGAATTATTTTCGGGTAAAATATTTTTCAAAAAATATTGATTTAGGTACCTTTTTTTTTCTTAAGAGTTTTTAGAGTACTTCTCTCATTTTTATAAACTAAAGGTTAATATCAATTATCCTCTTTTTTTAGCTTTGATTTTAACAAATATAAATATCTAATTGATAGATTTTATTATCCTTTCAGATTAGAATGATTAATCCTTAAAATCTGATCCAACTATCAAATTAGTCACATAAGTGTAAGAGCATCTCCAATGGACATGTTAACTCACTAGTTAGTGTCATATGTTTACAAAACATGTAAAAATGATGCTCCAATGAAAGTGTTAAGGAAATGTTAAATGTGGACCCCACCTGTCATATGTTATCTTCCATGCTAAGTTTAGTTAGTGCTTTAGCCAGCCATATGTGGGCCCCACCATTTAAAATATTCAAAAAAATATTATTTTGAGTGAGTGGAGAGATTTGAGTGGGTGGAGAAGTGAGCCCACTATTATCTTGGCTAGTTTTTAGCTAGTCCATTGGAGCAACAACAACCAACTAAATGAGAGTGTAGTAAATAAGGGTCTAATGGATGGATAAAGTACTGACATAGCACTTTAACATCTTAGTTAGTTAGCATATTCATTGGAGATGCTCTAAGAGAGTGAAATGTATAATAAATGATTTTTTTATACCTCAACAACCACTAAATATTAGTTTAACATTCATTCTTATTCAGTTTAAAATCTAAAAATAAGTCCACATAAAAAAGTAATTCATTCTATATAATCTAACAGGTGTTGCAATTGTTTATCAAAGGTTTATTTATGCGGATAAAAACATTTTTTTAGTTTCATTTTAAAAGAATTATCCACCTTATACTCTCATACAAATCCTAAAAAGATGTCATATTTAACATATCACACACATATCTTTAACACTTATTCTCAAATATTTTATAAAATTAATAATAAAATATCATTTTAACCGTTTTTGTAAATATCATTTTTATGATTTCCATTAAAAATAATAGAAAAATTCAAACATAAATTTATTTATCCTGATATATTAATAAGTGAAAAAGATGATATGTAAAGCCGTGCAAGGCTTGCTGTTGACCAAAATCTATATGCCTCGCATTCTCATCTGTCCATACATATTTCTATGTGAATTAAACAAGGTTAGGTGAATAAACTGATGTTGCGTAAGTAACAATTAAAAACTTAAAAGTCCCATCTCGCATTTCATTTCATTTTAGATGGAGAAAGTGATAGAAAAACTAACTGCAGTTGCTGGTTCACTAGATTTCTTGACCAATAACAAGCTATTTGGGTGATGACATGAACAACACTATGTCGTGACTCCTAGTGGCGTTTAGTATAGTGGAAAATAAACATTTATTTGTTTTATCATTTAAAATTAGTACATTTTTTTATTTGAGTGTTTGTTTTAAATATTTATTTTAAGTATTTATCGATGAATAAATATTTTTTAATAAGTAAACAATTTGACTTTTATTTTAAAAGCATGCTACCTATTCATTGTTGAAAAGTCATTTTACCCTTAATCTTTCTATTTTATAATCATAAAATGGATATAAATATTTTTTTATAAACACCACAAATAAGAAGTTATTTTTCTTATCGAATCAAATAATTTTTTACTTAAAATATCAACATTTATATTATTTATACTTATAAATCAACATTTAAAATAAGCAATTCATCGAATAAAATGCTCCTTATAATTTCTTATGACAAAGTGAACAACAATAAAAAAATGACATGCTTGAAACATGCATCGTGGCTGTTTTTTACGCTTAAAATCTAGATATCCATTTATTTTGAACAATTTATCATATTTTTATAATTTAAGAAGTTCATTATAATTATAATTTTCTTGCATAATTGTAATTCTCATAACAACGACAAATATATTTTAAAAAATTATTATCCATATAATTTTATGATATTTATTGTATATGATTTGTGAATGACATATGTAAGGGACTTTATGGATTGATTTGACTAGGGGATGCATCATGGGATAAAGAGTAATTGTGAGAATAAAAAAGGATGATAACTTATTTGATCTATATGATATAAAAATATTGAAATAAAGTATGGATAATTATCAGTATTTTAAAATAAAAATTGAAATATTCTACCAATATTGTGTTTGGTTAATCTGATTGAAAATAAAATACACAAAAACATCTACAATTTATTGATAATGCGAAAAATTATCTGTAAATAATGATTTTACCCATTTGGATATATTGAAAAACTCTATCCAAATGATTAAAATTGTTATTTACAGTTAATTTTTCGCATTTATAAAATATTATAGGAGATTTTTGGTATACTATGTTTTCAACCAAGGTTAATCCGATAAAATATTTACAGAATAATCATAATATGTCGACGAAAATTTAATTCAAGAGGTTATTTAGATTTACATATGTATTTTCATGGGGGTTATATGGATTTTAGGAAAAGTAAGGGGATCATATGTATTTCTGACAGTTTAGAAGGGGTTGTATGGATTTTTCCATTAAAACTTTCATGACAATGTATTTCTGTCGGTCTAGAGGGGGTTGTATGGATTTTTAGTTTTAAGTCCCCGTAAACTATAAGATTTAACGATCGATCCCTCACTTCTTCATGTTTAGGCTTTAGTCCCTACATTTAAATGAAATGTTCCTTTTTAGTCCTTGGGAGGGACCTATTCTAAATTATTTAGTTTACTTTTTAGTTCTTGGGAAAGACTTATTTCTAAATTATCATTTAAAATTAGAGACTAAAATTTAAATATGAAGAAGTGAGAAATCAATAGTTGAATTTTATAGTTTACGTAGATTTAAAATTAAAAATCTCAGGAAAAAAAGAAAGGAAAGGACACCCACTGTACAGTAGATGAGCCTGCCAACTTCAAACCTTCTTTTGGAGGCTTAATCCGTACCCATTCGTTTTTCAAAATCCAACGGATGTCGACAGCCCAATTGATATCAATGTCAATTTGGGTCTGACAAAAATTTCACGGAGCTTTCAAAATATGGACAACGCGATCTCCATCAGACGGATATCAAAACACGACATTCGACAATTGTGTCTCCCGTCTCACCCAGCTTAGCTGGCGGGAAGAAATGTTTTCCAGATACGAGAAAAAAATGTGGAGGATACAGAATAGTATTTTAACCGTGACATATATAGAGAATTATAATTAACCGTGACATATCATTTACTTGTATGGGTAAAAACATAAACTATTATGTGGTTTATATTTATTTCATGAATAAAACTTTATCGATGTAACATGTGATTTTCTGTTTAGTTATGTTTTTTTGTTATTCTCATTGAGGATCATAATAATAAAATTTGAATTGTTTAATTGATGAAGAATAAAATGTGAATAAGGTGTAAAAAGTTGATTTTATATGTGGAGTCCATTGATGTATAAGAGATGATGACACGAGATTTGACAGATACGTCTTCTTATACTAATAAATGAATAATTTAATTTCAATGGGACTTAAAATACAAACATCAGCTTATTCTCACATAATTTTACATAGTTATGCTCACTTTTTATCTCTATCTAATTTTTTTTATTTGTTTATTCTTCTCTGTTCTCACCTATTCCAACCCTTATTCTTCATCTAAATAAGGCATTAAGGGCCCGTTTGGATGAGAGAATAAAGGGTGAAATATGAGGGATAAGGGGGAATAAAGGGAACAAAATTGTTTGAGTGAGTAATATAAAAGGGGATAACTATGCAGAATTATGTGAGAATAAGTCGATATTTGTATTTCAACCCCCCTCATGGAATTGTATTATTAATTCATTGGTACGCTGAGACTCACCTATTAAATCACATGTCATCACATTAAATCTCTGTTATCATCCCTTATATATTAATGAGGCTCACATGTCAAATCAATTTTTTACACCTTATTCACATTTCATTAACCAAACACTTTAACTTTTATTATTACATTTTTCAACGAAAATAACTGAAAATACAATCAAACAAAAAATCACTTACTCCATTGATAATATTAACAATTCATGAAATAGGTACGTATAAACATCAGAATAACTTATGTTTCTATCCAAACGGACTCTTAAATATAAATAAAATAATATATATAATATTGAGATATTATTTGAAACAGATACATTATTTTTCTTATAAAAAAAATACTGTGGGTGTTGTTTTCAAACCATTATTTCACCTAATCAAATATCAAATTTTTTTTTAAGACAAGAATTTAAAACAATATTTTTTCAAATAATGGGCTAATAAGTCCGCGATGTGTAATGATAAGTTCATAACATTGTCTCAAGAAAAAAAGGGTGTAAGAATATCGATTCCGGTCTGTGACATCACATAAATAAACAAAATAGGGTATCCCAAGCCAGATTCAGCCCCCACTTTTTCCTTTCTTTCTTTCTTTCTTTCTTTCTTGCTTTCTTTTTCAACATATCCATCCATGACATCTTTCATTGAAACTTGAAAGCCAAGTTAAAAAATCATAAAACGCAAAACTCACTCGCGAGACAGCTTATCTTAATCCGCTTCGCATTTTCAACGGTCCAGATCCATCTTCGGACCAACAAAGACAGACAATTTTCTGCTCCGCAGACTAAAACACATCCACAAAGTACACACGAATTGTCACACAGCATTAGAGTGATTTTTAATAAATACTCTTAAGTCCCTGGTGAGGGTGGTGAGCGCAATAGCCAGGGACCGGAAAGCAATTATTTTTAAAATGCAGCCCCTTTTCATTATCTTTCCCCGGCTTTAAAAAACAAAACAAGAAAACAAAAACCCTCATTCGTCACGATTTGCGAGGGTTTTAAAGTTCATCTTCTACGTTTCTAGGGTTTTCCCCCATCAATGGATCTGGGAAACCTAGAACCTCTGGTGACCGCTCGCAAGTCCCTCCGCGCGAGCCTCGAGAAGTCCAAGGCCCTGGCGGCGGCGCTCGACCGCGCCGGCCCCCGACTCGACGAGATCCACCACCGCCTCCCGTCGCTCGAGGCGGCCGTCCGCCCCATTCGCGCCTCGAAGGACGCGCTACTCTCCGTCGGCGGCCACATCGACCGCGCCGTCGGTCCCGCCGCGGCTGTCCTCCGGGTGTTCGACGCCGTCCACGGACTCGAGCGGCCGCTCCTCTCCGACCAGATCCGGTCCGACCTCGCCGGCTACCTCTCCGTCCTTAAGCGCCTCGAGGAGGCCCTCCGCTTCCTCTCCGACAACTGCGGCCTTGCCGTTCAGTGGCTCGACGACATCGTCGAGTATCTGGAGGAGAACTCCGTCGCCGATGCCCGATTCGTCGCCGAACTCAAGAAATCGCTGAATCTCCTTCACGAATCAAGGGCATCGGAAGACGCTCAGTCCTGCGTCGATGGAGGCCTCTTGATCGCCTCCCTCGAGAGGCTCGAATCGGAGTTCCGCCGCCTCCTCGAGGAGAACAGCGTTCCCCTTTCAATGTCCCCGTCCCAACCGTCCGATCAACACCGCATCATCGCCCCGTCTCTGATCCCGACCAACATCATCCAGAAGCTCCTCCTGATCCTCGAACGGGCGACCGCGAACGGCCGCCTCGAGAGGTGCGTCTCGATCTACGTGGACGTCCGGACCATCAACGTGCGCGCGAGCCTGAAAGATTTGGATTTGGTGTATCTCGAGATGACCGCGGCTGACATCGACAGTGTGCGGAGCGTGGAGACGCACATCGAGCGGTGGGGGCGCCACCTCGAGTTCGCGGTGAAGCACCTCTTCGAGGCGGAGTACAAGCTCTGCTCTGACGTTTTTGACAACAACAATGTGCGGAGTGAATGCTTTGCGAGGGTCGCCGCAAATGCTGGGATCCTCGCCTTCCTTAAATTCGGAATGACAGTCACAGAGACTAAGAATGATCCCATCAAGCTCCTTAAGCTACTCGACATCTTCAGGTCTCTCAACAAGCTTAGATTGGATTTCAACCGTCTCTTCGGAGGGAAGGCCTGTCTCGAGATCCAGAATTTGACGAGGGATCTGATCAAGAAGGTGATTGAAGGTGCGTGCGAGATATTCTGGGAATTGCTCGTTCAGGTGGAGCTGCAGAGGCAGATGCCGCCACCAGCCGATGGGGCAGTTCCGAGGCTGGTGAGCTTCATCTCGGACTACTGCAACCGTCTGATTGGGGATGATTACCGCCCCGTGCTCTTGCAGGTGCTTGTAATCCATCGCAGCTGGAAGCAGGAGCGGTTCCAGGAGCGGCTCCTTATCGATGCGGTTCTGAACATCATCAGAGCTCTCGAACAGAATTTCGAGGTCTGGTCGAAAGGTTACGATGACCAGGTGCTCGCCTACTTGTTTATGATGAACATGCACCATCACTTTTGTAAGGCCCTCAAAGGGACCCGTCTTGGCGAGTTGTTGGGGGAGGTATGGTTGAAGGAACATGAGCAGTATAAGGAGTACTACATGGCGATGTACTTGAAGGAGAGCTGGGGGAAGCTCCCGGCATTGTTGAGTCGGGAGGGCCTGATTATGTTTTCCGTTGGGAGAGCCACTGCGAGGGATTCGGTGAAGAAGAGGTTGAGAGGGTTCAATGAGGCGTTCGATGAGATGTACAAGAGGCAGACGAATTGGGTGGTCTCGGATAAGGATCTGAGGGAGAGGATGTGCCAGTTGACGGTGCAGGCGATTGTGCCTGTGTATAGGAGCTACATGCAGAGCTATGGGCCACTGGTGGAGCAGGACGCTAGTTCCGCTAAATACGCAAAGTACACAGTACAGGCATTGGAGAAGATGCTTGGGTCGCTATTCCAAGTGAAGCCTGGGAGGAGCGCAAGTTTCACGTCACCCCGGCAATCAAATGGGAAGTTTGGCAGTGGTGTTGTGAGTCCTAGCAAGTACTCCACATCTCCGACTGTTGTGTGATTCAAAGATTTTATGGTGATTGGGCTATGGCAGGGAGAGTAATAAAACTAAAAAAAGAGAAACTTTGAAATTGTGTAAATATATATTATTGATAAAATTCAGAGAGGTTTGATGGGGTTGGCTGCGGCTACAGTTGGAGGATTCATTTTATTGGTGCTATGGAAAGGGTGGCAGAGAATTCTCTGCACTACCTTTACCGTCGTCAAGAAAGTTGCATTCTTTTGGTACACCTGTGAACCCCCTCTGCATTTTAACTGTTCTTTTTTTTCTTTTTTTATAGTTCGACTCAATTCTTTTTTAGAGATTTAGGATAGGATGGTGGGGTTGAAATCTTTGTGATTCTGTTTGAGTATGTGTAAAATTCATTTTATGTATGTTCAACTAGAGCTACAAAAGCAAATTTTTTCCTTGGATAGTTGAGTGGCTTACAATTTATATAAGAATTTTTATTCTGTTTTGTGGCTGTGCTTGAATAGCTTGTGAATACGCAGATTTCAATTATCACAAATTAGTCTTATGTGCATCAGTTCACCATTTCTTTCTGAAGTAAATTTGCTCTTTAGCTATCATCCGGAAGATAGCTACGGCAGCAAATTTTTTCCTTGGGTAGTTCAATGGCTTACATTTTATTTAAGAAATTTTGTCTGGTGTAGTTTTTGGCTGTGCTCGAATACCTTGTGAATACGCAGATTTCAATTATCGTAATTTAGTATTATGTGCATCATTTCTCCATTTCTTTCTGGAAAAGTAAATTTGCTCTAGCTATCATCCGGAAGATAGGATACACATATTAAGTTCTATATTCTCAGTGAAAGCTATATTGGATATCCCTTGATGCAGCTTAAGGATACTTGACTGGAAATAGCAAGGTTGCTAATGAGTTGGGAGTGGAGATTGCTTATGATCATATTCTGGTATAGTCAAGAACTTGCATCAAAATGAGTGACATGTTGGAACGAAGCATTGCAGTAATTACTTTTGGCAGTGCAATATTTGACTTGTGATGGTTATGTTTGTCACTATATTTTCATTTTGTCAGGCCTTTCTTTCAAGATTTATGGAAGCAATGTTGAGATGTTTACTATAAGTTGTTCAAGAGTTTTAGAAACCTTGAAACCTTAAGATCAAAGATGCATTCAAATCAGACCTTTTATTGAACTTGTTAAGGGGCTTTGCCAGGATATCTTTTCTTCCTGACATTAGTTATAAGGATAGTTTTAAGCGAGTCACTATCTGGAAATCTCAAATTACTGTCCCTTTAATGTGTCCATGACAGTGATGAGGATGCCTCCATTTTGTCGGAAATGATATCTTCTCATGGTACATCACTAAGCAGAAGCTTGCACAGAGTCTAGTCTGGTCCTGTACAAGGAAGAGCCTGTCACAATGGAAAAAAAAACCCACACACAATTAGTATATTTAGAGTTGGATTAAGATCAATAATTCAGAAAATTAGAGATTCCTGCAATTAAGGGGAATGCAGAGATAGGGTCACAGACATGAGATACAGAACATGGATATGGATGTGACAATATTATGTTAAAATGTAAGTACTGTTTGTTAGCACTACTCAGAATCATAAAAGTGGCATTCATATTTTTGTTCATGTTATATCAGATTTGTGCTTTTGATATTGTTTTCAATATTGTTATAGATTATGCATGGTCATAGAAGCAGAAAAAAAGTATGGTAAGCCGATCTTGTGCTGATGTACCAAGTGCAAGTATAAGGGTGTACATGTGCAAGATTAAGAAAGATATGTGATCCCCTCACTCTTCTGTTTAAGCTTCTTGCCTAGAGAAGCATAAAAGCAAGGATTTTATCCTTGCATGAGAGCTTGGCTGGAACAGGGTTTTGAATAATAAAATTCAGCTGAAGGGGCATGTGAGTTAGAACGTAGGTGCCCTCAATGCCATAAATGATAGTGGGATTTGTCCAGTGTTCAAGTTAAGACTGCAACACACACCTTCAATTTATTTGTATGAGAATACGTCCTATTAACTAGTAATGTTCAAAATTGATCATATCCCGAGTTCTGACAACATCAAGTGCATTCAACCTTCTTTGACGGAATATAATCAAGAATTCGAGACTACTGTCGTGCATTACGAACAAGCAATCTTGGAAATTGATGATAATTGCTGGGACATAATAATAGCAATTCTTTGATGGAGTCATATGGCTTTCATCATATTATGTGCTTGATGGTTAGTAATGGCCAGATATTATCAGCTTCTGTATTTGAAGGACTGTATTGGTTTGCAACCTTGGTGGATCATGAGTTGATTGACATTGGCATTGGCAGATATGCCTGATGATGAGGACCACACTACAAATTTTTTGTTTATAGACGAAATATATAAGAAACACTGCAGAGAACTCACAGCCATGGTGTGGAAGCTTATATTTGGCTGGATGAAGAACGACATTATTGGTCCTCAAGCTTCATTAAAGACGAGGCTCCAGTAAACGTGTCATTTTTTCAGGGAATTCTCAGGTCTTGAATAATTGCAGGGAGTGGATAACATTAACATTGTTTTGTGCAGTTGTAGGTTATTCGAAACCTGGGATGATTGATAAATCTATGTTGTGGTCATGGCGTTTCTACGTCTTGCTGTGCATAAAGGATATCAAGTTATTGTCTGCTGAGCTGCCGAGAATATTGTTTAGACAGTTGCTAGCCTGGGGTCCCCCCACCTTGCTGGATCGTGGAGGCTATCCCAGGTATCCACCTTTCTCCTTTGGCAAATGTTATCATTTCTACTGTCACTTTTACACCCACAATAAGTTTTTAGTTTTTTTTTATTTAAATATATACTTGTCTATTTAAGTGCATTTACTAAAATGAAGTACATACTTGAATTAATTCAATGCATACCTTTTCACACTTTTTTCTAGTAAAATACATGCTCACATAATAGAGTACTGAGGTGGGATTGCAGGTAATGTATCTGCGCCTTTCTTTGCCTAGATCACTTTCATTTCATCATTATAGTGATTAGTGAGAGTTTGTTTTGTGCCTTCATGTGAGATGGTGTCTCGTCTTCTAAAACCACAATCATAAGGTTGCATTGGTTAATGGAATTAGTGGTGGATTAGTTGCTTTGTTCTAAAATGGGTATTCTTCCTATTCTAGTTGATCAATGAAGGTAGAATAGATGTGGATTAACCATTACGTTTTTCTTGCAAAATTGCTTTTAAATGGGATGGAACAAGACTTGTTTAAAACATTTAATCTATTTTATTTTCTCTGTTATGGTACAACGTTTTCTTCATTCCCCACAAACATGTTTTGTCATCCCTTTTTTTTTCTTCTAGTAATGTTTTGTCATCATTATTATCTGATAATCAAACAAAAGCATTATAAGTTTATAACTGCTTCATTACAGTATTGAAAAAATTGAAAATTTTTATAATTCCATTGAAATTGTATTAAACCGGTATGGATATTCTATTTTTCCCATTTTGTGACCAAAAGGACCTTATACAATTGATGATTATGGTATTCTTTCATAGAAACTTATTTTTCTTGTTTAATGTGAAACGTGCTCATATTTTTTTTATTTTATTGTCATGATTAGAACTTAGAAGGAATGCTATCAATGATAGTATTAATATTCACTGGTAACTTATTCTAATGATATCATTCACTTTATTTCAACACGTTCAAGTTGTCCTCTTGTTATTATATTAATGCTTTCACCATCTATTCAAATACATTAAAATATCCAGTGGGCTTGTGTGATTAGCCGACCCACTGAAAGGTCTTGGATTAGAGATGGTAGACTAGTCATTTTTGTATTCACATCTTCTGACGCAATATACGATATTTATTTTTAAAACCGGCATGTGAAATAAGCTAATGTGGTGTATACTTTATTATGGTTGACTTTATCACAATAAATGTAAAAAATGTATACATTTTTTTATTTTTTGTAAAAGTGTATAATTTATTAAATATGTACATTAAAAAATTTAATCCATAGACTAATTAATACGAGAAGCGGCAAAAATAATGGTAAGCTTCTCACTTAAAATGGTTAAAAGATCCATTTGGTCAAAGTAACTAAGAATAAGAAATTTTAATGGAAAAATAATATTATTACATAATCATTAGAACCACTTAAACATCTATCTTGTTTTTAGTTCTTATCTGGGAAGAGCATTGTTAGGACTGGGTTGGATTGACATGAGGCTTTGGATTCAGGGGTTTAAGCTATAGCCAAAATGCTTCTGTAAACTTACTGTGGGAAATTGGGAATGTGTGATTCTAACATTTTCATTTACAATCCGGGGAGGCACCTGAATTGGAAGATTGATGTAACAATCCCTTTTTTTAATAATAGAGAAAGGCCTAACCTAACCCATGCACGCAGAATGTGTGGTGGAACAACTAGCTAGGAATCAAATTTTTCAATGGTTGTTTTGAGGACATGTAACATGCCTTCGTGCTTTTCTGCTTGCGTAATTTAATGTTATTCTCCTCGAAGGAAAAGTTTACTGATTGGATAGCAGAATAGAGGTGGAATATCAGTGGATAATGTGTTATAAAAGAGGGGTAGAAACCTTTTTCACCCTCCTGCTGTCTCCGTCGCTTTCATTCTTTGATATTCTTATACTCTTTTATTTCTTTTCCTGTATGTTCTCTTTCTGTTTTTCGTTATTACTATTCAGACATGATCTATTTTATACGAAATATTGAATGTAACAATCCCCCTTTTAATAACAGAGAAAGGCTTAACCTAAGTCATGCACGCAAAATGTGTGGTGGAAGTGTGGAACGACTAGCTAGGAATCAAAATTTTCAATGGTTGTTTTGAGGACTTGTAACTAGGGCTGCAACTTGGGTTGGGTTGAACCCGATTTTTACATGGGTTGGGTTGGCCAATTCGGATTCGGGTTGGCGAATTCGGGTTGACTCACAAATCGGGTTGGGTTCGGGTTGACCTCACTCCCAACCCGACCCAACCCGAACCCGAAAATTAACAATGAAAAATTGATCATGACCCTTCATTCTTTTAACTTCTAATCTGGGCCGTAGGTTTCAATCTACTTACATGACTGTATGAAACTTCACAACCCTAGCCGTCATTTTCTTTTCTTCTCTTCTCCTCTCCCTTCCTTCGACAGACTTCACAATCCTTCGAATCGTTCGGCTTCGGCGATAGATCCTTCGACTTCTGCTTCGGCGATAGATCCCTTGACTTCGGCTTCGACGATAGACCTCACAATCCTTCGGCTTCGGCGACAGACTTCACAATCCTTCGACTTCGACTTCGGCGATAGATCCTTCGGCGGTCGGCTTTAAGAGATTCATCTGTTCAAGGCACCTCGACAGATCGTCCGTTCTTCGGCACCTCGACAGATCGCCCGTTCTTCGGCACTTCGGCAATCGGCAGATCGGCACTTCGGCAATCGACAGATCCTTCGGCACCTCGGCACTTCGGCAATCGTATGTTCAATCCTTCACCAGATTTTTGGTTTCTGTCCTTTGAAAATCCAACATTTCAGGTCTTATTCTCTTCTTTTTTCTTTTTTTTTACATTCATAAATCTGTGGGTTGTAAGGGACATATGATTCTTTTGATTTCTGATTTTGGATGGATTTTAATTCAGATTTATTAAGAGAATAATAGAATATATACAAAGAAGATCAACAATCACTCATTAGGGCATCCAAAAAGAGGTAATTGTTTTTTAGTTTGATTGTAATTTGGTCTATGTTTGGGTATGTAATTATATTCCGAAAATCAAATCTATGAAGCATTCTATATTGTGATTTGGTTTGTATTTTGCAGCTTTATCTACATTTTTTAGCCTAAGAGCTTCATGTGCTCTTTATGTCTTTATTGTTGTTCTTCATGTGTGTGCACTTTATGTCTTTATTGTTGTTCTTATGGACTTTTAGATGGTTGAGAGAGCTTCATGTGCTCAGCTATTGTTTTTTTTTTTATGTGTAATGTCTGCACTTTATGTCTCTACTGTTCTTATGGACTTTTGAACTTTTTTTTTTCTATGTATAATTTGTATGCAGTCTTTATTGTACTTATTTAATATTATTGATCATTATTGAACAGGTCACCAAGCAGGCAAGCAAAAAAAAATCATTGAACATGTTATAGTTAATTTGCTCATCATATTAGAAAATCGGGTTGGGTCGGGTTGGGGCGGGTTGGGTTATTTAATTACGGGTTGGGTTCGGGTTGGTCCAATTCGGATTGAAAATCGGGTTGGGTCGGGTTAGGGTTGAGTGGTTTGAAATTCGGGTTGGGTTCGGGTTGGGGTCAACCCGAACCCAACCCGCCCGAGTTGCAGCCCTACTTGTAACATGCCTTTGTGCTTATCTGCCAGCTTAATTTAATGTTATTCTCCTCAAAGGAAAAACTTCCCATTTGGATAGCAGAATAGAGGTAGAATATCAGTGGATAATGTGTTATAAAAGAGGGGTAGAAACCTTTTTCACCCTCCCGTTCTCTTGCTTTTGTTCTTTGATATTCTTGTACTCTTTTATTTCCTTTTTTATGTTTTTCTATTTCTCATCATCACCATTTGGACATAGTCTATTTTATATGAATGAATGTGTCAACATTTTCACTCAAAAAAATGTGTTATAAAGGGAAAAAAAAAACTATTTTGATTGAGAGAATAGGGTGGCAGTATTCCAAAATTTGGGAGTATAAAGTAGAATTGTTTTATTGATATTTCAAATCTATCTGAAATTAGTTATTTCACCTAATTTTTGCCACAGATATAATGATTATTAACATGCAAAATCACATTTTTCACCTCTTATAAATTAGAGAGTTCACATTTTAAATCATTTTTTGCGTCTTTTATTAATATTTATTTACATCTTATTCATCTTTTTATCTATAATTTATTCATGATCAATCAAACAACAAAAAACTTCATTATTATTTTTTCTAACGTGAATAACTAAAAATACAATCAAACATAAAATAACTTATTTTACTAGTCTAATTATCTATCATGAATAACCTAATTCAGGGGTAAGAAACAGAACTGAGTAAACTAAAAACATGTGATTATTGGCTGCATTAGTGGTAAGAGATGAACTTGTCTCCTAAACAAAAGTCTTCAGAAGATGGTCCCCTGCAAGTTAGTCACGGTTTGAAGATTGAACCTTTGAAAAACAGCTTCAGCTTATCTATTCTGTGATAGACATGAGAGACCAAAAAAAAAAGAAGGTTGGTGAAGGTTTTCGTTGGAACCTTAGAGGAGACCACAGAAGCACGTGAATGAAAAGGACCACCTGATCTTCCAGTTTTCATTCCTCATTGTTTCATCACTGTCCAACCAGTGGTCCCCCTCTTTGTTGAGATCAGGATGGCTGATTTATTTAGAAAATCCCAATTAAATCTAGGGTGTGTTTGTGACAGATGGAAAGTGATGAATTTTTTCCTTTATCCATTAAAAAATCTAGTGTTTTTCTCAAACAAGGGAAATACAAATTTTTTTATCACACTCTCTCTTGATTTTTCTTATTAAGTAAAGTGGGAAAACAAATTTTTCTGCCCCATAGGTGAAAATTTAAGATAAAACATCATGAAAATTCATCAAAAGTAAAATATTTTATTTTTCACAACTTTTCCTTTGATCCAGATTTTTTTCATTTTCTTTCATTTTTTTCTTTCAATTTGTGTACAAACACACTCATAGTGATCAGAGAGTCATAAAACTTATGAGAGTGTTTATAAATTCTCAGTGGTAGACTGACACATGATTTAAATAGTCACATAAATTTTCGTTTTAAACATTTGAGATATCACATGTCATCTTGGTATCCCATTGATTGGTTTTTGTCCCTATTTTGATAATGTTATGAACAGTCTCTGTATAGCCATGTGTTTTGTTATTTTAAAGCAAATGTCCTTACTACATATATTACTGCATTATATATAATATTTTTATAATCATACAAATAAATAATACAAAAAGATACTTCAAGATTATTGGAAAAATAGGTCACACAAACAAAAAAGAAATGACCTGAGATACCAATGAATAGAGACGTAGCTTCACAATAAATATAATGGAAAGACGTGCACATTATTAACAGCTAAGATACCTCACCTAACAAAATAGAACCTTATCCTTAGCCTCTCATTCATCGTACATTTTTCCATTATTTGACACATATATTGGCCAAAGTGTACAAGGTCTGAAGATTCCTTTTATAAATTTCTTTCCCCTAAAAATTGCTGACAGCAGAGGACTTGTGCACATCAAATTTGAAGGGTAAGTCTTTGCTTGAATCAACAGATTGGATCCATTTTGAATCACATAATAATCAATGACAACGAACTAAGGAGATTTATTTGATGATTTGTTAACTCGCTATATGAAAGTTTGGTTTAAAATTTAATGTAGTATAAAAAGTTTCGTGTGTTGGATTCTCCTATTGATCAGGATTAAAAGATTACATAAAAAAAAAATCCTGACTATAAGTAATGTTTATCTTATTGTTGAGGCACCCTATGAAAAATAAATCTAACAATGTTTAAAAATAGAGAAAAATTTATATATCCCCTTGTAATCTGCCATTTATCCATAAAGAATTTTCCATATATCTATATAACTAGCTACCTGGAAACACACCCATAAATCCTTATAATAATTTTGCACTATTCATCTAAAAAATGTCCAACTAAATATAATTAGTTTTTTTAATAATATATATCTATAAATATAGTTTCATTTGTTAATCCAAATTGAGTTTGATTGAGCTGAGCCTCATGTTTGAGTTGGATAGAACTTTAAACCCCAATTTTGGATGGAGGAATAATTAAGAATAGGGGTGGATAAGGGTGAATAAAAAAATATTTGTTGTTTGTCGAAGTGGAATACATAGGTATTACCGCGCTAGCTAAGTATAGAATAATGTGGTATAACTGTTCTAGAAATTTTTTGAAATTGTGTTATTTCACTCAATTTATATAAGAGGGGTTCAAATGTCAAATCACATTTTCATTTTATCTCATATCACATAATATTTTACCTTTTATAAATCATTGTTTACATTTTATCTAAAAATATATTAACCAAACAACAAAAACTTCATTATTACATTTCTCAAAAAAAATAATTAAAAACATAATTAAATAAAAAAATAATTTATTCAACTTGTATAGCTATCTAACCAAAATTAACCTTAATTTCTCCATCTAAGCGGAGGGTAAAATAAGTTTGATCGTTGTTTGGTTAACAACTTTATTTTGGAAAGACTCAAACGGAAGGGACTCAAATTGCGTCCACATTTAACTCACCTTTTTATGTGTTTCTTCCGTTGTTGATTACTCCACGATGAATTTTTTGTTTATATATGAAGATACAATGTTTAGAATATGTGTTGCCAAATTTGATTTTCTGATCTTCAACCCCTAATTTTAGAATATTTATCCATGCCAATAAATTTTCTTTTTCCTATCCATACTCCCATATACAATAACAAAAATAATTTCCAACCTTGAAAAATATGACTCAAGGTGTGTGACTGCATTTTATGTGAACATTTAATATTGTATATATATATATATACGCGAGCGATTCAGTGCGGGAATGCGGGAAACGACGTCGATTGTTCGATCGCGGGTCCATCGCATCCAACAGTCGAGATGAATCGCACCCGACCATCCGATGCGATGGACCCATGATCGACAGCCCGTGATCGCTTCCCGCACGACCGCATTCCCGCACTGAATCGGCTCCCATATACGCGAGCGATTCAGTGCGGGAATGCGGGAATGCGGGAAACGACGTCGATCGTTCGATCGCGGGTCCATCGCATCCAACGGTCGAGATGAATCGCACCCGACCATCCGATGCGATGGACCTGTGATCGACGGCCCGTGATCGCTTCCCGCATGACCGCATTCCCGCACTGAATCGGCTCCCTATATATATATATATATATATATATATTTGATGAATATATAAGAAGTTATTTATTCAATTCATTTAATTTTATATTTCATTTTTTGTGTATATATGTGTTTAATTAGATGAGTATATATATTTTTAAAATATTCAAAACATGTTAATATTATAAAAATGATTGTAATTGATCAAAATGATGGTTAACATTTCCACCCTTCCATTCAAGTATCTCCAACAAGTTCTTGAAAG
Source organism: Acorus calamus (assembly GCA_030737845.1). Lineage (NCBI taxonomy): Eukaryota > Viridiplantae > Streptophyta > Magnoliopsida > Acorales > Acoraceae > Acorus > Acorus calamus. Next base: position 23,608,582 of record CM060859.1, read on the forward strand.
TTTTTAATGATTTCATTAGATATCCATGCTCCACCAAAAACTCCATAAATAATTAGGGTTGCAACTCGGGCGGGTTGGGTTCGGGTTGACCCCAACCCGAATTCCAAACTACTCAACCCTAATCCAACCCAACCTGAATTGGATCAACCCGAAATTAAATAAACCAACCCGACCCAACCCGAATTAGACTAACTTGATCCCAACCCGATTTTCAACCCGAATTGGATCAACTCGACCCAACCCGAATTTCTAACATGATGTGCAAATTAAATAAATTAACCCGACCCAACCCGTAAGATTAGTTAGGTTTACCTAAAATTTGGACTGCCCATATTAGAAGCTACAGAATGAATGACCATGATTTTTTTTAACTATTAGTTTACGGGTTCGGATTGAGTTGGGTTGTGAGTGAGACCAACCCGAATCCAATCCAATTTGTGAGTCAACCTGAATTGATCAACCCGAATCCAATTTGATCAATCCAACCTATGTAAAAATCAGATTCAACCTGATCCAAGTTGCAGTCCAATAAATAATGCTTTTTTTTTTTTAAGATAAGATGACCGACCCCCTATGATTCTTGAGATGGAGTAGTTATCGCTGACTTGATTGTCCCACCAGTTACGTGACCTGTGACGTATTGTAATATAATTACGGAGTTCTATTTTTTTGTTATACACAAATGATGCAATATTTGACTTACAACCTTAGTTTTTAAATGAGTTTTATACATAATTCAACTAAGCAATAGTACCTTTATTAAATTGAATATTTTATGATAATATATTGTTTGTGTTGGTCTCGTTATATTAGAACACATTTTCTTCGGTAAAAGTACATTGTCATATATAAATATACAATACCTTCTATAATTAGTTGATCTAGGATCAAGACATGCAGCATTTGATAGAACGATTCATGATTTTTGCATTTGTAGAATATTACTTCTATAATAATACAATTAAACATAAAATTAGATGTCAAGTAAATAGTGTTTAAAATATGAGTTTTTCAAAAGTTAAAAGAGGACAACTTTCTGCAGAATCAGTTTTAAACTCAGCATTTGAAGAAAATCAGTTTTATAATCCCGTTACCAAACACTGCTTAAGTCAGGATTGTGGAATCATCACCTCACCCCCTACTTGAGCCAATAAGTCCAATCCAAGCCCACCACTGTGAAATTATCCTGTTTTAAGACTAACAATGAGACTTAATTTTATTAAAGAGAGATTAAAGTTATTTATATAATATTATTATACGTGCAATATAATAATACGATACATATATGCAATATAAAAAAACTAATAAGTATAACTTCTAATATTTACACAGAGATATTATCTTATTTGCTCCTCAGAATTCTAAAGCGTGATCATGATGAAAGTCTGATCAAACAATTCTGGAAAATTACAGTTTATATAGTATCCGAGCTAGATTGGCTTGTGAATGGCAATGGTATGGGCTTGATGCAAGTTTCTTGCAATGATTTAGCAGCAGAAAATGATATGTCCAACTCCAATAATAGCCTGATTCGTAATTCACATTATTATTTTTTAAATCGTATTATACATTATCTCATTGAAATATATATTGTTACATAAAATGAAATGTATATTGAGATAAAATAATTTATTTTTTCTTTTTAAAAAAATAATTTTTTTTTGTCATGTACTACATTAGAATCTAATACATTACAATAACACGGTATATATTGTGCTATCATTATATATAAGACTACAGATGGAACTACAAAACAGATTAAGTGTATTAGTACTCTTTAATAATATGTGAATTAATAGAGAAATTTTTTATTTTATAAAAAAACAGTAGAGTGGAGCGAACAAAACATCATTGAGCTTCTAAAGATTACCGAGACGAAGGCGCTATTCTTTAAATGAAATTTATAGATATTTTTATAGGTGAACACAACTTTTATATCTAAGTCGCATTTTAAAGCAATGATAATAAGGGGCAAAACTGATTTGGGAAAGATTAAGTGGATTAATTTTCAGTCCTTGTTCATTTTAGATTTATTTCTTACTTCCCAAAATTTCATGTGATCAATATTTCCATCTAAAAAAGTACTCATAAAAAAAAGATAGCAATTATTTGAATTTGAGATTTCATATATCTTATTCAGATTCAAATATAATCAACTCATCAAAAATACCGTTTAATGGGCCACTGGTTTTTTATGCTTGGCTGTTTGTTTCCTTTAATATTTGCTACTCCTATTTGTTTATCCAAATCTAGATTTCATTTATTTTATTTTCCTAGATGAGGTGACTATTAAGGGAATGCCAACGTGTTGCACTGTTGTAATCAGAACTATTATTTTTGGTACCCAAAAATCACTTTGATATCATTTGTTGCACATTATTTATAAAAATAATAACAAATTCGAGATCAAACAAAGAATGAACACTATATAATAAAACATGGTTTGAACTAATCAATATAATATAGCTAAAATGCAAAATTTTGTAATAGAAATACAAAAACTGCCATTGAGTTTTATAAAAAAAATTCCAACAACCTCTTTAATAACTTCTTAATAAAAATTTAAAATCCCAATATAAATTTCATCTAACGTATTTATATTGTCAAGAATATACATAAAAATACATTTACATCAACCATTTTCCAATAAAAATTTAAAGGGGGCGGTTATTACCACCCCACCAGTTATTCTCCCTACCCTTTAATAGTTATTTTTTGTGTTATGAAAAGAAATCAACCCCACCTTTCACATCCCACCCCAATCAAAACCTAACCCACCCCAGATCCTTCCCCACCCCAAAATAAAAAGATAAGTAAAAGCCCACCCTCATTCAAACCTCTATCGACACAATATATATCGATTTATTTCTCACCACCTCGACACTAGTGTTGTCGATGTCAAGTATGGACTCTGTCCCACCCAACGACAGTCCAAATGTCGACATTGGACAGCATGATCGACATAGATTTTTTCAATGTCTATCCAGTGGTGTTATATCAACAAAATTTGACTTTATCGACAAATCGAGTGTCGATGCAAAATAAAAGCATCGACACAATGATTGTCGATTTGGAGAAATTTATGTGTCACCCTCATTGACAGAACTAATGTCGACGTTCACCATAACTCTCGACACTGACATTGTCAAGGAGAAAGTTATATATATTGTTTGCTAGTTTGACAGTCTTTCTGTTGAGGCAGGTGCAACTGGTCGACAATATCAGTGTCGAACCATTCAAACATTCAACCCATGTTCAGTTCTGTGTGACTCAATGAATGATTTTCATTGACCAATAGTTTTGAATGTTGAAAACAATAAACACTTCCAATAAGATACTTGAGACTTGGAATTTGAAGAGATTCCCAATAATTTTTTTCAAGAACTATTGCGACAAAGCCATCTCCAATGTCATTTAAAATCCATCATTGAAGAAGTAATTTCATAAACAAACAACCATATTTTACAATACACATTAAGATATTGTTCCAAAAAATTGACTTGTTTGCTGCATGGAGGTGGTTTGAAACGCAAAACATACAAGTGAACTTTAATTGAAAAATGAAATTTGTTGGTATATGAGTTTTGTATCACCGCTTCCTCCTCTTGTGGCTTTTCAATGACAATACTTTGAGAACTTAAAGCCGCGTCTTTCAATCTATTCTTCCGATTAAAAGCTGGAGGTCGAACATGTTCCTTAGGAGCCATACTGCATCAAAAATATCATTTTCAGTACTCATTCATAGGGAAAAAAAAGAACAAAAAAAATTAAACAAACCCATTCTCATTCGATTACAAAAGTTGCTATACATTAATTCCATCACTAAAGAGACAACATAACAAGTTTTATGAATGTTTTCTTTTTAACCAATTATAAATTCATTCTGAAACAACAACAATTTTTCATTATATTCACTCAATCAGTGAACACATTCAACCAACAATGTTGTGTTACGATTTGACAGTGAGTCCACATATTCTTTGGGTGAAATAACCTAGAATAATTTTAATTTCAAGGGTTGATTGGAATCCATATACCACTTTATATCAGTTTATTCCGATTTATCCCTTGGTATTCCCTACATCCAAACAATAAAAAACATATATTCTGCTTTATTCTCACTTATTCCATGAGCTATTCCATATCCAAAATGTGGTCAACTAACCCATATTTGTCATTAAATGAACAAAAAACAATCATTCATGAACAAAAGATCCAGAAGCATTATATTTCAATAAAAAAACTATTTTCAATCAAACATTTCTTCAACTCACCTAAACCCAATATTATGTTTTATAAAGAGAATAACCTTTTCCAAGATCAAATACACACAAATAAATGAAACACAAGTTATCAGCGGTGGGAGATAGAGTTTTCAAGAATAGCCTATGGTTTTCTAACAAAGAAGAAAACAAGAGGAAAAAAAGGAGGGACTCACCTTTCACTTTGGATGATCACGACTGAGAAGAGGGAAGCAATGGGGGATAACACACATTATCAATGGCGGGAGATAGGAAGACGGCAATGGGGGAACGGGGGGCAGAGACGACGACGACGGGGCGCTAAACATCGGGATCAGTCAAGAAAGATACCAAATGAGAGAGAGAGAGAGAGAGAGAGAGAGCCTCTTGGGTGGGGTTGGTGTTGTAACTTGTAATATTTATAATAGGATGGGGCTGGTGTTTATCAGACTTGGCTAAGGTGGGTAAGATAACGGGGTGGGGAAGCAATAAGCAGGGGCGGTAATAACCGCCCCCAAATTTAAATATAGTTAACCAATCAATTTGATTTGACTTTTTAGATATATTTTACTTTTGCAAAAATTTCTTTATCCTACATATCCCATTTTTTAGTACAACCAAACATAATAAAATTCATACACACTAAAAAAAGTCATGATAAAATAAAGGGATTTTTACATAAATACCCCTGTTAAATCTTATTTTTGTCGTAATACCCCTGTTAAACTCCCTTTTGCATCAATACCCCTAATAAAGTTTAAGTTAGTGTATCCATGCCCCTAAAACAGATGCCGTTAAGAATCCGAACTGAACCATGATTAATATACTTAACTGCATAAAAATACACAATTGCCCTAATTGTAAACAGAACAAAATAAATCTCAAAACATCACAAACCCACCCAAATAAACTGAACACATTCGACTTCTCTCTCCCTCGCCGTCACTAACCCTAGTCCCCTCCATCTTTATTCCTCCTCTTTTTGAAGAAATCTTCACGAGGGGGTTTCGAAAGAGTCTCGCGAGATCTGTCGAAGGTCGGCTGGTCCCTCGAGCAACCGCAACATCATTCGGGGTTAAGTAGACTATTCACCATTGATGAAGATTGGGATGAAAAGCTCATTGTAGGCGTTAACAATGTAGATTCAGAATTTTAGAAAAGAAATGACTGAAGGTGAATGTGAATGTGAAAGAGATAAAATGGAGAAGATGTTGGGGGGGGGGGGGGGGTTTATAAAACTTCGTTCAGGAAAGACGGGGGCAAAAATGGGTTTTTACATGCAATTGACGGAGAGAAAACGGAGCAAACAAACTATTGCTCACGAAACATAACCCGAGAGGCATGAATGCATTTACTTAAGCTTTATTAGGGGTATTGATACAAAAGGGAGTTTAACAGAAGTATTATGACAAAAATAAAATTTAACATAGGTATATATATATGCAAAAATCCTTAAAATAAAACCGTTAATCCACAACATCCGGGTAAGAACAAGCGGTTCCATTATTTATAAATTTATTTATTTATTATTTTTCAATAAAAATTTGTCAAACATTATCCAAACATCATTGCCATGTTAGATACATTTCATCCTGGTTTTTTGTATATTTGTCACGTTGAATGCACCATATATAAAGACATCCAAATCCAATAAAAAAATCACCAACAGAGAGAGAGAGAGGACATCCATGGTTTTCGATAGTGCGGTGGATGTGGTGGTTCCGGGACCCACTCTTGGTCTCAATCCGCCCATGGATGCGGCGGTGCCGCCTCTACCGGCTCACCCGGCGGTGGCGGCGGCCTTCCTGAACGAGGGGAAGAGGAAGGAGAGGGAGGAGGGAAAGGATCGGAATGGGTTCTGTTTGGGTACCAATTTTTCCATCGATGATTGCTCGGAGAGTTCTTCATCGATCGGAGATGGGTCTCTGTCAGCGGCGGAGGATGGAGACGGAGATGGAGACGGAGACGCCGACGGAGAAGGGGAGGTCCAGAGCCGGCTAAAGGAGGGGCCTTTGGGTTGTCTCGATTCGTTGGAAGACTCTCTCCCCATCAAGTGAGTTTTGTTTTTCTTCTTTGGGTGCTCTTTGTTTTGCTTGATTTCAACAAAATCCGATTTGGGCATCTCTGATTCTTCAAAAAAATTCTCGAATTGGGGTTAATTTGTTCGATTTCAAGCAAAATCCGAAGTGGGTATCTCTTATTCAACACAGATTCACAGTTTCCGTTTTAAAAAATTGGATTTTGATGCGATTGTTCAGGAAGGGTTTGTCGAATTGCTTTTCGGGGAAATCGAAGTCCTTCGCGAGCCTGTCGGATGCGGCGACGGCGAAGGATCTGGTGAAGCCTGAGAACCCATTCAACAAGCGGAGGCGGATTTTGATGGCTTGTAAGGTGTCTCTGTCGAGAAGGACTACTTCGTATTGTTCACTCAACATGTCCACCTTCAGAAGGTCTGATCTTCCATTGGTGGAGGAAGATGAGGAAGAGAGGAGAGACTACACATCTCCATTGCCTCCTCTACATCAACATAGACAGCAATTCAAGACCTTTGGATCCAATGCGAGGTCTTTCTCTCTGTCTGATCTACAACATGCCTGATAAAAATAAAAATAAACACTTTTTTTAGTTTTTTTTTTTTAGTTCCTCTATTTTTTGGGGATAGTAACTGAAATGAAAGGCAATTATTGGGTTTAATTATCATACATTTTGATCAATTTTTTATTTTTTTGTGGGGTTTGTCTGTTGTGTATTGTCCTTAAAGCAAGAGCATGGAAATCGCATGATTTATTATATTTTGGGGGAAAATCTAAAATACTGTTGGAGATAAGGTTTTGATTAGGTACTTTTTTTTATTGAGGGGGCCACATGTTGATCTTATCCAATCAGTGCCTTCTGTTCCCTCTATAATTAAAGTGGGGGTTATTTTTGAAAGGCTTTTGATAAGCTTGGACAGTTCTGCAGTAACATTGATAGACAGTTTCTGTATTTATGTTATGAAAAATATATAAAAAAAAGTGTTTTAATTTACTCAAATACATAATTTATTCGTTAAGTATATATTTATTTTAAAATATTTATAACCTGTTCCGTTCATAAAAATAGTCAATGAAAAATGTTACGTGTGTTTTCTTTTTAACACTAACTATAATCTACACGTCTTTATTTTTTTAGAAGCAGTATACTTTATGTATGTTTTTATATATTAATGTGAGTATATAAAATTAACAAAGTATATAAAATTGAAAAAAGAACTGTCTATAAATCGAAATGGTTGTATAATATTTTCCTTTTAAATCACTGCCGGAGAATTGTTTATATTTAAAAAAACCTTTTGGTTTGAATATTTTGCACGTAAAATCCCTCTCTAAAATCACACTCAATAGAATATTTAAGAGAATCTTCTATAAATAGGTTTTAAAAGTATCCTTCTTTTATAAATACCAAAATGATCTTTTTAGGGTATTTTTTTATTATTATATAACGATACTTAAGTGCTGACAAAAATATTTTACTAATCAAAATATGAGACTTTTTTTAAAATTAAATATGGATGTTTTTTTATGTGAGAAGTAAATTTAGATGTAGTTAATTTTATGAAGATATTTCTGTGGCCTGTTAGACGGAATTTTCAGATATAACATTCTTAAATACTAATTTTTATTATAATTCAAAATTAACGGTAAATGATTGATATCATCAAAATCATATTATAATGGGAAGCAAAACATTCTATGTGAAAATCAAAGTTATTTATAGCCGGATGTGGATATCCCTTACTTTTAAAAGAATGCTATCATGTCATATTGTTTTGGGATATCTTAGGAATATCGAGTGTGATTGATTTGTGGGGAGCGCATTTGGAGAATAGATTATCCCTAAATTGGGGTTGTATTATGAATGAAATAAATTATGTTATGAAATTTGGCATTTGTTGTTGAGAAATTAACGTTGTTAAACTTATTAGATTTTAAACGACAAGATTTTTTTTTTTTTTTAAAAAAATTGTGGTTTTAAAAGTAAACTGTGAAAATGTGTGTTGGATATAAGAATTTTTAGCATTTCAAAATTAATCTAAACTCATATCCAAACGAAACCTAAATATATAATATGTGATATAGGTTCTACTAAAAAATAATAATATGATATGTGAGTGGTAGGGATGATAATGAGACTGTCTCAATAGGGTACCTAACCCGACCCGAATAGGGTCGGGTCAGGTTCGGGTTTGAAATACATAATATAAAATCCGGCGGATTTGGGATGGAAAATGAGTTTACTTAGCAAAACCCGTCTCGAACCTGCCCCGGTTGCTATTAATAATAGGATTAAATATTTATTATAATAATTACATAATTTATATTTGGTATTTCAAAAAAAATATCAGAAAAATAAGAATGAATAAATTGAAACGCTAATTGAAATTTAAATTTATATAAACATGCATAGGTTTTTTTTGGTATTCCAAAAAAATAATATATTTATCACTTGTTATGGAAATTGAAAGTTTATATTTCTTATTTTGTAGAATTTATTCTAATAAATATTTATTTTATTTAAAATTCTAACTTAAATTAAATATTATATAAACCCGACTTAGATGGGATGGGTCGGGGCGGGTTCAGGTTTTTTACATAATTGTTGGGATGGGTTTGAGATGAAAAAATTAAACCCATCACGGGTTTGGGACGGGTTTGAGATAAGATTTTGGGAGTGGGTTTAGGACTGAGATTCATAAAACCCACCCCAACCCACCCAGTTGCCATCCCTAGTGAGTGGGACACTAAATAAAAAGTAGTATTTAATAATTTTTACCTTTATATTTAAATGATAAATTTTGAATGGTAAAGTCTGCACTATTTAAGACATCAGTTTTAAGGCAAAAAAATGCCCATGATATAGGTCATTAGTGTTTTTGTGTGGATTAATTGAAATACTAAGGTGCTTCAATTGAATGTTAAAAAAAAAACACTGCGTTAATTTATTAGTGGAATTGATAAGCTAAATGACAAGTTTTGAAATGAAAAATGTCAAAATGTATCAAGATAAAACAATTCTATAAATTAGATATAGTTTTCATATTAAAATTGTGAAGTGTGCAAATATTGGTTGCACGTTTTTTTTTTTTTTGCTAACTTCTTTGATTGCACAAAAGAAGTACACTTCCTAAAAAAGAAAAATCAGAACACAAATAAAAAAAGCACGTCAATGAACCTAAGGACAAGAGGAGCAGGTAAAGAGGAGAATCTCAAGGAAGCTTATTTAGGAGCTAAGGAGCTATGACCAATGCATTGCTCTCAATCCTCACCATCCCAGCACCTCCACAGAAGCAACCCCAAGCCAAATGAGCCGCTTTGCCCCTTCCCAAATGCCATCCGCAGTCACCAAGGAACCTCCGAACATCTTATCATTACGCCCAAGCTAAATTGGCCATATTATCGCCGGGATCAAGGATTGCAAGGTTTTGCTATTAATACTCTGATCCCCACTCCGAGACAAGTTCCGTCCCAAGGTCAATAAGATATCCTAGGACGAAGGTCTCCATGTCTGTCCCAAAACAGCTCCTAACATTCCCCACACCTCCTTCGCCACACAACAACACTCACAAAACAAGTGAAGTGTGGTTTCCCGACCCACACCACAGAGAACACAGTTTGAACTGGTTTATTTGAGCCTAACGTGCAACTCCTCCATTCAAATTGTGAACTGGTTTTTTCACATGCGCAGTGTTTTTTTTAATTTAATTTTTTTATATAAGAAAAGAGAGAAATTATCTCATCGATTTGTATTATAACAAGTAATAAATCTGAATAAATAAGACACTGACAAGAAAAGCAAAGAGAAATAAAGCAAAATAAAGAAGCCCTCCTCGCCCTGTAAAGGAGCCTACTAGGGAAGGGGATGACACCCTTATCTCCCATTTGATTTTACATAGGGAGTTTTTTTTATATGGATTGTAGGCATTTTTATTTCAATATTAATTTAAAATAGACCATGTTTGAATTGGGGTGAGAAGACTCAAAATAGATTTTACATAGGTAGTTGTGTGATTTATAAATCACAATTTCTTTTATAATGTTATCATCAATCCTATTTTTAGAATATGTTTGGATGTATTATTGAAACATTGATACTTTTAACATTTCATGTTTTAAGGACATCGTTTTATAGACTTGTTTAGTAAATGTTTAAAAAAACTGAATTGTGAAAATGTGTTTAGATATGCGATTAGATTTTTTTATTTTTTCAAACAAGAAATTCACCAAATAATTAGTTTACAATCACATTTGACATGAATGTATGAATAATTTAAAATAAAAATTGTAGTGTGTTTGTACACGAGTTGAAAGAGAAAATGAAAGAAAATGATGAAATTTTGATTAAAGAAAAGTGATGGAACTTAAAATATTTTTTTTGTTCAATTTTTATGGTATTTGTGCATGTAGTGGAAAGTGGTAATATAATTTTCTAATAACTTACTCTCAAATTCTTGCATATGCGGAAGTAAATTTTTTTTTACCTTTCGTAATAAGACAAAATATGCGAGGAAAGTGATAGAATTTTTTTTCTTTTCCATGTTACGCACAATCACTAATTTTTTGAATGATCAAAGAAATTTTTTTTTACTTTCTCTCACTTTTTACTTTTTTTCCACTTTCCATACATGCGCAAACACACCCCAAATAAGACTAAATGTTTGGATCATGTTAGGTAAAGCCTCTTTTTCGACCCCATTTCCTGTCTACATACATTATTTAATGAGATATATAATTTTATAAAAGGAGAAGTACATACTCAAATAAATTGCATAGAAGTATTTATAAAAAATGTGAAAAATTTCAATCAAAACATACCTTGTCAGTATGAGTATACATTTATTTGGAAAGACAAATTAAAAAGTAGCTTTCAGAATAAAACTACTTTTTAAGATGATTTTAGACCTCAACTTTCATCGGGATGTTTTTTTTTAATTCAGGAATCAATATTTGAAAGCAGTTGATATTTGGCAAAGAAAATTGCTTTTCAATTAAAAAAATCGATTCCGATTAAAAAAAAGTTGTTTTTAAGCTTTTCAAAATACAGATTTCGAGAAAAAAAATTAAAAAGAATCTAGCTTCCGATTTTAAATAAAGTTGTTCCATTTAACTGTATAATTTTATAATTTTTCAACTTTTCAAAAAAAAAAATAAAAGCTGGGTTTCCATCAACACATGACTGGAGCTGGGCCGGAAAAAAAAAAAATTTGTGTACGACACTCTTGTGCGCGTTTACTTTACCAATCTCTGAATGGGGGGTAAAAGAAGGCGAAGAAATATAATAGAGAAGAAAAAAAAAACCCAAAAGAACACCAACTCGTCAGAACTTCGAATATCTTCTCTCTATTGAGTTTTATTTCATCTTTTCGCGAAACTCGCTTAGATGCGCCGCCAGATCGAGTCGGATCCGTGGTCGTGCTGATACTGACGGATCGTGCGGCGGGAGAGCTCGAAATGGTACGACCGAAACCCTTTCGAATCCAAAATTAGATCAATTGATTCCATTCACGTGTTCCTGTTTTTTTTTGTTTTTTTTTTTAATTCTAGATTTAGGAGAAATGCATGAGACATTTTACGTGTACATGGATGGATCTTAAAATTGTTATAATGTGTTTAATTGAATTTTATTTTTAGTTACGTTTGAACATAATTCCTTCCATGAACGATGAGACTCTTTTGCGTGGGGTTTGTGTTGGGCACTCGCTTAATCCGTCCGCATATATACCCTTGTGAATTCCAATTGGAATTTATGTTCAAGAATTTAAGATGTGACAAAACTGGCATTAATATGATATTAGGTTTTGTTTGTTGTTCGTGTTCTTCGAGTGGTTCGTTACCATTTTAGGATCTTGGGAACTAATTGATTTAGAGTATAATCAACCAAATCATAAAGAAATACTCAAAAAATTAATGTGGTTCTACAAAGCTTGTCCACAGAACACACCAGAGATCAATCCACTATCTTTGAGAGATTTTTACAATGTCCACAACAAAAATAAAAACCCCAGAGCCTAATGAAAAACATGAGATGCTTGTCTGACTGTGAGAAATGCCAACCATACTCTACGCATAGGAATCAGTTCCATAATATAACAAGACCTTGGTAAAGCTTCACATCAAACCTGTCAATTATTAAGAGAATATCTATAAAAATAAAGAGCTACTTGATATTTGAATATCCAAGATGCAGATGGAGATATCAAGGTTCGCTTTGAAAAGTATCCAAATCCGACTTGTAATATATATATAAGTTTGTATTATACGTTAATTAAATTAAATTATCTTATATATTAATCCTAATCTTCAAATTTTAAATAATGCATGCATTCTTTTTTCTACAATATCTGATAAGTAGAGAGAAACCCAACATGTCACTAGATCATCCCAGTTAGTGTCTATTTATATATGTTAATTAGTAAAAAAAAATCCATATTGACTCGGAATCTAGAAAAAGTATGAATTCAAAATACTAATGCGTACCCAAAAGATTAAGGACCGGAGACAAGTATTAAAACGTATTGATCCATTGATAGACTTACCTGACATGCGGTCTTTTCTTTGGTGTTGATCACCAATGTGTTTCTCTTCCTCATATACCCAGAAGTTTGATGTATGAACTTTCAAAATCTTCATAATGACTATTCAAAAAGCGGTTGCAAATGGACATTGTGAAATGGATGAACTGAACATCCCTAAAACGTATTGATCATACTCCAAAAACGCAATTATAGCAAATTTGATCATCTGGGTCTACATCAGATTGGTGATTATCTTTGGGTACTCATATTTATACATATCGTCTAATCATATTCTTGCTTGTTGCCAATAATTGTATCTTGATGCATATCTTTTCTGATGAATAAATATATAACAGGTTTACCATTCGAGTTTTGTCGATGAAGAAGGTATCACTAAAGCTTGTGGGTGCCCTCTTCTTCCTTAAAAAGTCACATAAAGGGGCTCCAGTGCAAGGTCCTCGTTTTGGTTTTTATTATTTCAATATTTCCTCTAAAAAGTGAGCGGCACATAATTTCCAGGGCCCATTGTTGATGCCATCACTTTCTCCAGTCTTCTTCAGAAATTTGATCAAGGACAAACTACTCATCTATCATCATCATTCGTTGAAGAGGCTTGTCATCATTCGTTTTTGGTTTTATTATTCAATCAATATTTCTCTGTTCTTTCAAATTTCAAGGCTTGAGCGGCAGCAATGCAAACCATTTCCAGATGGCACCGACATTGTTGATGAAGCCATCACTTTCTTCCGGGCGAACGTCTTCTTCAGAAACTTTGACATCAAGAGCTCAGCGGACAAACTACTCATCTATCTAACACTTTACATCAACATTGCCTTGAAGAGGCTTGAGGGCTGTAGAACACTAGCTGAAGGGACCAAAGCAATCATCAACTTGGGACTCGAGAAGGTCCCTGTCCCTGGAGAGGCGGTGTTCCCATTCGCTGGACTTTTTGCACTTCCTCAGTCTCAACAAGAAGCTGGTAGTCTTCATGTTTTCTAGTTTTTATATATTGAATTTTAAACAGATGATATTCAAACATAGTTTTGAAGAAAATTTTGACTCCATTGTGTACTAGAAATTTCTAGGCCTGCATGCAGATCGCCTATATTAGTTTACAAATTACCAAGTTGAAAGAGATTATATTAACTCATGATCTTGAAGAGGAACCTCTGGGATTATATTTGCAAACTTCCTGTATGAGTTTCGGTATGATGGAATAGCAAAAGTTTTGCAGTTGTCATGTGATCTATAGATAACCTGTTGTGTTTGAATGCAGAACTGTTCAGAAATTATTTGAAGCAGAAAAGGGAGGAAACTAGTGGGAGATTGTTGGGCTGCGCTTACAGGCCTAATGGAACTCCGAACAAATGGTGGCTGGCGTTTGCAAAGCGCAAGTTCATGAACATCATAGTCCCTTGAATAGTTGTCTGTAATTTAAAGGAGCCAAGTCAGCTGATCAAGCTGCATGTATTCATTTGTGATTCAGCAAAGTTTGGTGTGTTTAATGAAATGTATCAAGTCGATAATGTTATTGTTGAAAGTTGTGAAAGTATTGCTCATTCATTTAAACAAAAATTCTGTTTAAATAACTCCTATTGGAATCTTTTGTTAAAAATCTAGGGCTTTAATTAATGTATATATTCATGTGTTTTACATTTGGGAAAATGTTACACTTAACTCATTCTTGCGTTATGTGTTTTTAATCTTTTTATAAGTATATATCTATTTAATGCATTACATGCTTTCTCAAAGAGCGAAGTATATACTCGAATGAATTAAATGCATCCTCTTTTTTTCCCTAATTGATAAAATAATTGACACAGCAAAATATATATTCCACTAAATATTTCATATACTGATTTACTGTTCACAGGCTTGCAAAATTCAAGGTACACTGCCACAGTAGTAGTTGAAGCCCAACTTTTAATGGGCCAGGCATGGTAAATCCCACCTGCTCTACCCGGCCCACTCCCCATATAGAGTGGTTGGTGTCCCATGTTAGTATTAACTCTATTCAGTAAGGGTAATTTGGTAAATACAATAAAACCCGAATTGGAAAAGAAAAAGAAGAAAAACAGCTTCGTTTTTTCTGCTCCTCTTTCTTGCTCTTCGAAGGTATTGATTTTTTTAGGGTTTTGGTGGACTCGTGCGCATCTGATTGAAGCAGAATGTCAGGGAAGGCGGACGAAGCGAGCAGACCTGTAAGAGATCCTCATATTCTTCTCATTCCCCCCCCCCCCCCCCCCCCCCCCCCCGCACAAAAGGGCGATCCCGGCCGTTGCTGACTCGATGGGTTTGTCTTATGTGTCGCAGGCGTTCATGGAGCTCCAGGGACGTATGATTGAAACCACTGGGAAATTGAAGCAGGTTTGTCTCTCACTTGTTCAGTTCCGTCGCAGATCAGTGATCTCTTCGAGGATTTCCATACGTTTCCGATCAATATTATGTTTAGGAGAGTTTCTGTTTAAATCGATTGCTCTTCAAACTGTGTAGAAAAAACAAGTACTCTTGTGTGTTTTTGATAGGTTGCTCTTCGAAGAAGAGCTAGAATTCAATAAATGAATCCCAAAAGTGATTTACTTCGAGGGTAAATCGGCCTCCTAATGCTCTAGAGCACTTTGCTTAATAATTTCTCTCTCTGCATTCTTTTATTCATAACTTCAAATAAATAGCAAACAAGACTCAATAATCAATCCCATAGAAATAGGGATTACATCCTAACAAACATTTATCCAAATAAGCTAACAATTGACCTAATCCTAAAATAAAAGACTTATTCAAAATAATAAAAGACATTCAAATTAGGGATCATATCAATCCACTCCCTTTAAGAGAACCTTGTCGTTCTTTGAGTTGATGATAGTCTTCTTCTTTCATCAAAAAATGATAGGTTGCCTCTGATTTGCAACAATGATGTGGTCCAAAATTTTGGTCACAGTTATAACAAATGCCTTTGTTTCTTCGTTCCTTCATCTCCACCCACGGCAATCTTGTGTTGGAGCTTGTTGATCTAGGTTGATTACCTGATTGACGTGTGAGTCGACACCCTACTAGCATGAAAGAATTTCTTCTTTGTCTATAGCACGCTTGAGTGTGTTTCTTCGAATGTATTTGAATCAATGCTTTAGATTCAACTTGTACTTCCACTTCTGTAGAGCAATGTCTTCTATCTTCAATAATTGAAGAAGCTAGCCGTTTAAATTGGGCACTCATGACAATAAGAATTTCCTTGACTTCCTTTATACCTCCTTCAAGCTTGTCGAGCTTTGACTCCATCGTTTGCAATCTTGACCATAAGCATGTGAACTTTGGCCATGCCAGAGAGATTGTGCTTGATGGATAAAATGAATTTTTTTTTTTTTGGATTTCTTTGGGTGGAAGGTGATGGGAGAAATGAATGGAAGATGAAGACTGTTGGGACTAAGGTGGTGGTGGATGGATATATGGCTCTGATACCAAATGATAGGTTGCTCTTTCGAAGAAGAGCTAGAATTCAATAAATGAATCCCAAAAGTGATTTACTTCGAGGGTGAATCGGCCTCCTAATGCTCTTTGCTTAATAATTTCTCTCTTTGCATTCTTTTATTCATAACTTCAAATAAATAGCAAACAAGACTCAATAATCAATCCCATAGAAATAGGGATTACATCCTAACAAACATTTATCCAAATAAGCTAACAATTGACCTAATCCTAAAATAAAAGACTTATTCAAAATAATAAAAGACATTCAAATCAGGGATCATATCAGTTTTTGTGTGCGATGGATTTGAAACCCTAAAAGGTGAATACAAAGGGGAAAAAAGTGATTTTGCTTCTCAAGAAAGGTCGAGAAGGGTTTTAAGATTTGATATTAATAGGGTTTGTGGATAGCTTGAAAGCGTCACTCCTTGGTTTAACAGCCATAGTGCAGTGCACATAAACATGGGGTCATTTACTTCTAATAAGTTTTATGAGATTTTTTAGCCTTCAGAATAGATCAATGGTCTGATAGTAACTTATCTTTAAGATATATGAGCTAGAACATTTGGTTGTTGTGGGCAATTTCTTCATAAGATATATGTTTTCAACTATGCTTTAGCTGGGGGTTCATTTGAGAAGTAATGTGGGGTTTTATTAGGGGTCATCTTAAATTGTCATTTGCTCTCTAGATCTTTGATGTGAATCTTTTCAACATGTTTTCTTATATTACTTTGATGACACTATCAACACAGAATTTTATATAGTATGATACATATTCTCCCTTCCCTCCCTTTTCTACATTCTTATCACAATGAACTGGCAAACCAGACAATCACAAGAATGCCTTCTCCTAAGTGAGTTGAAGAAAAGTGTTTCTTTTAAGAAGAACTTTTGAAGAAAGGTGTTAGTAAATAACTATATTCTTATTGGTTTATGGGTTTTCTTAATGAATATTGTTTGGTTTTCAGGTGCAGTTCGATTTATAAGTAGTGCGGTTCGATTTTCGGTACTGATCGACTGGATCCGGTCCCGTCTACTTATCATTCGCTGAAGGTGGAAATAGAAGACGAAAAAATACCATAGAGAAGGAAAAAAAACCCAAAAGAACACCAACTCGTCAGAACTTCGAATCTCTTCTCTCTATTGAATTTTGTTTCATCTTTTCGTGAAACTCTCTTAGATCCGCCACCAAATCGAGTCGGATCCGTGGTCGCGCCGATACGGACGGATCGTGCAGCGGGAGAGCACGAAATGGTACGACCGAAACCCTTTCGAATCCCAAAATTAGATCTAGATCGATTCCTCCATTCATGTGTTCCTGATTATTTTTTTAATTCAAGATTTAGGAGAAATGCATGAGAGATTTTACATATACATGTACGTGGATGGATCTTAAAATTGTTAAGATAATGTGTTTAATTGAATTTTATTTTCTGATCTAATTGAGCTTCTAAGGGAAATGTTTTTAGTTACGTTCGAACATAATTCCTTCCATGAATGATGACTCTTTTGCGTGGGGTTTGTGTTGGGCAGTCGCTCAATGCTTCCGCATATATACCCTTGTGAATTCCAATTGGAATTTATTGTCAAGAATTAAGATGGGACAAAACTGGCATTAATATGATATCAGGTTTTGTTTGTTGTTTGTGTTCTTTGAGTGGTCCATTACCATTTTAGGATCTTGGGAACTAATAGATTTAGAGAATAATCAACCAAATCATAATGAAATACGCAACAAATTAATGTGGTTCTACAAAGTTTGTCACTGAACACACCAGAGATTAATCCATTATCTTCGAGAGGTTTTTACAATGTCCACAACAAAAATAAAACCCCCAGAGCCTAATGAAAAACATGAGATGCTTGTCTGACTCCGAGAAACGCCAACAATACTCTATGTATAACGAGACTTTGGTAAAGTCTCACGTCAAACCTGTCAATTATTCGGAGAATATCTATAAAAATAAAAAGCTACTTGATATTTGAATATCCAAGATGTAGATGCAGATATCAAGGTTTTCTTTGAAAAGTATCCAAATCCGACTTGTAAAATATATATATTTTTGTGTTATACATTAATTAAATTAAAATATTATATATATTAATCATAATCTTCAAATTTTAAATAATGGAGAAACATTTTAAATAATTTCAAATTCTTTTTTCTACAATATCTGATAGGTAGAGAGAAGCCCACTCACTAGATCATCCGAGTTAGTGTCTATATTTATGTATGTTAATTAGCAAAAAAAAAAATTCATATTGACTCGGAATCTAGAAAAAATATGAATTCAAAATACTAATGTGTACCCAAAAGATTAAGGACTGGAGACAAGTATTAAAAGGTATTGATCCATTGAGAGACTTACCTGACATGTGGTCTTTTCTTTGGTGTTGATCACCACTGTGTTTCTCTTCCACATATACCCAGAAGTTTGATGTATGAACTTTCAAAATCTTCATAATGACTATTAAGAAAGCGGTTGCAAATGGACATTGTGAAATGAATGAACTGAACATCCCAATTGCTCATACTCCAAAAATGCAATTATAGCAAATTTGATCATCTGGTCTACATCAGATTGGTGATTATCTTTGGGTACTCGTATTTATACATATCGTCTAATCATATTCTTGCTTGTTGCCAGTAATTTTATCTTGATGCATATCTTTTCTGATTAATAAATATATAACAGGTTTACCATTCGAGTTTTGTCGATGAAGAAGGTATCACTAAAGCTTGTGGGTGCCCTCTTCTTCCTCTAAAAAGTCACATAAAGGGCCCTGCTCCAGTATTTGATCAAGGTCATCCTTTGTTTTGGTTTTTATTATTCAATCAATATTTCTCTGTTCTTTCAAATTTCAAGGCTTGAGCGGCAGCAATGCAAACCATTTCCAGATGGCACCGACATTGTTGATGAAGCCATCACTTTCTTCCGGGCGAACGTCTTCTTCAGAAACTTTGACATCAAGAGCTCAGCGGACAAACTACTCATCTATCTAACACTTTACATCAACATTGCCTTGAAGAGGCTTGAGGGCTGTAGAACACTGGCTGAAGGGACCAAAGCAATCATCAACTTGGGACTCGAGAAGGTCCCTGTCCCTGGAGAGGCGGTGTTCCCATTCGCCGGACTTTTTGCACTTCCTCAGTCTCAACAAGAAGCTGGTAATCTTCATGTTTTCTAGTTTTTATATATTGAATTTTAAACAGATGATATTCAAACCTAGTTTTGAAGAAAATTTTGACTCCATTGCGTACTAGAACTTTCTAGGCCTGCATGCAGATCGCCTATATTAATTTACAAATTACCAAGTTGAAAGAGATTATATTAACTCATGATCTTGAAGAGGAACCTGTGGGATTATATTTGCAACTTCCTGTATGAGTTTCGGTATGATGGAATAGCAAAAGTTTTGCAGTTGTCATGTGATCTATAGATAACCTGTTGTGTTTGAATGCAGAACTGTTCAGAAATTATTTGAAGCAGATAAGGGAGGAAACTAGTGGGAGATTGTTGGGCTGCGCTTACAGGCCTAATGGAACTCCGAACAAATGGTGGCTGGCGTTTGCAAAGCGCAAGTTCATGAACATCATAGTCCCTTAAATAGTTGTCTGTAATTTAAAGGAGCCAAGTCAGCTGATCAAGCTGCATGTATTCAATTGTGATTCTGCAAAGTTTGGTGTGTTTAATGAAATGTATCGTGTCGATAATGTTGTTGTTGAAAGTTGTGAAAGTATTGCTCATTCATTTAAACAAAAATTATGTTTAAATAACTCCTATTGGAATCTTTTGTTAAAAATCTTGGGCTTTAATGTAATGTATTTATGTGTTTTACATTTGGGAAAATGTTACACTTAAATCATTCTTGCAGTTGTGTGTTTTGAATCTTTTTATAAGTATATATTCGAATGAATTTAATACATCCTTTTTTTCCCCCTAACTGAGTAAATAATTGATACAGCAAAATATAAATTCCACTAAATATTTCATATACCGAGTTACTGTGCACAGGCTTGCAAAATTCAAGCTACACTGCCACAGTTGTAGTTGAAGCCCATCTTTTAATGGGCCAGGCATGGTAAATCCCATCTGGTCTACCCGGCCCACTCCCACATGTAGAGTAGTTGGTGGTGGGACACTCTTGGTGTCCCATGTCAGTATTAACTCTATTCAGCAAGGGTAATTTGGTAAATACAAGAAAAGCCGAATTGGAAAAGAAAAAGAAGAAAAACAGCTTCGTTTTTTCTGCTGTTCTTCGTTGCTCTTCGAAGGTTTTAATTTTTTTAGGGTTTTGGTGGACTCGTGCGCATCTGATTGAAGCAGAATGTCAGGGAAGGCGGACGAAGCGAGCAGAGCTGTAAGAGATCCTCATATTCTTCTCATTCTCCCCCCCCCCCACAAAAGCGGCGATCCCGGCCGTTGCTCACGCGATGGGTTTGTCTTGTGTGTCGCAGGCGTTCATGGAGCTCCAGGGACGTATGATTGAAACCACTGGGAAATTGAAGCAGGTTTGTCTCTCACTCGTTCAGTTCCGTCGCAGATCAGTGATCTCTTCGAGGATTTCCATACGTTTCTGATCGATATTGTGTTTAGGAGAGTTTCTGTTTAAATCGATTGCGTTTCCAACTGTGTAGAAAAAACAAGTACTTTTTTGTGTTTTTGTGTGCGATGGATTTGAAACCCTAAAAGGTGAATACAAAGGGGGGAAAAGAAAGAGCTTTTGCTTCTCAAGAAAGGTCGAGAAGAGTTTTATGATTTGATATTGAAAAGGGTTTATGGATTGTTTGAAAGCGTCACTCTTTGGTTTAACAGCCATAGTGCAGTGCACATAAACATGGGATCATTTACTTCTAATAAGTTTTATGAGATTTTAGCCTTCAGAATAGATCAATGGTCTGATAGTAAATTATCTTTAAGATATATATGAGCTATAACATTGGTTGTTGTGGGCAATTTCTTCATAAGATCTATGTTTTCAACTATGCTTTAGCTGGAGGTTCATTTGAGAAGTAATGCGGGGTTTTATTAGGGGTCATCTTCAATTTCCATTTGCTCTCTAGATCTTTGATGTGAATCATATCAACATGTTTGTTTATTATTACTTTGATGACATTCACTAACACAGAATTTCATATAGTCTGATACAAATATTCCCTTCCCTCCCTTTTCTACATTCTTATCACAATGAACTGGCAAACTGGCAAACCAGACAATCACAAGAATGTCTTCTCCTAAGTGAGTTGAAGAAAAGTGCTTTTAAGAACAACTTTGAAGAAAAGTGTTAGTAAATAACTTTATTCTTATCGTGGTAGTTCCTTTCGTAGAGATCTCTTCTGCGAAGGAGTGATGTTTGGGTTGGTTTCTTGTGTTTGTAATTCCCCTTTTGGGCTTTCCTTTTAATATATTAGAGGGTGGAAGCCTATCACTCTCTCTCTCTCTCTCAAAAAAAAAAAAAAAAACCTATATTCTCATTGTTTTGTGGGTTTTCTTAATGAATATTGTTTGGTTTTCAGGTGCAGAATCAAATTCGTGGTAAAGAATCGGACAAAAAACGTGCTTTCTTAACATTGGAGGAATTGAGACAACTACCTGAGGATACAAACACATATAAATCAATTGGTATGGAATTGGTTTCGAGTCTTGGACTGCTCTCTGAGTATTCATTTCCACTCATTTCCTTCCTTCATGTGTAAAATATGGTAGAGGGTTAATATCGGGTTATGGAACCGTATTAAAATATTTGGTAGATTTCCACACAACATTATATGACATTAATTAAATGTTTTTTTTATTGGATGAACTTAATCTTCAATTTGCAAGATATAAAATGCCATATATGATACCTTTCTTCTTTACTGTGCTTCTTAATTTTTTTTTTTCAATTATGAATGTGTAAGTAGAATTTCTTTCATCCAATGATGCCATCTTTGTTGCCATGCAGGAAAAGTGTGAGTCTCTGCATGTGAAGATATATTCTTCTACAAGGAAGTTGATATCATTTAGAAATCCAATAAAATGGGTTCAACCTTTTCTTATCCACAGAACTCATTTCCTTTGTTTGTGATGATGGACAGGTTTGTTTTAGAGCCAAAATCAGTCTTGGTGAACGAGCAAGAGCAGAAGCTCAAGGATAGCGAGACTGCTATAACCTCATTGCAGGTTTATTTCTACTTTTCTGTGCTTATTTCCTAATCACACGCTGTTATGCAGACCATTTTTGGAACACGTTCTCATTTACATCTTCGTTTGCTGCAGACTTCTAAAGAATATTTGGAGAAGCAGTTGGCAGAAATTGAGAACAACCTGAGAGAATTATTCCAGCAAGATCCTGGTCTTGCACATCAAATAATGTCAATGTGATGTGAATCTCTTGTTCTCCCGTTCATTTTTTGTTGAGTCGAAATTTCTCATCACAATTGCCATGTTTATACTCTATACAACTCTTGCAACCCTATTGTTCCTTTCTTTGTTCGTATGTTAACTTAAATTTCACTTTCATGAGTTGATTTTGGGTGCACTGCAAGCAGTAGAGTTGCGATGATCATCATATCCCAAGACTATGGTATGCATTGATACGTCATCTTCAAATATTGTTCCATCAGTCTGTATGTGTTAAACTTGTGTCATTGTTAATTAACACTTTTGAGCATATTAATTTGACAAAACAATTGCAATTTATGGTTTTCACAGTTGTTATCGAAAGCCTGGTAAGTACATGTTTTAAAAAATGTCAAATCTGATGGTAACATTGTGTGATTCAATATAATGAATGAATCAGGAGAGGAAGCCTTTTTTTTATACTTTCTCTAAATGCTAGTAGTAATTTTTGTGTGTGGAATTTGATACATTATAATATTGTTTTGGAAATTAGTTTCTTATGTCGAAAGCATTCGTTTACATAATAATTCTCTCTTGCTAACATGTTTGTTGTCTCCTTTTTCCATTACTGATTTTTATTTTATTTTATAGAAATTAAACACTTTGTAGGGCTATGGCTAGCATCATTTATTTTAGAAAATATATTTAGTTAATGTATCGTTTAGTATATGTAATAAAAGCATCCCAACAATTGTTGTTATGTTGATGCATATAATATATACATGACTGACATGTGACGATATGTAGAACAACTGACTTGATAGTGGCCTAGATCAACGTTAGTATCAACATCAATATACTCTTTGAACAGTTTGATGCTGGTCTTTATCAATCCTTTACTTTTCATAATATGAAATCATTTTGTTGATATGATTCTTTATCCAATTCTCTTCTCTTCTTAGTACAGTCAACCCTGTTACTTGGACCATCCCTTACAATCACCTATGTACTAATCTTTTGTTGAAGCTGCTTTAAAGCTCCCTCAAACTGCATTCCAGTTTCACTAATATCTGACTTTGTTTTTTTCCACTTGTTTCCTTGCTAGTTTAGAATGCCGTCACTCAGGATCTATACTGCATGTTGAGCTTATTTTTTGTAAGCTAGTATCCAGTTTTCATGTAAATGATATGTCTGAAAATCAAGACTCTCAACATGAGTATTCTTATTGCTTGGTCAACAGGCAAACTTCTGCTCCCTCTGTTTGCCTTTAAAGTTCAAATTGTGTGTGTATTTTTATTATAAATTACTGAAAAAACTAAGCATCAATATTCTTCCATCATGATGAACCTAGAATTTGACTTGGAAAACAAATCACATGCACAAGATTTATCATCTCTGTTGAGCGGGTCGGTCGGTCTGACTTTGGAACTCTTCCTATCCACTTGGATGTGGGGAATGATATTCATAGATTTGATACATCAAGATTAAGGCATTTAGGCTTTTTGCAAGATACACTAAGAACTGCATTTCCCGAACAGGGTTTGTGAACTAACTTCTACAAAGACAAGGAAAGCTGCATTTGTCATAGGAGACTAATATATGAAAGGTTACTCCTTTTGATTATTGAAGTAATTAAACACTTGATGGACTTGTATAAGGATCTGTCACTGACCAAAGATAAGACATGCCTAGGTGTATGGTGATTTTATGTGTATGACTGTGGTCATAGTCAGACATCCCTTAATGTAATCATGTGAGAATGAAAAAAATTGATTCCTTTCATATTTTCATTAATGTTAGTCAATTGTTTCTCATCTTTTTTTTTTTTTTTTTATCTATATCCATCAGAAATTTGTCAATTATGTGCTTAACAAGTTTTAGTATGATATTTCCTTAATGTTATTTGTTTTGCATGCCCTTTTCAAGAGGTCACTTGAACTGAGGGTTCAGCAGGTTGCACTGGTCCCCCTATGAATAAAAAAAGATGAGTTTAGGCCCCTGATACCTATACTGTACCTTTTATGACCATATTTTACTTGCAAGCTTCTTGTGAATCTGGTTTTGCTCTTTTGACTTTGGTCTTGAATTTGTTGGGGGGCGCTGATGCACGTAGTCATTCGTGCAGTCTCTTTTATAGCCCCCGACTTAAGAATTTTTTTAAAAAAATTATGCATTCAATTTGTTTGAATATATATATATATTTTTTTTTTTGTTGAGGTATATATTTTATGAAACAATTATATACTTTCAATTTTTCAAAACATGTTAGGGATGCAAGAGTGACCTCAAGAATGAATGCCCCAACTTGTGACCCTTCGGTTTCTGTCATGAAGTGATATGTTTGCCGTTCTATTTAGTTCACCAATAACAGGTCAAGTCAAATCAAAATTTGGTGATATGCCAACTCTGTTACTCCTCCAGGATTGGTATTTGGTACCTCTGTTTTTATACAAAGTTGATTCCATATTTGCTGCTAATAATTGGAGTCATTTATTTGTTGGATGCATAGAAGCTTTGGCTTATTTGGGCTTCCAAAAACTTTTGATTGAATTCATATATATAAATTCACCATGTTGTGTGCGGTCCACCTCTCAAAATGAAAGCACCAGTGTTTATGCACTCCTTGGCCTTGGGTAGTGGAGACTCCAAATACATAATGCACGCTGTGAGTACGATCTATCAAAGTCTGTGAAAACGCTGTCGTGATATTTTATGCTGCACGTGAACAGTGATTGCAAGATACACAATGTACAAACGAATCTCAAATTTAAAAGTCCCATCCTATCTTTTAATTACTTTTAATGAAAAATATCGATATAAATATCTTGCCTTAACATATAAGCATCAAAACTCCATTACCCGTCGGACTTACCTTCAGTCAAAGATAAAAAAACAGAAACTCATAAATAACCCAAACAAATAAACAAAACCCCAAACAGAAGAGACCAAGAAATACATTAAAGGGCATAGTCAACCAAGTGTCTTAGATTAGGGCACCACAAAACAACATTTCGCTGGCAACGCGTATGATCCCATGCAACGTAATCTCTCTATTTAAAATATTTCTTGATCTCACTTTAATAACTCTCTCACCCCCTCCACATATCTCTCTATATCCACATAAAACCCAAACCACATAGAACACAAAAAAAAAAAAAAATCAACCATGATCACCGGAAAGGACATCTACGACGTCTTGGCGGCGTTGGTCCCCCTCTACGTTGCGATGATCCTCGCCTACGGCTCCGTCCGGTGGTGGAAGATCTTCACCCCCGACCAGTGCTCCGGCATAAACCGCTTCGTCGCCGTCTTCGCCGTCCCCCTCCTCTCCTTCCACTTCATCTCCTCCAACGACCCATACAAGATGAACTACAAATTCATCGCCGCCGACTCCCTCCAGAAGCTCGTCATCCTCTTCGCTCTCTTCCTCTGGAACTCCTTCGGCCGTCGCTGCTCCGGCCCCTCCAACGGCCGCCGCCTCGACTGGACCATCACCCTCTTCAGTCTCTCCACCCTCCCCAACACCCTCGTCATGGGCATCCCCCTCTTGAAGGCCATGTACGGCGACTTCTCCGGCAACCTCATGGTCCAGATCGTCGTCCTCCAGAGCGTCATATGGTACACTCTCATGCTCTTCATGTTCGAGTACAGGGCGGCGAAGGCCCTTATCTCTGATCAGTTCCCCGACGTTGCCGCGTCCATCACCTCCTTCAGAGTCGACTCCGACGTCGTCTCGCTCAACGGCCGGGACCCACTCCAGGCTGATGCGGAGGTCGGCCTGGACGGCCGCCTCCACGTCGTCCTCCGCAGGTCTGTCTGATAAAACAATGTTTTTCAAAAGCTGACTCTTACCATTTCAATCCCACATTCTTAATCCGTTGGTCAAACAGGTCTACCACAACCAGCTCCGCCGTCTCGAGGTCGGGTGTGTCGATGGTGAACACGCCGAGGGCGTCGAATCTGACCGGAGTGGAGATCTACTCGCTTCAGTCGTCGAGGGAGCCGACGCCGAGGGCCTCCAGCTTCAACCAGGCTGACTTCTACGCCATGTTTTCGTCCAAGGCCGCGAATGGTTCTCTTATGGTGGTGGTGGTGGGTCGACTGATGTGTACTCTCTCCACTCGTCGAGGGGGGTGACGCCGAGGACGTCCAACTTCGGGAGGAGCAAGAGCGGGGAGTTCATGGTCAACGGCAGCGGTGGTGGCGGCGGCGGTTACCCGGCGCCGAATCCGGTCTTGACCGGGTCAGCGAGTGTGGGGAAGAAGGAAGGCGGCGTGAATGGTGGGAGCGCCAACAATAAGGAGCTTCACATGTACGTCTGGAGCTCGAGCGCTTCTCCGGCGTCGGAGGCCAATCTCCGGAGCTTGGTCAACCGTCCCACCTCCGCGGATTTTGGGTCCTTGGATCCGACGAAGGAGATCACAGCTTCAGGAGGTAATTCATCCATTATTTCCTCTCTGAATTATGCGATCTGTCCAACAAGTGGCATCAAAGCGAGATATCTATATATATATGTTTTTTTTTATTAAAGGGAGTCCAGTTATTCAAAAAGGTCTAGCAGCCAATTGTGAGTGGAGATCGAGGAGGGGACGAAGACGCCGAACTTGAAAGTGGCGGCGTCGCCGGGGCAGAAGAGGGTGGACGTGTTGGGAGGGGAGAGGACGACGCAGCAGATGCCGCCGGCGAGCGTGATGACGAGGCTCATACTGATAATGGTGTGGCGGAAGCTCATCCGCAACCCCAACACCTACTCCAGCCTCCTCGGCGTCATATGGTCCCTCGTTTCCTACAGGTAATTGCTAATAAGTATATACTTGAATGAATAGAATATACGTTTATGTTTGAATGTAATAGCACGCACACCCATTTAGTACTTTTACATGGAAGTGTACATTGGATACATTTATGTTCATGAATGATATCCAATGTGTAATATGCGAAAACTAGATTTTATGAATAAATTGGAAGATTGTGCATGATCTTTTATTTTTAATATTTAATTAATTGTTTTTCTTTATCAGGTGGAATATCGAGATGCCCACAATTGTTAGGGGGTCTATTGCTATACTATCTGATGCAGGACTTGGAATGGCCATGTTCAGTCTAGGTAACTAAATTATACATTATCATGAGGTAAATTAACTATTGCATATGATCTTAGTTAGTGAACTTATTTGGAATGAAATTAAACAGGTCTCTTCATGGCCCTCCAACCGAAGATCATAGCCTGTGGCAACGCGGTGGCCACCTTTTCCATGGCAGTCAGGTTCTTGACCGGTCCAGCGGTGATCGCCGCGACATCCATTGCCATCGGAATGCGTGGTGTCCTCCTGCATGTCGCGATTGTCCAGGTTTACTGTTGAAACCCTAAACCTTAAATCCTAAACGCTTCTTCTGATTAACTGTTATATTTTTTTTGGGGGTTGCATATATAGGCTGCTCTTCCTCAAGGGATTGTGCCTTTTGTGTTTGCCAAGGAGTACAACGTGCATCCAGACATACTTAGTACTGCGTAAGTAAATTATAATAATAAGAAGAGCACATTATGAATATGTAAATGTAAATTAATTGTGAATAGATACTTTATAAATATGTTGTTCTTATTGCAGGGTTATCTTTGGAATGCTAATTGCTCTACCCATAACCGTACTATATTATGTTCTTCTTGGTCTATAAAGAAGAAGAGGAGCAGAAGATACAGTCAACACTGAATTGAAGAGAAATTCAATATGGAGGAGATAGAATTGTGTGGTCCCCAAAAAAATTGACATAAGATTCAGTGTACAACCTAGGTTTTTTTTAGGGTGGCTACTATCCATTTTAATTGACGGGGATAGATTTTTTTCCCTTAGTTTTTCATTTATTATTTTATTTGGACTGGATAATGTTGAGGGATTTTAAATGCACTCTCCACATGATATCCTAACCCATAGTTTTTTTTATTTTTGTTTTTGTTGCAACTTGCATTCCATTTTGCTTTGCTTGTAAAGGTGGAATTCAAACCCTAGTGAATGGTGGATTATAGATCTATAGATGTCTCTCATGTGTTTTGTTTTCATCTATTCATTATTTGACTGATCATCATATATATATATAAATGTATATGTTACCTGTTGTGTTACAATGTCTGTGCACGTGAGGGAGGTACAGTCGGTTTACTTTAAAAAGGTTTGCTTCAATTCAATTCAATGTTTCTCATTTTTGGAGTTTGCACACGAAGACAATGCATTGAAGTCTACTGTTTCATTTTTTATTATTTCTTCAATGTATTTGTTTATTGATTTTTCATGGCTTCATGTGGCCGACAATTATGTATATAATACAAGGATGCTCTTCAAACTCTCAGGTTTGCAAACACGTTGTTGAGTGCACATGATATAACAATATTTATTAGGATTTATTTTGTTCTGTAGATCTTGCAACAGGGAAAATCTTTAATTAGCATAAAAATACATGTGCAATGCTATTAATCTTCGAATAGAATAAGTTCTTACAAGCTTAGTAATTGGGAGACTTGGTCATCCCCAATACATTAATACATTCCAAGATTTTCATTGCATATCATTTACATAATTGCATCTCATCAATATAACACAAATGAGACTAGATCCAGTGACTGTTAATATTGATGGGATTTGAATCCACTGTCTATTATTCTTAAAAGTTTTATATTTATATTTGAATTCACGATCTATTAATTACAAATTCTTTTATTAATCATTGAGCTAACATCTGGCACATGAAAATTATTTGAGAAAAGATACCTTATGAATTATTCATTTGATTACCAAACTATTAGATTCATATGTTATCAACCCTGATGGAACCAACCGTAATAAACACAAATCGTGTCACGGGTCATTAGAAAATCCATAGCATGGTCCACACAAGCAATTTATATATAATTGTTTCATCTGGGACACCTCAATGAAATAGCATGTATGGAATCTATGAATAGACAACCAAAAATCTGATTTTTTTGGTTGTGAGACATCATAGACGTTTTAAATTTTGTGGGCCTTTAACAATGATTATAAACTCTCAATTGTTATATGGTGCAGTGAAACTACAATGCAAGGATTCTGATCTACATAAAATGAAAAAGAAAAAAGAGAGGTTTTTGGATTGAAGCTGCCCCATGTGAACCTACGGCACTGCAACCCCTTCTGAGGATAGGAACCGATTGAATTCCTGTAACCTAAACTACCGACATTAGATCGCTGTATATATAAAAAATAAAAATAAATAGATGACTTGGTTCATTCAAAAGGCAATAGACCTTCTTTTCTTATCATTTGCACACATTTACTCACAATTTCATCATCTCAAGTAAAATCATGCCGACATGGTATAAAAACTGAAATGATATTTTATTGATTTTGACAACAAAGATGTTGAAAATATTGAATGTTGAAATCATTTTTGAATAATATTGGAATGAGAGATGATTTAAATTTATATTGTTTTTTCACCCACTGTTTAGATGAAGTAAAATTGTTTAATAACCATTTGTCATAAATTTTGTTATCAAATTCAATGATGAGCAAAATACAAACTCATCAATCAAATAATTCATATAACCATTGTCAAAAAGGGTGGCCAAGTCAAAAACCTTTTTTTGATCTCTACAACTACCAAAACTCTGACTTTAAGAACTCCTGTTAAGTGTATTATATGTTAATTTTTGGAAGAAACAACTACATGATACATGCATGGAGTAAGCAACAAGTGTGGGTGAAAAGTCTACAAGTGTGTGTTAATAATGTTTTTGATGTTTAATCAGGTCAATAAGATTCTCTTGCGCTTCCCAATGATCGGATCCGGTGAAGCCGCCGTTGCAATGTGAAATTGCATACGAGCAACACGTGCATGCATGGATGGCTCCCTCATTTAACCCTTCATTTTTGTTTCTGTGTTACATGTTCAATGCACGAGTGCATGTGCATGGACTTGGAATTTGTCAGTATAAAAAAAACATGCAATTTGTGCAATTTGAGTTCCTGCTGATAGTGTGATGCATTGCTACTGAGCTGTCTAATTGCAAATTTTGGAATGGTATAGGTGTTCATCTAATCTAGGTTTTAGGTGAGTGTACCAATTACAGATGCCAGACTGAGCTATGGTTTGTTATTGAACACTGTGCGGGCAGAACTATGTATTAGCTGATGACATTCATGTACCTTGAGAAATGTGACTAAAATTAGAACATTAATTATCAGACCAACTTCTAAATTTTATAGACTATCATTTGATTTCTCACAAATCTTTGTCGTTAGATGTTTCAACACTTGCATTCAGTCAGGAGAGCGTATTCCTGGAGGTCCCTAAAGATTAGGCCAAAGGCATGTGAGATTGTGTGATATTCAGTTCCAAACGCATACTTTTTTATGTTTTTAAAAAAGCATTATTTTATAAGATTTTCAAACGTGGAATGTATAATAAATAAAATGCAAAAAAATACAAAAAACATGGCGTTGGTCAAAAATTATTTAGATCCAAGTTTGACGTTTTTATTACATAATCCGTACAAATAAGAATTCAAATGCCTTAATTTATTTATTTCAATATGTGAAGCACAAATGTGAATCCACGTTTGACGTTTTTTATGACAGTCAGGGAACGCGAAAAAAATCGACGAAAATCCATATAGGACAAGGGTTTATTGGTTTATCAAGGCGGACATCAAAAACCCGTTTGTTTGGGCGTTTGCATCCGCCAGCTTCCGCTGAAGCCACTGCCCATCAAACGCATGCCTAAACATGCTCTAAATCATCAGCACAAGTTTTATCCTCTCCAGTTGGTTGAATATTTAAGCTAGAGCTAGTGTGATAAGAGGATAAGTGATTTGATAAGATAATAAATAAAGTGATTAGTGGGGAAGAATTATCTTGTTTATTATATATGAGAATGTTATTATATCTAAATGGTAGTTTGGAGATGGGATAAGCTTTTTGAGGATAGATGTTTACAGGGGGTTATATGAATTTTTTTCTTTATTAAAATTAAAAAGTCCATCAATTTGTTGTTATTTACATTAGTCAAAATATAAACAATAAATAATTGGGATAAAATGAGACCCATTGTCTCAATTTTTAAAAGGGAAATTAATTAAGGGTCTCTGCAGTCACCCATGAATTATTTTTAGGTCCTTGAAATTTTTTATTCAATCCTTGAGACAGCGAAAAATTCTTTAGATCCCTGAAACTGGATGTCGTTATTGTGTTTGTAAAACATACCAAAAATATCCCCCGAACAATTTTTTCAATACACTGTTTATATTCTTCAATACATTGTTAAATGTCTCTAGTACACGGTTAACATTTTCCAGTATATAGTTAACCTTTACTGAGAAATTTCTGTATGCCTGATGGAGAGACTAATGATATATGTTTCCAGTGGCCTAAGATAATTTTTAACAGCTTTACGGACCTAAAAAAAACTTGAAAATTTTTAGGGATCTAAAAATAATTCATGGGTGATCACAAGGACCCCTTCTCTTTTTATAATTAGAGATTTTTTAGTTCCATCCAAGGCCTAGAATAAAAATTTAATTAGAATAATTTGCTTCAACGATGACAAAATCAACAAATTTTTAATTTTTAAAATTAGAATAATTTATCATTATAATTTTATTCTCTTGTCAAATCAGCACAATAATGTATAACAAGAATAAAACGTCAGAACTATTTATGGAAAATGAGATGCCATTTCTGTTTGGAATTCACTTCCCTTCCAAGAAACGGTGGCCCACGTTATTTATTTATTTATTTTTAAAATCACACATTGATGGGGGTTTATTTATCTAATAATGGGCTCCACAAGACGGGCCCATTCTGCTAGATGCCCACGTCTTTGAAGGGGTAAGAAGGCGTGGACAGTTGGGCCCGATCATGATACAACAGGGAACTGCTACAATGTGTCTTTAGTCATTCTCATAGTTTGAGGAATACAAAAAGTTATGCATGCACTCTCTTTTTTTTTAATTTTTTTATGACAAGGAACAGTGGATGTATTTTTATTTGGTTTGGGGTTTATTTGATACTCTGTGCTTGGGCATTGTTTAATAAATATATTTTATTATCTTTTAGCTGATATTTGGATACAGAATCAGACTTATTCCGAAATATACAGTTATACCAGCATAAGTGGATATATTAGTTGAATACGTGATTTTATATTTGGCTGTGTTTTGAATTATTCTAGTTGAAAAACTTAATAATAAAGTTTTTGTTATTTGAATAAAATGTGGATAAAGATTTATAAAAATTAAAAAAAAAATAATAGTTGATTTGATAAATAATTTATAAAAAGTGATGGCAATTTAATAGTGGGCTCATATATTCCTTAATGGAATAACTTTAATTCCAAGGGTTGATTGAAATCCATATACCAGTTTATTCTCACATATGTTATCACATGGCATTCATTGCATCAAAATACCAAAAATTACTTATTTTATTTTATTTCATGTTATTCCGTAGCCGAGCCCCGGGATCAACCTAAACCCAACCCACGGGTTGAGTTCAAGTTCGAGTTGGGCTCTATGCATCGCGGGTTGGGTTTAGACATTTTCAACCCGATCCAACTCACCCGAGTTGCACCCCTGCCTGATTCATCTAAGCTTCATTTTTTTAATATATATATTTCATTACACAAGCATATATATTTAAAAAAAATTAAAGACCGCAAAAGATTATCCATAACATTTTCTAACATGACAATGATCCGAAGATGACACAGTCAGGCCTGCACCCTACAATATCCACCTTCCCCTAACCTAGTATATATTAGGTCTTAGCGTATTATAAATTAAGAAAGGATGCTGCTACCTAGGCCCCAAAAATTTAGCCCCATTTGTAAGCCTCAATAGATGGCACTCTCCTATTGGTTCCCTATTTGATTTTTTCTAACTACTAAAATGACAATGACAAGACCACCGTTCTTATAATTTTAAAAATTAATTCTAACTAACTAATATTCAAATTAAACCTCATAATTGAATCCCACAAAAGGTGACACCATTAAATCATCTCCCTGACCTAACATATTTATAAAAACTTTGAATTTTAGGGTTTTGATTTGGGTGAAACCATATGAACAAAAAATGACAGATTTCTTCCCATAAAAATACAATGGGAATTCAAATTTAAATACAGTTGCATCTAGATTTGAATTAACAAATACATTAAAAAAAATGGGCTGGAATTCAAATTCAGAAACAGATGTATCTGTATTTGAATGAACAAATACCTTAAAAAAATGGTCTAGAAATCAAACTCAGATACATGTGTCTCTGGATTTTAATTAACAAATACCTTCAAAAAATGGGGTGGAATTCAAATTAAGATACATGTATATCTGGATGTGAATTAACAAATACCTTCAAAGAATGGGCTGGGTTTCAAATTCAGATACAGGTGTATCTGGATTTGAATTAACAAATATCTTTAAAGAATGAGCTGAGATTCAACTGGATTTGAATTAACAAATACCTTTAAAAAATGGACTGGAATTCAAATTCAGATACAGTTTTATCTGGATTTGAATTAATATATATAGATTTAAGATACCTGAATGGATCGCCAATGTTTGCTCCACGAACCTAACACAAGATAAAAAAGGATAATATTGTAACACATAAAAACAAATTAATCCTTCGTTATCTTACATTAATCACCAAAACAACAACCAAGAAATACAAATACAAGAAGCGTGTACATTCAGATACACATAAATGAATCTAAGTTGAAAAAAAAATATTGTTTGCACAAAAGAAAATGAATTGAATAATGCTTATACACTATAATTTTAAATATCTAAAACACCATAAACGATTATACACTATAAAATATCTAATTCATCTCAAAATTAACATCGGATAATGAAAATCAGAAAATCAGAAAATCAAAATAGCCATACCTGAAGGGGCCGTTTGGGTAGTGGAATTAGGATGGAATAGGGGTGGAATAGGGGAGGAATAGGTAAAATAGGTGTTTGGGTAGGCGGAATAAGGGGTATAGCTATGCGGAATAAAGAGTTAATAAGCTGGTATTTGTATTCCAAGTCCACCCATGGAATTGTGTTATTCCTCCACTGGAATAAGGAAACCCACCTATCAAATTACATATCATCACATCAAATCACCTGTCACCTCTTATTCATCAATGGAGCCCACATGTCAAATCAATTTTTTACATCTTATTCACATCTTATTCTTCATCAATCAAACACCCCAACCTTTATTATTACGTTTCCCAATGAGAATAACAGAAAATACAACCAAACACAAAATCTCTTATTCCATTGATAAAGTCAACAATTCCTGGAATATGTATTAAACCCCAGAATAGCTTATGCCTCTATCCAAACGGGCCCGAAATGATCTCTATTAATGAAACCATAAAGAAATCGCACGGATCCAATTGATCAAAAAAACTGAAATTGGATTGTTGCTTTATGCATAATTTCGCAAAATGACCGATCGAGAGTTATGAAT
This sequence comes from Acorus calamus, assembly GCA_030737845.1. NCBI lineage: Eukaryota > Viridiplantae > Streptophyta > Magnoliopsida > Acorales > Acoraceae > Acorus > Acorus calamus. The sequence goes on from CM060859.1 coordinate 23,643,655, forward strand.
CAATCTGGTATTTCATGTTTACTAATTGAATTGGGTTTTTTTTTAAAACAAAAGAAAGAACAAAGGATAATATTGTAACCGCCTCCATCATTAATGAGATCCGATATAAAAAAAAAAGCAAAAGAAGGGTAAAAATGACATTAGAAGTGTGCCACCTCATAGAGCTTTTATGGGGCCTATAAAAATGGGGCCTATAAATCATTATTGATTAAGAAAATATTAAAAACGTATACATTCAATTCATTTGATATATATATATATATATATATATATATATATATATATATATAGTCGAGTGATATCGTGCGGCGTCCCGCACGGTGCGGGAACGACGTCGTTCGTCTGATCGCGGGTCCATCGCATCCAACGGTCGATGTGAATCGCACCCGACCGTCCGATGCGATGGACCCACGATGGACCCGTGATCGACGGCCCGTAGTCGTTCGCACACGTTCCCGCATCGCGCACCGTATCATTCCTCATATAGTCGAGTCATATATATATATATATATATAATTTTTTAAAAAAAGTATGTATTCTATATACCTTTAACAAGAATTTTAAATGGGTTTTGCAACTCCATATGTATCGTCTGATCCAAATTCCTAGTACCATCAAAATTTTACTTTTGCTAAGGTAACATTTAAAATTCTGATTGGAAAATTTATCAGTTACAGGAATCATGCTTTTAATTCAAATTCATTTCTAAACACTTCTAACAGTCTCAGTTTTAGAATAATTTCTTTACCCAGTAATCTAACAAAAATATGCTTACTAGAAAGCTAACTTCATAAGCTACTTTAAAAGCTCTGGTTCTAATTCAAACTCGATTTCAAACGTTAATTAAGACCAGCGCCTAATTCAATAATTGAAGTACATGCAGATATGGCCAAGCTGTCATTAAAATAAGCAAGGTGGTAGGTATGCTTGGAAATTGGAATTCTAAACTGCAACATGAATCACATCGAGATGTAATTATGTTGGAAAGAGATTGCTGTTGAGGTCCAAGAAAGAGACCTCACCTTGAACATAAGAGATAAACAAAAGGAACTGTGTATTTAAAGTAGGTGAGTCTCATGAATATGGAACACAAATCACTTAAATAGTCAAGTGAGTCTGATAGTTCAACTACCAAACACTGGTGAAGACCAAAAAAGGATTGGAAATAAAGCTGTCTCTATAAGGAAGATGAGTTGTGGTCCATGTTTCACTGCTTTTCCTCTCTTAAAAAGCCTGAATCATCAAAGACTAAAAGAGGATTGCATATGGTTCACGCTTTTAAAGGGGGAAAACTAGCGAAACAGGGAAGAATTGGTAAAATGGAATAAAGAAAAAAAAATGGAGTAAAGCTTTTCTTTCGAGTGGAGACAAATATTGTGGACAATGGAATAAACCAAAGAGGGTTAAATGGAATAAAGAAAAGGAAACATACAAATGATGGAAAGACAATTAAACAAATAGTATCTCCAATGCATCATTATGATGGGTAAAGTTAGAAAAAGGTATGATATGCACCAGTTCAATATTTGTTTCCTCTATATAATTTGAATGATATGCTGATATAAAATGATTCAGTGGTTATCTCAAGTGATCAAGATCAATTTTATTTTCAGAATACACTTAAATATGTTGAGGCATCATGGAATGCTATAAAATGAAATGCATCCAATATTATTTACATTCAATTCTAATGAAACAACGGCTCTCTGTCTTAAAAAAAAAATCCTTTCATAGGATTTTCATAAAATACAAAATACCCCAATTCCAGATGACAGGTGACCATAGAGCAGCGTGGAGGGACAGTTTAGTGGTGACAGTAATTTATGAGAGAGTAGAGTAGCCAAGATTATGGTTAGCACTTACATGCCATTTGGTGATGGTCTCTCCATTTCCTACAATATCATTCAAGCAAGATGGATCTTCAAAACTGAATTCATGGACTCTAGACACAGTCCATGGTACACTCTCCATTGTGCACATTGTTGGCTTCTTTGCTCAGTTTAGATTTTGTTAAAGAGAAAGATGATTGTCTAGGTTCCAGCTTGCTCACTTGCCGACAAGAATCACATAGATTAAGGTAAGTGTACACAGACATACCTGCGAGGGCTGTTGCAGCACCACATATACTTGTTAAGCCTGGATTTGAATTAAACAGGAGAAACCCTCCAAGAAGGATGATGCATGTTTTGAATTGCCCAAGAACAGCGTGACTTGTAGCGGAGGTCGCTCTGTGAAGTTGGAAGAGAATTTCATTTAAACGAGGGGGAAAAAAAAATTCAGATTGCTTTGTACAGCAAACTGGGATACATCATCACATATAGATGATTTTTACAATCAAGGGACCAATGATACATAATCAATGATGCTCATTAAATAAATAGCTTCAAGTAGGAATACATGAACCTAATTGGAGAAAATAAGGGTGTATTCTTCCATGCTACCACTAATTGACATTGTGATTGGCTATTGGTATCTTCTCTCATGCTAAATAATTTTGCCTTTTGTTTTTGTTGAATGAATTAAATAGATTTCTGTTCCATTGACATCAATAATGAGGGTATTGTGAAAAGCACAACTTAAGCATCACAGTACAAAATAATTTCTTTAGTAGAACTAGATAGCAGGACAGGTTTATAGCAGGATAAACTTATTGAAGATTTTACCCAAGTGCTAGAGCACCAGACCACTGAAGCAAAAAACCAAGGGCAGCCGACATGAAAATCACTGATATATTAGGGAAGGTCCATTGGAAGGACAGGATGCCTGGGGGGTCAAGCCAAGGCATCAAAGCCACCAAAAAGAACAAGGTGAGAGGGGTTGTCCTCCACATCAACCTGTTTGCGGTTGGATGTTAGGCGACATTCTGAGCAAGGTCCAGAGGAAAAGAAAGCCGCAAGTGGACACTTACGCTAAGGCAGTCCAATTGCCCTGCTGTTGTAGATTGGACCAAAGGATCTTATTGACTGCACTAGGTATTATCCATGCCACAGCAATGCAGGCACCAAAAAAGTGGAATTGAAGATCAGTAACAGTCGCAACAGCAACACCAACAGATACTACAGTGAGGGCTACTACCTGAGACAATCAATAAGAACATTGCGTTGGTTTCTATCAAAGAAAGAAGTATCTTTGTATGAAATGATACTTGAAAATGGAGCAAATTTTTTTTCAGACACCTCAATCTCTCATCAGTCATAACAAGAACCCCCATTACCTTCTGAAAAGCAATACTCTTCTTATAAACAATGAATTCCGCAAAAACAATTGTTGGCGTCACAGCAATCTTTGCCATCTGATAAAACCCCACACTGAAGAGGTTTGGAGGGGGGGGGGTATCAATGTTTGAAGATTGAGAAATAGAAAGTGATACTAATCAAGAAATGATATATTATACCTATTATACTTCAAACTGACATTGGCAAGGCCAGTTGAGAGAGACATTACAATTCCAAGAACAATAAGAGAGGAAAGTGGGGTCGACTTAGGAGGGGGAGATGCTGGGAGTAATGATAACGCATTCAAAACCGCCATTAGAAACCAGCTCACAATGTAGTGGATGAACGTCAGGAAGATGGGATAGTTGAAACCAACCTTCCCAAGAACCTACAAAAACGGGTGAACAGAGAATCCATTATAATGTATTTGACTCGTACGAGGTTCAAAGAAGTTAGAGACTGTAATAGATAGATAACATACTAGTTTATTTATCATGATAATACCAACAGAGACCAATAAATTAAATGTCAGAGCAACTGTTGGGCCGCAAACACGTTGTTGCAGATGCTTCGCACCTTCTGATGTCCTCAGTTCACTGAAAAGGGAAGCTCGTAGGTCTTCTAGAGCTTTACCTGGTTCAGATGGCAAACAAAATAAGAAATAGGCAGCATAGAAGGGTTGCAACCTGCGCCACACGAATAAAATCTATTTAAAGAAGTCCAACCCAAGTCGCAATATCGATCTAATAGACAGACAAAAAAATCCTGCCTATAAAACATGAGTATATATCTATGTATTACCCAAGAAGCAATTGCCCCACAAACTCTAAATGCTTGCACATCAAAAGCTCGACTCATCGACCATGCTGTGTATATTAGCATTTGGGATGGATGAAGAAGAAATGACAAGAGGAATTAATTAATCATCAATCATAAACTAGGTCTTCACATCACATACATGTACTAAATAATCACAAATTTTAACAAACTAGAAATTTTAAGAACATTACATAAAAATCCTAACCATGAATTATTTCTAATAACTCTAAATCCTAAATTAATATAAAAAAACTCCAACAACATAGTAAAAACACCCCAAATTAACTCTAACAACAAAAATAACCCAGAAAATGAAAGCCATCCCAGAATTCCCAAAAACCCTCAAAAGCATGCCAAGTACAACATTAGCTCAAATTATAATATTTGTTTATCATCTAAAAAAAAAAGCAAACCTGAATAATATCAATATCATATCAATACAAGGCAAATGCACAAATTGAATTAATTAATCATACTAACCGATCTCCCCTGTTCATACACAAAGATTTTAATACATAGTACGGACAATGTTCATAATCAAACCCTAAAAAAAACCCAAAATCTATAAAAAAAAAAGAAGAAGAAGAAGGGAGGATGAACCTCTTTCGCCGGCGTCGCTGTCTTTGCGTTTGAGGAGCTTCCTCACGTCCTTCCTTAAGAAGAAGTTCATAAACTTCCTGCTGCCCACCATCTCCTCCTCTGCTTTTCGAAACCCTAATTTTCTCGCATTCAAACGAGAACACCGTGTGTTTGTGATGAAATAGAGTGAATAGAGAGACAGAGAGTGTGATTTGGGTCTGAAAGAAAGGGAAAGCAAGAGAGACAGTGAGAGTGAACAAAGACTTAGAGAGAGAGAAGCAAAGAAAATGTGACGATGAGAGAGAGATGTTAATCGGGAGCGCGAAAAGGCGGAGAGATTTAGAGAGAGAGAGAGAGTCACGCGGACTCGCTTCGCTCTCCCCGCCGACACCTTGTTTTCGGTGTTTAACCGGAGGAGTTCAATTTCCTAATTTATAGGTTCAACCTCCTAAGTAAAAATATTCTAAAATATGACCACCCTGAGTTTTCGAATTTGTTTGCTTGCATGTTTGTTTTTTTTTTTAATTCGAGTTGAAGGTTTGGTGAATGAATAAATGTGCATAGAATGGAATGGGGGTGGATGAACCTAAAAAAATTAGTGTACTTGGAAAGAAAAGATTTGAGTATAATTATATAAGAATAGATGAGTATAAAAGTGTATTGATGTTTTAGGTCTCTTAAAAATTATATTATTTTACACATTCTATTTCACTGGTGTAAATAGGTTTATTTGTCAAATCATATGTCATCACTTTCTATAAATTCTCGAATCATTTTCTTATATTTTAATTCATATTCATGTCTTATTCACAGTTTATTTACAATTTATTCGTGGTTAACTAAACAACAAGAACCTCATTATTACATTGCGCCCAACATGAATAAGTAAAAGAATAATTAAACATAAAATGACTTATTCTACTAGTATATTTATCTATATCAAAATAGCTTATGTCGCTATCCAAACATTACATAAAAATTGCATTTAAAATTTTTTGAAGTTTATATATGACTAATCAAAAGTATTATTTTTTTAAAAATAATATATATCATTAATTGAATGTATATATTCTATGCTTTTTTACAATATAGTATATATCAAGATAATAAAATATATATTGTGCTATGATTCCATATAAAATGTCTGTGACTTGGAAACTAAAATTGAATTGCAAAAGGGTTTAGTGTATCGACAATGCCCCTAGCATTAATATTTAGTATTAATTGTTACCTTGGCTATAAGATTTTTTTTCCAAATACGGATATATGCTATTTTAATCAAATATATTTGCATTTGTTTTTTTATCTATTTTTAAATAGAAATAACATCTATTTGCATTTATATAAGATTTTGTTTATATATATTACATATGCCACTAGAATTTCTAGATTTTATCGAATTAATGTGGATATTTTGTTGGTATATTATATGTCTTGTAACTTGCTCCACAAACCCCGATTGTTTCATGGACTGGAGAAAAATAAACTTTGTCTAAAAGGAACAGTTTTTTTTCTTATCAGAGATAAATTATAATAGTAACTACCAAGATAATGTAGAATAAACCTTCATAATAAATTATTTGTTTGTTTTTATTCATCCATCCAAAAACATAGTTATATTATAATAAGATAACATAAAAAATAATTTATTCAAACAATTAAATAAGTAACAATCAAATAACATATCACTTAATTCTCATCTATCATATATAATTATTTCATTATATTTGATTAAGCTATCTGCGAACTAATCATGAAATAAAAATATAAATTTTCTACTAAAAAATAATCTAAGATAACATTTAGCAAATGGATTAATTTGGTCCCATTTGAAGATTTTATTTTTGCAAGAATTATACGTAATTCAAACTTGTTTTTACATGTCCCAAATAGCTTCAATCTTTGAAAAAAAAAATAAACAATTCTCATAACTTAATAAAATGTTTCCTAAAACACTATTCTCAAAAGTTATTTTATGTTAATTTTTTTTGTTGAATTTCATGCTATCTAGGGTATTTAAGAACTCAGTGAAGGTGATTTTGCTTTTACAGAAATCTAATCCTCAAACATGTTTGTGTGGTGAATTGAAAAGCTAAGGTCAGTTTCAGTTGTAAATGTCATTTATTAAATTTTTTTTCATAAAATTTAAAAACTGCTCTATAGGAATTAATTTTTCAAAAGCAAAAAATATACTATTCTTGAAATGGGTTGTGCGGACAGCATGCAAAACCATAGCGCTGTCAAGGACCTCACTGAGTAAAATAAAAATGTTGAGGGAGTTCAATTTAAAAAAATCAGCCGAAACGTCACGTACTCACATGGGATCACAGGAATGATCACTGGAACATTTTAGCCAAAAGACAGCAAGTGATCGCGGACAAAACTTGGTTTCAATTTCATGTTGAATGGACTAACGATATGATGAAATCTTTCCCATTAAAAATTGGTTTGGAATAAGGTTTTCCAATTATTTTATACCCATTTATGGCCCCTACAATGACATTTTTTATAATTTTATCCAACATGAGATCCTATAGTCATCGACAGAACAGAAACCTGGCTTGTTTTTTTTACTATAAATTAATACAAACGATTACCCTGACACAGCACATTAAGATTCTAAATATATATACTATAGTCAAATCATAATCAACCTTTGTACAAGTGTACGTGCTTATCGATTTTGAAATAGAAAAACAATTGTTTGTTTGTTTACATTCGGATTGAAGTGGGGGGAAAAAGGTTCTGTGAAAAAGGAGGCAAGAAAAGAAATTCTCACCCACTGTTTTGCTTTCTTTTTCAAGTGGCTTGAATTTGGGTTCATCATTGTTGTCTCCCCTTGTTTTGCTGTGCTCATTGGCAATAATGGCGTTTGATTTATTGATTGTTTTTATTAGGGTATTGAAGGCTTTACTTTTTCCCCGTGAGAGCCCGAAAAGACAAAGGGCATGGTAATCCATTATTCCCACCCATTAATTCAATCAGATATACAATATGTGAAAATCCTTAGTCTTCTGATCACTGATCAGTAATAATAGTAGCTTGACCTACGGTATATAAGAGAGGTTGTAGATCGATATTGTTCTTGTACGAATGAGAGAATTATGAAGATGAATTCAATCTACAATATTCATTGATTACAAGTCTATCACACACTCTTATCCTTTGTTCAGACCTTCAATTTGAATAACAAGAAAGTAGGGCTCTTTCTATAAGCGCCCTATAAAAAAATTGAAACAAAGATGTAAATGTGAAAACATCATGACATAACCATGGGATTAAGTAATGTAGTTGGTCACTCACTTTTACAACTCTCAACAAGTCTTTATTTTTTCTAAAATCAAACAGACACTAACCCATATAAAATTAGGTGCCCGCCTAAGGATAGACGAGTTAACACTAAGATTCTACAGGAATCTGGATTTTAAAACTATTTCTGTATGAAATTCACTCCTCCAATTTTTGGAAATAACAGTTTTTTAATACTATTTGTCTGAAAACTGTATGTAAGAAATTAACTGCTATAATAAAACTGTTTGATTGCACGATTATAAAATCAGCTTCTTATAAATGTAAAAATTGTCAAATCGGGTAATCAAACAGTGTCTTAGACCCATATGAACCAAAGCATCATACATAGATTCCATACAACTATGGACTACATATTTGAACCCTTATCAAAACATTGCAATATAATATTCATTATTCCCAAAATAGCCCTCCTCCCCACCATTGATCATACAAAATCCCTAAAAAGTAAAAAAGATGCTCTCATCAATACCTCCACCAAGACTGCTATTCCCCTCACTCTCTCTCACCAGGGTCAGCCTTCCAAAACGCAGTTTCCGGTGGTCGCCGCCGCGGATGGACAAAGAAACAGCGGGAAAGGCGGGGCTCTCAAATCCGAGCACTGGCGACCGCGCGGAGACGGAGGCGGAAGAGGTGGTGGTTCAATACGTGGTGCTTCGGAGGGACCTCATCGATTCATGGCCGCTCGGGAGCGTCGTCACCCAAGGCTGCCACGCCTCCGTCGCCGCCGTCTGGGCCCACAAAGACGACGCCCACACCATCCGATACTGCTCCGACGGCAACATCGATAACATGCACAAGGTGAGATTTTGATCGAATGGAAATGCACATCAAATGCTCGATGAAATGCTTAAAAGAAGAGATCTTTGAAAAAAAGTTGGGTTTTTTTATTTTAGGTGACGCTGGAAGTGAAGGGGGAGGCGCAGATGGTGAAGCTTTCGGAGAAGCTGAGGGAGGGAGGGATAGCGCATAAGCTGTGGGTGGAGCTGCCGGAGAACACGCCGACGTGCATCGCGACGAAGCCGTACCCGAAAGCGGAGGTCGCTGCCTTCTTTAAGAAGCTGAAGCTGTGCAAGTGATTGATGATGGACATTCTCTGATTGACAAGGTTTTGTGAGTTTTGTGAGATCGTCTCGGACTTCATTTTTTTTTGTTGATGTTTTGTTGGCTTTTTCAAAAGACCGTGTTATGAATTGTTCCATCGTTTCATGGAACCAGGGAAGCCTGAGTATAAATGATTGGTGAAATATATTAATAAAAATTTGTGATTTTTAAAATTATAACTCTACCATGAGAATGACATGAAAACATATTTTTATTAATTGGGACCTCCCGTAGTTGATCTTTTGATCGAGTTAGATAGACTCTCTTCACCTCTCCAGTTCCACTTTTTTTTATGGGTAATTTTTTAAATACACACGGGTGGATAATTTAATATCAAAATTTATTTTTGTATAACAATTTTTTTTTTTAACCTATTCCTTTTTATTTTCCCATATTCTTTGGTTATTCCATATCCCAGACAAATAAAAGGAACCACGAGGAAGCTATACAATTGTCCCCAATTATTATACTCTTAAACCAGTAAAAAATTCTACTGATGAGATATCGAGGTCCAACAAACAAATACAACGAGAGCAGGACGCAATCAATCTTCACAATCAAGTAATTAATAATATAGTATCCAATGAGTGACATTAGCTCCAAATCATTGAGGATTATAAAAGAAAATGTGCTATATCATACCCAAAAGGTGTCAACTCCAACCTAGCTGCAATGAAAATTCAAACCAAAGTACAAAATCCATGCATTCGAATAGTATGACAAATTCAAATTCAAAAGCAATCAATAATATATCTTACAAAAAAAGTAGCTAATAATACAATCAAACTGACAATTAGACGGCTGCTTCCATCTCGATTTACTATAACATAAGGGTTTCTCACTAAAAACAAGATTCCATAATATAAAAACTTTTAAAGCAAAAACTCACTGAACCACGGCCCGGCGTTTCAAAGGAAAACGTAGAAAGAATGAAAGATGCATAGAAAGAATGGAACAAGATCCCATCTCAATCAGCTTCCTCCTTTCTGTTTGAGAGTGATCTTGTCCCCTAAACTGAGAGCTATCCCCTGCGTCTTGCTTCTTATCCGAATGTAACCGCTCAGCTTCCCATCTGCCTGTTTCTCGATGCTAATGTTCACCAAAGCATCCTCTCCAAACACGCTCTTCGCGTACAGATTGGCCGCGAGGAATCCACACTCGCCATCCAATGCAGACCTGAAACCATTAAATAATAAACCATTTGTGGGGGGTTTTGGTTTTGGATAGAGCCACCCTTAGGAGAGGCCACATTAGTTTCTTATGGTTTGTAGTATCCTTAATGATTGGATTCAGGTCATAACCCTGAATACCAGAGCTAATAGAATACTCATACAGAAACCTGTAGAATGAGCTTGATTTGGAACAACTGTTGATCTCAAGGGTCAACTGTGGATGGAATTATAAAAGAACCGGCAGAGCTAATAGAATACTAAAGGAATTGTATAAACTTACGGTGCAGTGAGACACTTCATGTTTGTTGATTTGATGATGTGATTCAAGAATTCTTTCTCATCTTGGATAACCGTGTTAACAGCAACCTGAGATGCCACAATAAAGATTGAAAACCAACAATTAAAACATGGGCAAATACACACATGCATTAATTGAGTTGTGTGAGCAACAAGGATAAATTAAAGCAAAGTAATTTGAAACAAAGAAATGATAGTTTTCTCCAACAATGATACATAGGATTTGAGCATGCAAACAAAATGGGAAGAAGAGTCTAAGAAGAGTAGCAGAACAATAGCTTGTATGTCAGTATGCATGCTTTCATTTGCTGATGGTTTACCTACAATGATAAAAAGAACACACACTTTGAACTGGCTTAGTACATGCAAATCATGGCTTAGTACATGCAAATTTGCTGATGGTAAAGCTTTCAGCTATAATTTTGATTTCACAAAATGGAAGTTGGACATGAATTATATCATTAAATCCTCGTTAATCAGGAAGGAAGACCATATATTCCTGCTTCTTCTCTAGTTGCTAGCAGTTTTATTATTATTAGCTATTTAAAACTATAGTAAGTGGCATGATATAGAAATAATTCACTCAAAAGAAGGTTAAGAATACCTTGTTTTCCCACTCAAATTCTGCCCACATGTTTCTGAATGCCACATCAGCACAGGTCGCAGGAGAGATATAGTCCATGATGTCAATATGAATATCATTGAGAACAACCACTGTCCGCTCGAGAACATTTGAGGTCTCATACACAATGTTACCAAATATGACTCCAGTTTCGGTTGAAGACACCTTAATATTGGCTCGGATCTGCTTGCTTGATTCCGGAGCTAATGTGTAATTCTGAGGGCGCTCGACAAGCTTGAGATCTCCCATCGTTGCTAACTCCAAGCACAAATTCTGAAGCGTCTCTTTAGTACGATTGATGACAGTGACATCAAGGACAATGTCATAGTGATGTACTGTCACATAAGCTTCAGCATACACTGGATCACTGAATCCTGTTAGTTGAAGAATGCGGTTCAGCTTATTTGCATCATCTGCATCCTTGGTGAACTCCCCAGTTGCACGTTTCAAATCATCTTGAACCTCATCCTCCAATTCAAGCTGGCTCATGCCCTGAGGATGTGGATGTAGTGAAAAACAGTATAAATTACTTTCTCATAATATTCTATTGATGATAACCATATGGAAAAAAATAAACACATTGTTGAAAATAAATAACCACCTAGACAAACAGTGCCATTGTCAAAATAAAATACTCAACAAAACAGGACCCACCAGAAGATAGCTTTAAAAACCGGACTGGACTGGACCGGGCAGTTTGACCCGGTCCGACCAATACCAGCTACCTTTCCACTATGTTTCCCCATAAAACATTAATATTTGGCAAAACGTTCGACCTGGACAATTTGATTGTGAAATGCAGATGGACTAGGTTCAACCATCTGTTTTCAACTCTTAAGATCTCTGGTAAAATAAATGTTTTAGATTGCTCTACTCAGATCGACAGGAAGAGGCAGCTACAAACTGGGCCAAAGGCGATAGATTGTTCGAGCCTTAAAAATTGAAATGCCTTCTTGGATCATGTGGCCAGACTCAGAAGGATCATGGACTGCTCAGCCTTAAAAGTTTGTGTCTTTGTAGAGGAACTTGAGGAGATGGCGATACAGAAGGCAAAGATGAGGAGAGGAGAGGAGATAGGGGGTGGGAGTTCGCTTGAAGGAAGTAAAAGAGGAGAGGGAGCAGGGAGATATGGTGCTCTGGAAAGAGGGTTACAGCGAGGACCGATGATGTACTAATGTGGATGGTCATCTCCATTCTCAGTTTTTCTTTTTCTCTATGTCCTTTTTGCACATGAGAAGAGTTTTGACTCTTGAGTCTTGGAGAGAGAGAATTCGGTCTGACCAGCTTGAACCAATATTCAGATATATTGAACCAAACTGTGCACTTCACTGGTTCAAGATCCAGTACAGTTTTATCAAAGCAAATAATCCAACAAAAAAAGAAGAAGAGAGAATACATGAAATATCATAATAATATTTTGCCTGCTTATTGTGAAAGATTGGAACACTACAAATCGATGGCATAACAGGCATTTATTGGAATGCAAAAAAAGCAATTAGGGTGAGTCACATTCCTACTGTACATCTGTCTCAACTCTACCTGACCCATTTAGGCAAAACACTTTTCCAGGATGCATGGGACAGCGATAAACGATGTCTTAAGGGAGTTGATATATGCAACTGGGAGCTAGTTTAACTGAGAGAAAAAAAGAGATATTGTACTTCTTAATATGTCTACCCCGTTTGGGGGATAGGAGATAAAATGATTAACAACTCTATTCAGCACAGATTTACATATAATTTCTCCAAAAGAAAATATGAATTTAACCATTTTTTCTCCAAAAGAAAAAAAGAAGAAGCATGCAATATGTTTTTTCTCCAAAACATATGACCCTGCACTGCCAGGAGGTTGGGCTGCAAGTCATATAAGATGTATTATGGAAAAGAAACCAACTTTCATATGTCCAAAAAATTTCAATCAGCTGTGATTAATAAATACAATTTTTTACCTGGTTCAACTTTTTGCAATTTTTTTTCCTACTTTCCTTAAAAATGGTAAACCAACCGAAGTTAATAATATGTGGGATAAACAAAAACTCACAGTAACTCACACAACCATGGCAAACCAATAGGTAGACCTCTCCCTCAATTACCAAATACCTCATTCACTCATTCAACATTCAACAGACCTCTTAGTGATAGAGATAAAATCAATTTATGGCCCTAAAAAGCCTATCCTTTAGAGTTACCCATAGGCCCGCTGACAATAGAATCCTTCCCACAAAATATATGCTTGTTTGTTGCATATATTTACAACTACAAGCTTGATAATCCCATCTTTTATCTTTTTAAAAAAAAATGAAATTAGATTTAGGAGGTGATATTATGAGCACTTCTACTCAAAGCCCTATCAAAGGGAGCCATATGGAAATAACGTAGGGGATCCATTCACAGACAATATATAGCGTTATTCTCTCTGTAGTTTTACAAATTTCAGGATCCACAACAAATTCCCACTCAAAGGCACCCAAAAGAACTACACAAAAGTTTAAAAAAAATTTAAATAGGGAATTGCAACTAATAAGAGAAAGCACACATGCATCATATTTTTCTATTAAAAACTAGCAGGCTGCATGTACAATGCCAATTGTTTTTTTAAATAAGGAATGATATGTTCCATCAGGATTATATAAGCATATAAGAGTAAATGCAACATGTTTTTCATGTATAATCTAAATGAAAGAAGGTATCAATATTTGTGTAGCCTCAAACAAGAACCAAAAGCATGCAACAGATAAATCACAACACAAATATAATCAAAGTCATGATATGAAATGCTACATTCAAGACTAGTAATAAAGTTATAACTTCATCCAAACCATGATTGAAACTCAAGGATGTTGCCTTTTACCTTCCTGCTCTTCAAATGGTAGAAATCAATGAGATCATCGGGCTGAGCATGAGATATTTGAGCCTTCGCTTTCATCTCCTCCATCTCACGGAACTGCTTATCAGCCAGCATCTTCGTGAAGCTCTGGCGGCAAGACTGCAACCATATCTTCCTCATTTCATCGCCCGTATTGCATAGCAATCGGATGCACAGCACGATCCGATCGTACGAGTCGTTATCAATTGGATGAACAAGGAACGTGGACTGGCCCAACTGGATCATAGAAACCATGATCAACAGTGCACCCGCATTTGCCTTGTTAACCTCCACCACATTTGGCTGGACTTCCTCCAACCTCAAAACAAGCTTTGACAAAGTGCACGCCACAACGGCACCCAAGAAGAAGTCCCCATTGAGAAGCATGGATCTCAGATTCCCAGGTGCGGCCAAGGACCCTTGGACAAGGATTGGGCCCAACACAGCCGTCTCAGAGGCCGCACTCTGCGTGGCATAGGTCCCGTCCGCGAGAACAGCTGGCCTCCGTGAGGAGACTGTCACCACAGATGGGGCCTTTGATGAGGAATCTGCAGAAGCTGATTCCCCGCTCTCCTCGGAAACAGTATAGAACGGCAGCTCGCCAAGGCATTGCTTGATGGTGGAAATCCCACTTTCAACCTCAGAGAGTGAAAGGCAGTACTCGCTGATGATCCAGAGGGCGCAGGAGCAGACCCTCGCAGACCGGATCTGGTAAAACGTGTCGAGAAGCCTCGTGATGATAGAGACCCGAAGCTTCGGATTGGTCTCGATGATCTCCCTGACAAAGACCACAACATCGATGGCCGAAGCAACATTGTTGTCCCCCAAGAAGTCCATCAGCAGGTGAACCACGGTGCTGGCGACCTCAGGGAACTTGATTGCACATGAATGGATGGCCTGGACGAGCATCTGCCGGTACTCCCCGTTCTTCTCGAGCTCTCCACTCTGCGTCTTCATCACCTCCTTCTTCAGTGCAAGCACCACCTCATCGATGTTCCTCGGCGTGATCAGCTCCAAAACAATATCCAAAGTCTTCCTCCTTATGTCAAGGTTTGGACTTGACAGCGCTCTGAGGACGTCCATGATCAGATCAACCATGATGTCCTGGTGCGACGTCTTCAACTCGCTGAGCCGATCGAGCACGATGAGCTTCACATTGTGGTCGCTCTGTGATTGCAGCAACTGACAGTAAGTGGTGGCAGCGGCGCGGATCGCAGTGGGAGCGGACGAGAGGGACACAAGTGTCCCGGCGCACTCGTAGATCACAGCTGTCGAGGGCACGTTCAAGAGGGAGATGATGATCGTGATGTATCTCCCCTTCTCCCTGGGTTTCGATCGACAGACCTTCCGGATCAGATCCAGGACCACCATCTGTATCGACTCCCCCCAATCGGGCACCGCCTCAACGTGCGAGAGAAGGTAACTGACGGCGCGGTCCTGCGCGCACGTGAAGAGCATCAGGAACGCGTTGCGCTTCGCCGACGCGTCCTGCTCGGACGCCAGGAACCGCTCGATCGCCTCGGGCGCGTCGGGCATGAGGTGCTCTCCCCCGGGAAGCTTGTAGATGGACATGATCGCGAGGACGGCGTTGCGGCGGACGAAAGGGTGGCGGTGCTCGAGGCATTGGAGGACGGAGGGGATCAGCGGCTCAATGAGCTCGGTCTCGGAGAGGCGGCAGAGGAAGCGGAGGGTGACGCCGCGGATGTACTCGTTGGGGTGCTGGAGGTTGTTGCGGAGGTTCTGGCAGATGAGGATCATCTCGGGGAGGAGCCGGCCCTTGGCGTCGGTCTTATCGACGATCTCGAGGTAGAGGAGGAGGAGCTTCTGGATCGTGTGGTCCTCGGAGGTGAGCACGTAACGGATGATGGTGATGAAGAGCTGGGGGATGGTCTCGCCGTTGTGGAGGAGCATGATCGCCTTCTTCAGCGCGTCGATCTTGGCGGAGACGTCGCTCCCCTCTAGAGCCTCCTTGATCTCGTTCGCAAGGGCTGGAGCGCCCTTGTCGAACTCAATCAGGAAGCTACACGACTTCTCCATTGATGGAGAGTAGGGTTTTCGATCGGATCTGGAAGGTAATGAAACAATGGAAGCGTTTGATTCGATGAAATTGAGAGAGATTGCGAACCAAAGCAATGGATCTGAATCGAATCGATCGAGATTGGATCGAAAAATCTCACCTTAATCGGTATCGAATTCTCCTCCTTCACAGTGACCCCTTCCGACGGTGGTTCTCGTTATTCTGCTCTTCGGGTTCTCTGTTTGAGAGGGTAAAACGAGATGGATCGATGTATGGTGACGCGTGTTATAATGCACTCGCTCTCACTCTCACCCTTTGCGCCATCGTGAGCGTTGATATAACACACACTGCCATCGTACGGTCAGATACATAATTTTTTATAGTCACCGCGCGTGGCCATATGTGGGTATTTTCGTCATTGCAATTGTTCCACAGAGACAAAAACATAGTCAGATCCAGATGAAAGTATAAACCCTAGACGGAACCCCATTGAAAGTGGTGGAAAGAATGCGCGGGAAAGTGGAGAACCCCAGCGGAGGCGGCTCCGCCGCATCGTCGACGGTGATCTCCTCACACGCATCGTCCGATCACGAATCGATGGATCCGATTGTTCGCCTCCTCCGGATCCTCCCCTACGGCCTCCTCCGCCCTCCGCGCACCCGTCTCAAGATCCCCTCCGCCCTCTCCACCCTCCCCTCCCCGATGACGGTGTACGCGCTCGTCCTCCTCACCTACTTCGCCGTCGTCTCGGGATTCGTGTACGATGTGATCGTGGAGCCTCCGGGGATCGGGAGCACCCAGGACAGGGCGACGGGGGCCGTCAGACCCGTGGTGTTCCTCCCAGGGAGGGTCAACGGCCAGTACATCATCGAGGGGCTGTCGTCGGGGTTCATGTTCGTGCTCGGCGGGGTCGGGATCGTCATGATGGACGTCGCGTTGGACCGTAAGCACGCGAGGAGCGTACGCGTGTCGCTTGCTTCGTTCGGGATCTCGGCGATTGTGCTCGCGTACGTCATGAGCATGCTGTTCATCCGGATCAAGATCCCGGCGTACCTCCGGTGATCTACGGCAGTGGTATGTCATTGTGCTTTAGATGGTACTCTGTGTTTTCTTTAGTTATTGTTGATTAATGTCACTAAGCTTTAGACTCTTGAGGGATGATACGCCATTGGGAACACTATTATTCGTTAGATTGTAGTGATGCATTGACTTTGTGAAATTATTTTGTGCGTTATGCATTCTGTGATTTGAGTAGATTATGAGATTACTGAGTCTATGTTTGAGTGCTCGTCTGAACATTTAGGAGCACTGTCATTCAAAGGCTTTGCCATCGCATGTCCGGTTTTGGTTAACTTGAATGAATTGTTACCGCTATTGTCTCTTAACAAACATCTAGGGGAATCATCATTCAATTTGCTTTGTAATCACAAGTTCAGTTTTGGTAATAAAAATTATTTGTTATCATAGTTGTCTGGGCAAGTGGTTTATGTGGGTTATGTATCTTGCTTTTGATGGTATTATGTGTTTTCTTAATCATTGTTGACTAGTCTCACTAAGCTTTATTAGACTCTTGAACTATTATTTGTCATGAGAACACTATTATCTATTGAATTGCAGCAATGGATGAAATTAGTGAAATTATTTTGTGTGCTATGCATTCTGTGATTTGAGTAGACTACTGGACTACGGGATTAGAGCTTCTCCAATCTTAAACCCAAACCCATATCAAATCAATTCATCAAATCAAGGGACATGATCTAACTAAAACTCAAAATCATGATTGGAGAACAACATCAAAACCACTAAAAACCTTAACAGTCTTTTTTGAAAAAATAATTTGGGATAAAAATAAGAAATTTTAAGAAAGACTTGAGTAAAATTCAAAACCATGATTGGAGAACACCAAATATTAATATGAGGTTTTACTCAAATTTGAATAAGGGCTGGGGATGCTCTTACTGGGTCTATATTTGAGCATCTGGGAGCAGTATCATTCAAAGTTTCTGTCATCACAGGTCCAGTTTTGGTTATCATGAATGAATAGTTAATATTGTTGTCTTTGAACATCTAGGGAAATCATCATTCAATTGGCCTTGTTATCACAGGTCCAATTTTGATTATCAAGACTGAGTTGTTATCATAGTTGTCTGGGTTGCTGCTTGAGTGGGTTTGCAAAGGTAGGAGGGACCAACGTAATACAACTTTTTTTTTTTTAGAAATGTATATGATCCACCATGATTTTATTAATTATCATAGTACAAAGTTGGGAATCGAAAGAAAAAATGAAAGACAAAAGGAAAAACAAAACAACCTATCACCCGGGTTAGTAAAGAAGAGATCTATGACACCCGAGTGACCCCCAAAACCACTCTCTTATTCGTCAATTACAATGTGATCCCCGGGAAACTCCAACACAAAAAAAACCCCATCCTTGATGAAACTTGTTGCTGCCTCTCAGATGTTCTTAGAGTTCACTAAATTGCCCACAACCCCACCGGGACTACCACGTGGTTATGTTGTCCATGAATTGGGTGTGTAATAAGGTGAATTTAATTTTACATCTCTATATAAAATGAGTGTTTATGATAACATATCAAATTCTAATGTTGGGATAGAAAAACACAATAAAACGAACTCCAAAAGGTAATAGCAACAAGCATTGTGTTAGATGCTTTATCCGTAAATTTTTATCACATGCTAGTTTATATCGATATTTTATTTTATCACAATTTCTATGCATAATCTTATTTGTTTGTGTAAATTATAATTTTACATTCATATGTCAATTTAGTGTTAGGCACTTGGTTGCCGTGTCTAGGCTTACTTGGACGTGAGGCAATTGTGAATTTGTTACAAGGAACCTTTCAATATGTTTAGGGCAGAAGAATTTGATATAGTTTGTACTTTGTAGTTTGTATTATGAATATTTGTTCAAGTTTTTTGTTCATTCATAGAGTTTATTCTTTCCACTTAGTTTATTTCTTTGATGGTTTTGTGATTGCTTGTTTTAGTGCTCTGAACTGCATAAAGTGTGACTGTTGTTTTCCACTAGGATTGCCAACTTTTTCTTATATGCTAATTTTGCATGGTTATATCATTACTTATTGTTATAATAAACTTTAACTAGGATTTTTTCAACAAAATGTTCTGATTCTTGGATAAAGAATTCGATATTGCGTATCAGAGAGGTTTTTTTTTTTAAAAAAAAGTAAGGGTAGGATATTTTTTTTCTTAATGAAAAGGCATCCCTAAGAAGGGAAATGAGAGATTTTTTCCTTACAATAAGAAAGGAAAAGGAAGAAGAAAATAGAAACAAACAAAACAAATTGAGGGGTCAAAATAACCCTCCACACATGAGATGCCCACACGGCCACACCCAATTACAATAGAAAATAGGCTTAAGTGTTAATTATCATGCAACCACACAAGCATCTCTCTCACTATGAATGCAATTGTGGCTGACCATGAGATACCTTTGCACAAAGCATCTTCTGATGTTCAACATTTCCTTTTTTTTCTTGAACAAGGTGGTCAACTGATTTTTTAAGTCTGGGAAACTGAAACAGTAGAAATAAACACTTTTAAGAAAACTACAACACAAAGGTATATAGGATATATCCCACCCCAATAAAACCGGAACCCCATGAAAGAGCTCACTGCACCAGGAAAGAGTCCTCCCTCTCAATGCAGACTTTCTCTGAATGGCTGCTCTATACACCACCCTTCCAGAAAATAAGTTTTCGTTTGTGGAAAGCCAAATAGCCCAGTAGATTGCATGTGTAATGTAAAGACAGAATTTTCCTTTCTTACCGCTCTCATTTATTTCTCAGTTTTATTTTATTTTATATATTTCTGGAAACACAGAAGCATACCCTGTATTGGAGAAGGTGAGATGTTTGTCCCACATTTTACAATATCTGATCCATATTGACTTGCGGCAAATGCAGTTTTTGAAGAAGATGTTCACATCTTCACCCCTTAATCCACATAGACCACGCGTGATACAAATATTGGCAGAAGAAATTGAACCCGAAGCCTTCTGACTTTTTGAAGGACCACAAGCCTGTCTTGGAATCTCTTAGATAATGTGGATGTGTAATTCTGTTTCACGCATCTTTGGTAATATAACTTTCTGAATGGTTTGGACAGTAAAAATGCTCTTGAGGTTGTTCTGTGGGGAATTAATAAGTATGTATGTCAATTACAATTTTTGGTTGATTTTAAAAAATCCATATTTTAACCATCAAAAACCACATATTTAAACCACAATTGAATATAATTTATTGATGGGGTGTTCTGCTTGATGAAAAATTGAGATGCTTTAGGACCTAGCAATTTGAATGGTGTGTGAAATGTTTCTGTTGAATATAGCACATCCAATGATGAGTGAATTTTATAGGATCTGGCAAATAACATATCTTCTATATAGACTCTGTTTCATGTTAAAACCCTTTTAGTTCTCTGATAGTCTGATTCAATCTCTATTTTTTTTGTTCTCCTTTCTAGTGGAGATTTAGGGCATCTGGTCCTGTAAAACAAAATCATTTGTTACAACTTGGACAATCCATGTTCCTCTGTTTCTGGGGCATAAGATGAAGTTAAATTAAACCAGTTGAATCAGTTTAATGGAATGAACTGAACTGAATGCTTATCATCATGTATTCTCAGATATCACTGGGAGATACAATAAATGGTTGATTGTCACTTGTAATGACTGAAGGAGTGACAGAGTGGAATCAGTTTGATTCAATGGACGATTGGTTGTGAAGGAGTATTGTCAAACTTCAGTTAATGCATTTTGGGTCCAACCGAGCTGTGTTTTTTTTTTTTAATGAAGAATTGTGCTCTCAGGATTTGATCTTTGATCTCTTTCACAGAGGTGGGAATAACCAAAGCTCGGTTCGCATCCAACCTAGTTGTTGACCATGTGATTTTGTGAGTTTTAACAACTTACACTAAAGTGCTTACCTTCATGGTCATAAAAAAAACTTTATTCAGGAAAAATAGTGATGTTTCGGTTATCTTATGACCTAATTCTTGTTATATTCTAATGAAGAGTGGTTGATTGACTTAATGTTCTTCCAGTCACAAAGGAAAATTTTAGTAACAACATTGAGATGTGAATATGTGATGTACTGTATATATACATTCTAGCATTTGCTTTGTGGTGTATTTCTGTCAAAAGGAAATCTGATATTTTTCTCGATTGTGTGCAGTTGAGGAGGATGTAATGCTGCAAGTGGAGATGAAAAAAGTGTTATGCTTGTATTTAAAGCTCCTCATTTTGACGAGAAAACTGTTTTATGAATCGACAGAATAACTAGTTTTCTTGAGTGAGCTCCGATCTTGTTGACTTGAATCTTGAGTACTTAGTTAATGAAACGCTTTGCTAGCCCACTTGCACTTCCTTTGTTAAGAACTGCCTTTTTACTAGAGGTGTAAAACGGGCCGTGCCGGCCCGGCCCGCTAGCCAACCGGGCCAACGGGCCGGCACGGCACGGCCCGTTTAATGTTACCGTGCCGTGCCGGCATGGCACGGGCCACAGGGGGCTGGCCCAGCACGGCCCTCCGTGCCAGCCCAGCGGGCCAAACGGGCTGGGCCCATTGACGGGCCAACGGGCCGGCCCGTTTATATACTCATTTTTTTAAAAAAATTTTAAAGTTCAATATTTAATTCCATGTTTAATTTACTAGTTGATTTAAGTTAAAAAATAAAAGAAATACACAAATTATTCATAAAAATTGAAAATTAAAAGGAATCAAGAATACAAGTATTTATTTGATTGAATATTGAATTTTTGAGTATATGAACAATTGAACATTAATTAAATAAATGATAAAATGAATAAAAAATTCACAAATAGTACATTGATGAATAAAAATGAATTATATAAAAATACATTGATAAATACAAAAAATTAATATAACATAAAAGGTGAGTGATAATTGCATCACTATAGTCTTTAATACATCCCAACTAGGTTGGCCCGTCCAACGGCTAGTTGGACTAGCCGTTGGATGGAGGTGGGGCCCGCGGCACAAACCGTGCCGCGGGCCTAGCGGGCCGTGCCATTAACGGCACGCGGGCCGCGGGGCAGGCCCAGCCCGCGTCGGCACTCAAACGGGCCGGCCCACGGCACGGCCCGTGCCGTGCCGGGCCGGCCCGTCCCGTTATACACCTCTACTTTTTACACATGTATGTCTCTGTGTGACGGGATAAGATTGAGGACAAGTCGATTAATTAATAGGATAAGATTTTGAGGGTGTCAATTAATTAATAGGATAAGATAAATGTTATTTTAACCTTCAAATAGAACAAAAGGAAATAATTATTTTCAATTCAAAATAAAGGAATGCCCATTTTGAAAAAAAAAAAACAAATAAGTTGTTTTTTAATCCCTCGTCTTGTCTTTTTTTTATCTTCACACTTCGGTAGTGTTTGGTAACGCTATTGCAAAATTAATTTTCTATAATCGTTGTGTTTAAAACTGATTTTGCAGGAAACAGTCTTCTCCTAGCTTTTTGAAATCGTAGCTTTTGGATACTATTTGTCTGAAATCTATTTGCAGGAAGTTGTTATTGTAAAACTCTTTGATTACACGATTGTAGAACCAGCTTTCTACAATTGTAAAAGTTACGCAATTGTGCAACCAAACGCTGTCTTTGCCAACAATTCGTAAAATACATAAATAAAAAGAAAAAGACTACATGTCATCTAATAAGACATATGTCATTAAAAATTGAGAACAAACATCAGGTTGCACACAAGTACTTCATGCAACAACTGCATCCGAGTACATGTAACAACACCCAACTAAGCAAACACAAAAACATTGATATAACAAGGTTTTTTTTTTCTTTTTACATCTGTTGTTTACCCTTTCAAAACAACACCACTTACCAGAAACAAACACTCACTCCCCAGTCCTCAGAAACAGTTTGACAAATACTTTACATCAAACACAACAGCCCCCAAACCATCAAACCACAACACCCCCCCAGACACACACATCACCTCGCCAGCGACGACGACGACGAAGAATGCTTGGGTGAGAAAAGCCGCCGAGGCGAGAACATCCCCACGTACCTAGGCGAGAACAGCCCCATATACTTATGCGAGGCGGTCCCATCGATCGATCTATAATCCGACATCGACATGAACCCCTCCCTATCAACACTTCCCCCAGCTATCGGCCCATTGAAAGTCCCACATTTAACAAGCTTCCCAAACCACCCAGACCTCTTCTTACTCGAAGACGACCCCCCATTGTTAAGTCTCTCACTCAAGTACTGTCTAACAGCATCGATACTCTGTTCGACAACGTGCATTGGGGGTACCACAAGAGGGTTCCCCTCAACGGAGAGAGACTCGAGCTTGCCAAGGCAGCCGAGGGAGTCGGGGAGGTGGGTGATCTTGTTGTAACTGATGTCGAGATCGACGAGGGAGATGAGGAGGCCAAGGGAGGGAGGGAGGGAGCGGAGGTGGTGGAAGTTTTGGGAGAGGTTGAGGGAGTGGAGGGAGGTGAGGTTCTCGAGGTCGTCGGGGAGGGAGCGAAGGCAGTTGAGGCGGGCGTCGAGGACGCGGAGGGAGGTGAGGTGGGAGGTGGAGTAGGGGAGGCAGATTAGCTTGTTTGAGTTCACAGAGAGTTTTTTGAGGTTTGTGAGTTCGAAGCCCAGGGTGTCTGGGAGGCGGGTTAGTTGGTTGAAGTTCAGGATCAGCTCTTCTAGTGCTCTGCAATTGTTGAAAAATTTAACCAATTTGGTGAGCCAGACCAATCACAAGAGTAACATGTGATCGTATAATATTGTTATCATTTCTGTGATTGTTTTTACGTCAGTTTGAGTAAACAAAATTGATCAAATTCCCTTGTATTTTTTTTATAAACTCAATATGTTCTTGAATGCAAATGATTCATTCCATTTTAAAAATGAGTGCATGAGATTTTTTTGTTTTTTTACATTAAAGTATATACCAATTGAAATGTTATATTTGAAAAAAAAAAATATGTTTCACAGTATAAAAGTAAAATATATGCTTTTAGAAGAAAAAAAATCAAACAAGTAGAGAACTATACAAGTATGCTAGTAAGTAAAATATTATGCTAGTAAGGTACAATTAACACCTTGTTTGTGATAATCATATGTTAGACACAACGTTAATCACTAATCACTTGAAAAATGACAGAGGAACTGAAAATTTTGCCAAAGATCATCCACAGCTTAACCCAAAAATAATGTGCATAAAACAAACACCCCTGTCTACAAAGCTTTCATGCATATACAGTCATCATACATGCACACACTACATTACAGTATATACATATATAATTTACAACTTGAATAATCATTTATGTCACATAAGACCGGGCTACAAAAAAATTAATATTAAACATAATATAAACTATATTCTTGGTCATCCTCTTACGTAATCAGTTAATATTCCTAGTTAATTAATTATAAAAGAGCCAATTAACATTTGTAATATAATTATAAAAGTGGGCTGCAAAGCCCAACTGCAGACTGGATTGGGCCCATCCACTTTAGATATTCATATTAATTATCACTACCCCCCACTCACCATATCAACGGCTATGGATTGCCGAAGCGGTCAAAAAACGTGTAGTGGATTATATCAAAAGATTCCCCGCAAAAATAAGGCCAGAAAACAAGGCGTATTTAAAGTTTATTATATGTATGAAATAAATGGACCGTTCATATATATTATATGATTTAAAGTTTAAAATGAAATGAAATGAAAAGATGAAGTGAATAAAGTGAATTACTTGCAATCTTCAATGGTCTTAGGGAGAGAGTCAAGGAGGTTGCCAGAGGCGTTTAGGATTCTGAGCTTTGAAAGGCATCCGATTGAGTTTGGAAGCGATTTCAGCTGATTTGAATGGACGTCCAATACCACCACGTTCAGCAGTCTCGCTATCAATGATTCCGGTATCATCTACAACATAAATTCATCATTATAACTAATATAGTCTAATTAATTAAAACAGATCAAAACAATCCATTTTTTTCATTAAAAGTGACTCACCTGGAGGTTGTTGTTGGAGAGGTCGAGTTTGGTGATGGCAGCCAAGTTGGGTGGTGGGTTCAGAAGAGAATCCAACGACATCCCACTCATGTCGACCTTCCCAGACTCATCCTCAGGCTCCGTTTGGAAACACATATTGAAAAATAGATTTTGGAATAAATCTGCTTTTTAAGATGATTTTAGATCTTGACTTTTTTGGAATGCTTTTTTTTAATTCATGAATCAATATTTGGAAGGAGTTTAATGTTTGGTAGAAAAAGTTGTTTTTCAATTAAAAAAATCGATTCCGACAAAAAATCGTTGTTTTTGAGATTTTAAAAACACGGATTTCGAGAGAGAAATTAAAAGAAATTCAGCTTTTGATTCTGCCGGAATCCGACCCGTTTGGTTGCGCGTTTGGGGATTTTCAGCTTTTCAAAAAGCGAAATCCGCCCAAACGCGCAACCAAACGGAGCCTCAGTCGTCGTTCTCCTTTTCCCACCTCCACCTTTACCTTCACCATCACCACCACCATCCACTCTCTTCTTCCCTTCCATTCTCATCTCCTCCCACAACAACAAAAAAAGAAAAAGAAAACCCAAACCAAATCCAATAAAAAGAACAAAAGAGAAACACAGATGAAGAGAGAGTCAGAAGGTCTGAACGAAGGGAACGTTGGATATGACAAGTGTTTGTGTCAGTTTTTAATGAGGGAGGGTCAGAGGGGGCTAATTATAATTTATACCCCCCTCGAAGAGCGAAATTTTTGGGGGGTGGGGAGTGGAACGTACGGGATGTACGTTCTGACACGTGCGAATGACGTCACACGTGTGGTGGGAAGAAAAGTCAGCACTGACGGGCAGAGCGGGCAACGGCAGCTGCCCGTGCAACTTGGTCAATAATAATAAATATATATATATATACTACTTATTAGGGACAAATCCAAATAACCCCCTATAAACGTTCTAACATCCATATAACCCCCTAATAACAGCTATGTGGATCCAAAATTCCAAATAACTCACTGTTCTCCTAATATTTTATTTTGTTAACCCTGACTGAAAATACAATATACCAAAATACCTCTATAGATTGTTAAAAATGTGAAAAATCTTCTATACATGATAATTTTATTTCTCAAAATAGATTATAAAATCTTATCAAATGGATAAAATAATCGTTTACAAATGATTTTTCACATTTTAACATTTTGTGTGTGGTTTTGGTAAATTATGTTTTCAATCAGGGTTAACCAGATATAATATTAAAGAATAATCTTAATCTGTCAATAAAAATTTAATTCTAGGGGGCTACTTGAATTTACATAGATGCTTTAAGAGGGTTATATGAACTTTATGAAAATATCAGGGGGTTATATGGATTTTAAGTAATTTACAGGGGGTTATTTGGAGTTTTCCCTTACTTTTATTATGGTATTTATTAATTGATTATTATTATTGGGAAGATCTATGTTACCTTTCCCACGCAATCATTAATATGTACAGCTAATGTGGGTTAGGATAAATAGCTATGTTTTTTTACCGTGCTGGGTCGAATGTCTTGGAATTCATGTCTCAGGTATTGATGATGATTAATTAATATAGCTATAAGTGACAGGTTATTATAGGATAGATAATTTTTAGTATGAATAAACACATCAATTAAATACACCATTATCTATTTAGTTATTTTCATTGAAAAACTTAATAATAAATTTTTATTGGTTGATTGATTATAAATAAGTTATGCATAAAAAATAAATATTGTGTTAATTATGATTTATAAAAGTTACAAAAAATGATTTGATATGTTAACTTTAAGAGATAATTACAAATGATTTGATATGTCAACTTTTTTATTTACAAGAGATACTTATAAATTGACATGTAACCAATGAAAACACAATATAGCTACCATGTACGTAATGTCAAACTTGAGATAATATAAAATAGATAGGGCCTTAGATGAACTCTTATGAAGGGGCCTTTAAATATATATAAATATTTCTAATTATGATAATTATCACAAATTTTTTTGAATAGTTAATTGAAATTTAATTTTCAATTTTTTACATAGCTATTTTAAAAATCTAAAAAAAATAGAAAAATAACAAAAAACATTAAAAAAAGATAATAACAAAAATAACACATAACCCAATAAGATTTTTTGTATAAATAAAAATAAATAAGGTAAAATCTCAATAGAATAGGAATATACTATATTAAGGAAGAGATAAAAAAAAGAAGTGGATAAGTTTTAAAAAATAATATGAAATAATTCAAAAACAAAGAAAATTAATGGTGAATGAAATAATTTTTTTATAGAGATTTTGGTACCCTGGATTGGCTGTGCTTGTACATCAACTTGCAAGTATATGTGTACCTTTTTTTATAAGTTGATAAACAATATCATATATTTGGAAATATTTATAAGTTTTTAAATATAAAAGTAAGTTTTTTTTGAAAAAAGAAATATAGGAGGTTAAACCAAAGTATTTCGATACGCTTAATTAGTTAGAAAATCTTAAAACCAATGTCAAATTTAGGTCATGTTTGGAAACATGTTTGAGAATTAGTTTTTCCTCAAAAGCTTAATTTAAAATTGAGTTTATAGAAAACTTTCTCTTCATATATTATGAAAAAACTAACTTTTACGCATTTATTTGTTAAAATATGTCTGTAGTTTTTAATTAAGCTATAACTTTTTTTCTTTTTGAAAACGGGTTTGGAAAAATCAAATTCCTGAAAACTCATAATCTCCCTAAATCCACATCCAAACGCCTTCTTAGCTATCCAAATACAAAAGAATGACGTTAAGCCATTTTATGTTTCAAGAATCTTCCCTTCTTTTTTTTCTTTGTTCATTGATGAAAAAAATGCAACTTGATGCATTTAGAGACAAAAAAGGGGGGATATAATAGTTAAGAACTATTAAATAATAATAATTCACAACAACCCATGTCTGGCCGCTTTCAAACAAAAACCATTCTAATGGAACAATTACTTAAAACTCTCCCAAGTATTATTATTTGACTCGAAAAACCCCAACAAGATCTTATTTGATGATCGAAAAGTCAAAAAAAAAAAGGACTTCCAATAATTGGCGTGCGAAGTTCCTAGATTTCTAAACATTTTAAGACTTTGTAATAGGGGATCTAAGATTAGCCTGAATTGTTCACTATCTAATGGTCCAATTTTAATCTGAAAAGGGTCCAATCTATCTCTTCGATTCTCTTGTATATAAAAGGGGACAATGGGACCATTTCGGACCATTAACACATTATAATCCATAGTAATTAATTTCATATGAAAAAACATAAACAGTGCATGCTTGTATGACCAATATTAGTTATGTTGAGAATTGTAATTATTTAAGCATGTTCTGCTAGCTTAATTCTAATTGGTAAAGTAGAATAGAAAATAAGTCCGTTCTGTAATTCTAGTATCAAAAAAAAAATCCGCGATTTCCCATCAATATAATCGTGGTAGATTCCAAATACAAGCAGAAAGAAAAATTTTCTATCCAGGTAAAAGACTACTATGGTAATAGAATATTCTTTGAACCGATCCTAGGAAATTAGCCCCCGTTTGGAACCGGTATAACCCCCCAGATAACCCCGGATAAGAATTTTGAAGTGTTTGTTTACCCCGGATAACTCCAGATAAAGTATGTTAAAATAAACTCTGATAAAATGGTATATGGATTTCAATCAGTCTCTGGAATTAAAGTTATCCAAGCTTATTCCACCCAAAGAATATATAGGCCCACTGTCAAATCAACGGTCATCACCTCTTATAAATCACATGTCAAATCAACTATCATTATTTTTTTACCTTTTATAAATCATCATCCATACTTTATTCACATTTTACTCAAACAACAAAACATTTATTCTTACGTTTACCAACGAGAATAATTCAAAACTCAACCAAGTACAAAATCATTTTATCCTTATTTATACTCACTTATGCTCGGATAAATGTATACCTTATAATAAAATATATTCCCGTTCCAAACAGGGGCTTAACTGTACAGAGCAAAACTTGTTAGAACAAAGAAAGGACTAATTGTGTTTATTGTAAAAAGGCTCCTTAGAGCATCTCCAATGGATATGTTAACTCATTAATTAGTGTCAGATTTTTAGAAAATATGTAAAAATGGTGCTCCAATGGAAGTGTTAAGGACATGTTAAATGTGGGTCCCACCTGTCATATGTTAAGGGAAGTGTTAAATTTGGCTAGTGTTTTAGCCATTCAAATGTGGGTCCTACCATTTAAAATATTCAAAAAAATGTTATTTTGTGTGGGTGGAGAGGTTTAAGTGGGTGGAGAGGTAGGCCCACTATTATTTTGACTAGTTATTTAGCTTGTCCATTGGAGTAACAATAACCAACTAAATAAAGATGTAGCAAATGAGTGTCTAGTTGAGTGATAAAGTGTTGATATGGCACTCTAACATCTTAGTTAACTAACATATACATTGGAGATGCTCTTAGTAGATGAAGGAGGGGCTGATTTGATAAATTAAAATGTATAAAATAGTTTTGATCAATGTTTAGATTAATTGCACTCTTGAATCAATCATGTCAGCCCACTAAAAAAAAATGAAATTCTTTGACTTCACATATACGGAATTAAAGGACAGAATCTCTCTCTCCAATCTCCATCAGTGTTCACTATTCAATTCAATTATTGATAATTTTGTACGGTTCAATTCGTACATAAATTGTCCTCTCTATAAACTATATTACTGTTGTTATCCTGTCCTCCTTTCATTGAACCTCAACAAAGGATATTCTAACAAAAATGAAGAGTGAGTTACTATATAAAATATACATATGCGGTGGATATATGCCAAAGTCAAGCTGCTGTAATGCGTTGTAATGCAATGCAGACGCCAACCTCGTGTGGTTTGGAGTGCTAGTGAATTGAATATATGTATTATTTATTAAACGATTCAAAATATCAAACCTTACTTCCTCGAAAGAACCTCCTCGAACTCTCATTTTCTCAACTATTACATCATGGGTTTATCTTATTGTACAAATTAAGTGATTTTTTTTATATTTCTTCTGTTCAAACCGCCGTTTCTTTTTTTTGTACTTAAATCCATTATTATATATTATGTAATCTGATGATGTGTCCAGAGTATTATTAGCACTCTGCAAAGTCGGACAAGGGTTTAGGGATAGTGTCCTTAGAAATTTTTTTTTTTTTTCTTTTGTGTATTGACTTTTTTTGTTCTTAAATGAGATGTTAGTATAAAATTGCATATCATATTTTTCATTAAATTCTAGAATTTTTATTTTCAACTTAACCATTGTAGAACTCATTGATAGTGGATTGATCTCTGGTGTGCTCCTTGAATGCGGGCAAGATTTGTCGAACCACGTAATTCTTTGTGTCTTTCATTCGATTTATTTATTTATTTCTTTGATTTAGTTTATTTATATTTATTTCTTTCAAATATAATGGTTTGATTTGATATATATGTATTACGATATGTTCAAATACAAGTAATAATAATAATAATAATAATAATAATAGGGATTGTATGTATTGTATGTTCGTTTGAATGATTCAGTTCTGACATGTTAGATCATGTTATGAAAGATTCTGTCAATTTGGCCAATGCTGTCTTTGTATATATGATATTTTTTTGTTAGTGCCACGTTTTGATTAGGTGGAATGATGAACTTTAACATTTTTTTTTTGGGGTGGGTAAATGAGATGAACTTTAATTGTTGATCATAAACTTCAATTAATCTTTATAAAAGAGGAAGAAAAACTATATAGTAATCTCTGATGATGGGGAACTTTGTTGAACCCATGTGATGTGCTTCTGAAATACCTAAAAACTGTTCTGGTTTAATTAATTTATACACTATATATGTTTTTGGGGGTGCATGTGGTCCATGTACTGATGATCTTTCTTTATATTGATTTAGCACTTCAGACCATTATCTTTGGCATATGATCTGTTTTTTTTTTCTACAAACTGTTTGGATCGATAGTGCCAACCATATAATGATTTGCAGAAATCATGGTGTTGAATAATTAATCTTGAAATTTCAATATTCAAAATAACTAAATATATCATTTATTTCATTAATCTTCATGTTCAATCTTTGGTCAACAATCACAGCTTGCTATATAGTTGCCACTATATATATGTCTACAAGCAAAGGATTTCACTAAAGATTTTTTTGTTGCAAATGTGATGATGATAATGCTTATCTGATGATATCAGTACTACATCTGAAGCTGATGACATATTAATTTCTTCATGTACTTGTTCAGCCTCATTTAAACTACCTCGTCAACAAGTGTTGGCGCCTTATTTTTTATTTTTTAATTATTTAAAACATGCTTACCAAATCCCACGTTTTACACGGTGTTCAAAAGGCTTAGCAATAATTAGCATTACCTGAGCCATCTTTAGTTGATCATATTTAGTTTCCATGAAAATCAATCACATGCATTCTGTGTAATCCAGAAATTTATTAGGAAATTCTCTCTTCCCTTAATTAGCTTTATGTAAACATGCATAGACAATCTTTGTCGAATCATGTAAAATTATTCGTTACTGTATGTGTTTTTTTTTATACTTCAATTTGAAAACTGCAGAGTTAATATTTAATTAACCCATCCTCAGTTGATCAAATTTAATTTGGATGAAAAATCTGTTTTATTTATTAATGTCTACATAATTGCAAAACACTTTGATGAACATGACTTTCTTCTTATATGTTGACTTTCTTGCGAAAATGATTTTGTAAAATATTTTCTATCAAAAAATAACTTAAATTACATGAAAAACAATTTTCCTTCGCCTTAATTGAAAATACATGAATTCATAGAAATCTCCAATGCCTTATCCAAGATCAGGTTAAGTGTCCTGATCTTTGAGTGGATCCGATAATTAACAAACATTAATATTGGTGAAGAACAACTTGTTGATTTTAATTTTTGTATAAAAAATGGCATTAATTTTGTTTGACAAACCAACTATTGATTCCCTCCCACCAGCAATACAACATATGAAAAACTCACTTTTTATAAAGGGATTGTTTTGCACTTTTGCCTTCTTCTTGCCTACTTTTTTTTTTTTCAAGGTCGTTATCATGGCATCAAAACTCTTTAGAAAAAAAAGTCCATTGATACTGTCATACTGCCCATTTTGTCTTCCTCTTGCTTTATATTTATTTCATTGTACTTGTCTACTGGAAGTTGCATGTTTTAGACTCTGTGAGGTCTACATTACCTGGATTTGTACAGATCTTTTCATATATGATAGTAATAATTATTGATAATTTTTACAGCTCCAGGTTAATCAATCTTATTTTTTTAGCTTAATTTTCAATAAAAACTAACGAAAATATATATGTTCTCTTTTAAAAGTTACAAGCATGGTTCTACATATGTGCATCTTCCAAATAATGGTATATAACTCTTAGGGCTAGAAATGAAATTAAAAGTAATACTGGTTATATATATAATCGCCTATTGTTGTATCAGTGAGTGACCTCACATGTTGTTGAATTATTTTGAGCTTTGATTCTGTTTCAACAGTCATGTTGTGCTCGCTTACTCTTTCTCAATGGGAAATTTTCAGTGGCCTTGTGCACATCAAGCAAATTTTTTTATTAGATGATCAAATGGAAAGCTTTCAAATTTTCACTCAATTCTACTATACCATAGAAAGATGGACTGCACACATGTTCAAACAATATGCATACTTGGTAGTTGATACTCATGGTAATGCCTATGTTGCTGTGCACTGTGAAATGCTGAGCTAGGAGCCTCAATAATTTCAAACATTTTGATTATAGGATCAATAATGACATATATATTACTTTTTCATTGAAATTTGCAGATACAAATGCATTCCAAGAATGATGATTTAAGAATGATGATTATGATTGAAAAAGAGAAACCATGATAAAAAACTATCTTTTGTTTCAAACAAATGGGATTGCTTTTTAGAAGTGAAAGCACTTCACCCACCCATTCATCACCTAAAAGTCAAGTTCGATGGGTTTTTTTATATCAAAAAGTTCATACTCTTCATTTAGGTTTGGGAGGGGGGCATCATATTGGAGTTGAGAGTGAGTGGAGAAGTTGCTGATTACTGATTAGCTAGAGTACTTCACTTGCAAACTTGTAGGACTGTGTATACAGTCCCACTTCTACTGTGTGTCACATTAACTGTGCATATACTTGTTTAATTTAGAGATCTTGATAGATACCATGATGGAGATCCACCTCGAGTTTCTCTGGATCTATTTATTTTTTTAAGATAGTTATTTTGTTATTAGATTGTTATTCGATTAATTTGTTTTCTAAATTTTAGGTTATTCGTTGTAAAAATGAGTCGTCTGTTTAAATGCTTCATATTTTTAAATAGAACACACAAGAATTTAATCCTAAAGTAGGAGATTTGTCTCAGCTGAAAAAATCTACTAGGTTGGCTCCTCAAAAGACTTTAATATTTTATATTTGGTTCCTGATATTATATATATATTTTCTTGTGACGGTCAGCTAATCTTTTTGGCTTCACTCCAACATTGCTAGACTTTTGTATTGAAATTTGAATGATTTTTTTCCTCGTTGGATAGATAATGTAAGATTATTAGATTGCACGCAATCAGGATTTTTATAAATGATGGAATATATACTACTCCAACTAATCATATAAGGGTTTTGTTAACGAGTGTCCTCAAGGCATTGGTTAACCAACATTTATTATTACCTTTTTAAGCAATCCAATAAATTAATTATGATATGAATATAAAAAAAATGAAATTTTTTTAAAAATATCAACAACACCCCTAATAAATTCACCATTTTTTTTCTTCTTCCCTCCCATACCCTATTTACTCATAAATAATATTTAAAAAATTGACTTTATATACAAAAAAAATATTGTTCAATTGTTTGGTATACATACTTCTTTTTTTTACATAAATAGAATATTTTTTTTGAAAATATCTTATTTATGCTTGTAACATTTTTTTATTTTTAAACATTGTGTAAGGGAGGAAAAAATTGAGTGGGGGAGGGAAGAAGAAAAAAATGTGATGAATTTATTAGGGGCCAGGTGTTATTGGTATTTTAAAAAATCTTTTATTTTTTTTAACCATATCATAATTAATTTGTTGGGTTGTCTAAAATACCTTAATGTTGCCTAAATGTGGGTTATTTTAACAAAAGATATACCTTGTTGGATAATGATAGTGAAGGTATAGAAGACTACACTCTAAACTCTAAAAAGATAGTGTGTAACAACCCTCTTCAAAAATACACCTTAGGGTTAGGGGGGCGTTTGATTCGGTGAAAAATAAACGCTTATTTTGGTTTATCACTTAAAATAAACACTTGTTTCTTATTTGATTGTTTGCTTTAAGTGCTTATTATAAATATTAATTGACAAATAAGTATTTTTAAGTAAATAGTTTAATTACCATTTATTTAAAAAATATTTTACTTATTGATTGTTGAAAGATTATTTTGTCCCTTATCTTTCCATTTTATAAATAGTGATAAACCAAATATTAATAAAAAAAAATATTTTATAAAATAAACATAAATACCCTTCTATAAATGTCACAAATTATAATTTATTTTTTTATCGAACCAAACAATTTTTTATTTAAAATATCAACACTTATATTATCTGCATCTATAAATTAGCATTTAAAATCAGCAATCTATTGAATCAAACGCCCCATTGTACATATTTTTTTTAAAATCAATAACAATCCATAATTAATTATCAACCATGAGTCGGCCACTTGAAAAAGAGGTGTTATTGACTTCACGTATACTGAAAGGACGGCCTCCTCTATATCTCCCATCAATATAATACATATATATATAGTTATTCATTCATTTAATTTATGTACGGTTTCGTACATAAGTTGTCCACTAAACAAAACTAATATTATCTTACTTTCATCGAACCTGAACAAAGATACTCCAACCAAAAAAAATATATTTAAAAGACCAAATAATATGAAGAGTTCGTATAACAAATGCTGTGGATTCAGAAGTCAAAGTTGTTGTAATCTAATATAATGTAATGTAATGCAATGTAATACCATGGAATGTAATATAATGTATAATGTAATTCCAAAGTCAAAAAAATACTATGCAATGCAGACGCCAATCTCGTGTGGTTTTGACAAGTAAATTTTATTTATATTATTGTTATATATTAAATGATTTAAGATATCAAACTTTTAATTTGTGTACTTCCTTGAAATTTCCGCAGTGATGATAGGTTTTATATTTGTCTCCTCTTGAACACTCATTTTCTCAACTATTACATCATGGGCTTATCTTATAGTATATAATTCCCTTTCAAATAAGGAAGTTGTCACTGTTTGAGCTTTTTTAGAGTAAGACTAAAAAAAAGTGAAATGGAATGGTTAATTTGAATAATACACACACACCAAGTAATCATACATGTGCAATCTGAATAATTGTTATGTTTGAATGACACAGTGAAATGTTTTGTTAGACCATGTTATGTAAGATTCTATCAATGCCATGCTGTCTTTTTGTATATGTTTTCTTGTTACTTCCACGTTTTGATTCGGTGGAATGATTAGCATCAACTACTGTTAACAAACTTCAATTAGAAACTATTGTAATTAATCTTTGATGCTGGTGAACTTTGTTGAACATACATGTGCTTCTGAAAGACATAAAAATATATTGGTCTGACTTGCATGTATAATTAAAAAAAAATTGGGGGGTGCATGTGGTCCAATATCAGTCCATGTACTGAAATTTGTTCTGCATTTCTATTTGTGTTGAATAATTAACTCTTCACATGCATAAACATATTTTACATATGGTATGGTTTTTCTTCGCAAAACGTTTGGATCGATAACACGATCTATAATGGTTTTATGCAGAAGTCATGGTGTTGAATAATCTTGCAATTTCAATTCAAATAACTATATCATCTTTCAATCAATCACTGTTCATCTTGGGTCAAATGCTAGGTGCCACGATGTCTACAAGCAAATCTTTTTCACTAAGATTTTGCAGAGAATGTGACTGATATATAATGTTTGTCTGATCATGATATCAGTATATGAGCTATGCCTTGTAATTAAGCTGATGACATATTGATTTCATGTACTTGTTCAGACTCATTTAAACTCCCTCGTCAACAAGTGTTGGCGCCTAATTTTGTTTTTATAAAACATGCATACCAAAATCCACGTTTTACTTGGTATTGAAAAGACTAACATGATATATATATAGTTGGCATTATCAGAGATTTAGACTTAGGGTGCGTTTGGTTGCACAATAGCAAAACTAATTCTGAAGGAAGTTCAACCCTTTTTCTTTTGAAAATCATAACTTTTAGATATTATTTTTTTTTAAATATGTCTGCAGAAAATTACTATAATAAAACTGTTTGGTTGTATGATTATAGAAACAATTTCTTGCAAACGTAAAAACTGTTCAATCGTACAACCAAACGCCGACTTAGATTTAGATATATATGTTATGTGATCTTGTTTCTGAGGTGGTGGAATTAAATACCATGGATTAACTCAGGATGACCTAGGTAATAATTAAATTCCTTATTAACCACTGATTTTGTAGTAAAATGGATTTCACAATTTTGTGAAAATTTCTACGTATTATAAATGGGAACTTAAAAGAAAAATGAAGGAGAATAATTTTTTTTTCTTTTCTCCACTAAAAACATGGTTTTTATGTCAAACAAATGGAGATAAAATATTTTCATTTATTTTCTCTCTTTTGTTGATAAATTTTAACAAAATCATTTCATTTTACTTTTCATTACAGATATGAACAACTTAAAAATTAATTAAATAATAATAAATTATTTCATTCTATCACTTTTTCTTTACTGTTATTCTTTTAAATTTTTTCATTTTTCATTTTAAATTATCTAAATTATAATTTAAATTATATGGAAAAATATTTTCCAAACAATAAATAATGAAATTCAGTTCAAGTGGCCTTGATCTGTGAATATACTTCAATATTAGCCAAAAGCAACCAAAAAAATTGCGTTAATTAAGTTTTGTCTGACAGACCAACTATATAATACCCCGCCCACCAGCAATACAATATTCATAAAACAAAAAATCAATTATTATAAACAGCTTATTTTGTCTTGTTGTTCCCTAACCCTAGCTTTATCGTTATCTGTTTCCAAAGGTCGTTTTAAACTTTTAATTTCTTGGTACCAAATTAAAAGTCAACTCATACTGCCGTTTTGTCTCTCTCTTTTTCTTTTTCTTTTTCTTTTATTATTTCACTGTACTGAAAGTTACATGATTTAGGCCCTATGTGAAGTCTACAATTTTTAATTTTAATTTTTTCATGAAGAAGATCTTCAAGGTTGAGTAGTAATTAACTGTTTGTTGCTGTCCCGATTGTAACCATATTGGACGGATTGGACATTTGAAAAGATATAAAAAATTTCAAATGTTGATGCAAACACATTTTTCTCTTGAGATACCCAAGTAACCAAGTTCATCCCTGTCAGTTTTTTCTTTGTTAAAAACTGACTGAAAAACTTTGAAAAACACTGCTTCTCAATGAGTGGCGACAGATGGTGTAGAACTGTTTTGAGCTTTTGCTTTTGGTCGTACTGTGTTTTCTCATGTAAGAGAAATAAAAATGATCCACACATGGATATATATATCATGTGTGTTGATATTATATAATATTTATTTTAAATTATATATATGAGAAATAATTGTTCTCAAACTTTAAATATCCATTACATTATTTTTCTATGATATCTAAAAAGGGCGAGAAATTCATATTCCAATACTCAATGTTTTTTTATTATACCATATCTGACATAGCAATTATGTTATATGATCTTCTTAATTACTTTTCTACCTAGACATTTTGATTAATTATATCGGTTTTGAATTGGAAAACAATTGCATTTGAATACTAATATCTGTATTCATCCCAAATATTAAGACAGCTATTGAATATCCAATCTGTTGCATAACATATTTTAAACTATGATTAACACTTGATACTCATGGTAATGCCTATGTTTGATGGAGGGATGAATTAGGAGCCTCCTGAATCCGAGAGATTTTGATTAATTATGTGCTCAACAATGACACATTTCTTCCTTATTCAAATTAGATACAAATATATTCCAATAAGGATGTTTATGATTGGAAAAGAAAAACCATGACCAAAAAACCCTTTTGTTTCAAATCAAATAGGGATTGCTTTTTAGAAGTGGAGATGTATATATCACCCATCCATTCATCACCCCAAAAAGTCAAGTTGGATGGCTTTTGAACAAAAAAAAGGGACACCTCTCTACATTTAGGTTTGGGAAATTAGGGGTCCACCATGTTGGATTTGATGGTGAGTTGAGCGGTTGTGGATTAAGGTTCACATGAGAATATCATTATCAAATTAATTTCGAATCTTTTCTCAAAGAAAAATTGTTTTTTTGTCTCTGGTGTTGACTACAGCTGTTTGTGGGGGGAGATCAACTTGCTTAGCAAAATCTTTACAAAAAAAAAAAAATTGCTTATCAAACTCTCTTATCTTGGCACCCTTTGGGTCGATAATAGAGACCAGAACAATAATGGCTCCAGAAATTTTTATAGATGAATCATTTAAAAAAACAAATTCCACAAATTTTTTTTAAAAAAAACTACACTTATTATATATTTATAAAAAAACATAAATATTCTTCTGAAAATAGAATAACTGACATTAAAAAAATCGTCAAAGAAAGGAGATTAATAATTTTAAATATATAAATTTTTACCATTGTCCTTAATGTGATTTTACTTAGCACCATGATTTTCTTCAGTAGGAAAAAATCTTGTTTTATAGTTGATTTTCTTTTTTAAAATTTACCCATCGAACAAATGGCAAAATCTGTAAAAGAAATTTTTTATAAACATAAATACATTAAAAAAAATTAAACAATTAATTAACTAAAGAGCCAAAGCAAATCCATGATTATCCAAACAGACGGGTGAAGCCAGACAAATGAAGGAAAGATGGTGTAATGTTAAGAGATTTTGTTCATTATGCATACATGATTATGCAAGGATAAAAAAAATTTATATTAACATATAAAAATGGTAAAGGAAATTAATAAAATAAAATAAAATTCAAATATATTACATACTCGAAGCAGAGTAGGAAGATGTTTGTTTAAAACAATTAATTTGATGGACCCCACCAGGCCACCACAACATATATGTGTCCATGTATCACCCACTCACCCGAGCCCGCCACTTCTATTTTTATTTATTTATTTATGTAGGGGTTAATGTTTTTTTTTTTTTGTAAGGGTAATATTTAATTTTTGCCAAAATTTGGATGGGGTCAATTGACCGCATATCAACACAAGTGGAGCCGCCCTGGTCTAGAATACGTGAAAATTAGTTGAAATAATTTCAAAATGAGTGTTTGAAAGGTTGGAATAAATAAGAATTTGTATGCTAGAATTAAGTGTTATAAAGTGGTATATGGATTCTAGTAAACTCTTATAAATGTATACCCTTAAATAAATCTTATTCTGTATCCAAACAGGAGCTTAGAATTAAGTTATTCTAGGTTATTCAACCCAAAAGAATACGTAGACACATTGTTAAATCAACTATCATCACCTCTTATAAGTTATAACTCAACTGTCATCATTTTTTCATCTTTTAAAAATTCTTATCCACATTTTATTCACATTTTATTTAAATAAAAAATATATTATTACGTTTTTCAAGGAGAATAATTTAAACACAACCAAATAAAAAATATATTTATCCTTATTCATAGTAAAATAGTCATAAACATCATAATAGCTTAATTCTTTATCCAAATGGGGGCTTAAGATACATCATGTATATCTCTTGTTGTAGATTACATACAATCCTCACATATTTTAATATTTTTAAAAAATATGTCTTTCATGTTAAAAAAAATTACAATTTTAATATACTCAAATAAAAAAGTGTACTATAATTGAAAAATTATGCATTTCAGATAATGAGGCACATACATTGTTGGATAAATGTGAGACTATGTTCGAAGTTGTAAACGGGATTGTCATTGTTCGCATTACTCCTTAATAAAAAAATGTTAGTGAATTAGCCCTTCTTAAAAGAGTTTAAAGTGGAGATATAAAGTATGAGTGCTGATACACACGGTCATGTTTGTAACCCGATACACTATAATAGCGCAATATATACTACGCTATTGTAGTGTATAGTTTCTATCATAATGAATAATGAATGGCATGCTTTTAAAAAAAAAAAAATTTAATACATTATTATATCTCAGTATATACATCATTTCATATAACATCATACATTTAACAGAAAGAGTGTATGATTTTTTTTTAAAAAAATGACATGGACTATAATTGGGACTGCAACGGGGATGATGAATGCATCTTTTAACATAAAGCATTACAGGTACCTTGGGCTTTACGAATTAGCCGATGCAGTGACTTGTGGATTGCAGGCTTGGTCCACAGTTTTTGTAGTACTTGGGCTATGACCATCGCCCTTTGCCTGTTTTTTATGGATAATGTTATCTCTGGTCATTATAATCTATGATCACTAACTAGTCCATGATCACTAACTAGACATTGGGATATACAGTTTATTGGAGTGTTTATTTCATTTTTATGAAAATACATCCATGAAAAATTCACTTTCATAAAAAAAAAAAAAAAATTCAAAGAGTATCGCATGCGAGGTTGCAATTAGGACAGTGCTTATTTGAAGGACAATATAACACTTTTTTTTTATTACAATCTCATTTATCTAGCTATGTATATAATTAATTAGTTAAAATATGTGATTATTATTTTTTACATAAAAAGTACATCCAATTCATCTGAGTCCATATTTCATTTTAAAAAATAATAATAGTTCATTACATATACTATGTATATAAAAAATTAAATTATATGGTGAGTGCAAAAGGAATTATACGGAAAATGGAATGTTATATTATACGTTTTTGCCCTCTAAGTAGTGTTATTGTTTGGGCTGGTAAACGAGCCGAGCAGCTCTGGCTCGATTCGGTTAAAATTCGTTCAGGCTCGTTCGATTAGACAAACGAGCCGAACTTGAACAATTTTTAAAGCTCAATTTGTAAACGAGCCGAGTCCGAGCCTAGACGAGCTTGTTTACTTAACATAAAAGGGGAAACGAGCTGAGCTCAAGCTTATGTTATTTTTACATGTATAAGGACTAAGGTATTGTGATTTGTAAAATGTGACTTCTCAAATGCTAAATAAATTTTTTTTTTAGCTAAGCGAGTCCGAGCTGAGCCTCGTCTTGTCTCGTTTAACAAATGGGTCTGGCCGAGCTTCAACTGAATTTTTCACCAGCCAAATGAACCGAGCTTGAACACGTAAATAAGCTCGGTCCCGAGCCGAGTAGAGCCTGATACTAAACGAGTCGAGCCTGAGCAAGTCAAGGCTCGGCTCGTTCGGCTCGTTTACCACCCCTAGTTACTGTTACATTTTATGCTTTGGTTATATAATATAAAAGTGTTAATACACTCAGTTCGCTTTACAATCCTTTACTACGTTATCATAGTGAGGCCTTCCGGGCTTTGAGAGAAAAAGAGGTATATATTCTATCTTTTTTGCTTTTATCAAGTTTTCTTTAAACCAAGCTCTCCTCCTTATTCCTTGGTATTTCTTGTTGCAGATGACATGGAGGCCCTATACCGAGGAGGAAGTCCCCGAGAGGCTGTCAAGGGACATCTGGCTGATCTTCTTTAATGAGGTCGTTTATCATGCGATCAGCCGGGTGGTCCGTCAGCTCGGGTACGTCCAGTGGGTGATTGCCGATCTACCGAAGCGCCCTTTGATTCCGGTGGCCGGTATTTCTTGAGATACGAACCTCCCGTGGAATGACGCCGTGTACTTGCAGATGGGTCGAGAGGGGGACTTTGGTCGAGCGCCGCCCTGATTAATATGTCTTTTTATATATTTCATTTCGTATAACAATGTATATTTCAGTGGAAGAGTGTGATTATTTAAATAAAAATTTCATGTGGACTGTAATTGGGTATCATTTTCCATAATGGATAGGTAATGAACCTAACTAAGCACATGTTTGAAGTGAATGAATGCCAAGACTTGTGTTTATCAATGAACACATTGGATTGATAAACAGGTGTTTTGAATTTGTTAAGCAAGAACACAAAAATCTTCTTTATGCCCCAATGAAAATGAATTCAAATTTGTGCCCTCTCAAGTCTCTCTCACAGATGGTAAAAACTTATCAGTGACCGTTATAACAGTCTCCCGGGTCCACAAATCCTGACCGTCCACTAAGAAAAAATTTCATCAGGTCCGTCGATATGATAGTCTCCGGCTACAATTCCATCTTGAAAAGGTCCCTTTTGAAACTAGAACCCTAAACAAAAACCAGGTCGGCAATGGCGACTCTCCTCGGATCGACCGTTCTGACCCCCAAATCTTCGTCTCTGTCACGTCTCTTGACAAGTCACGACGTCCGGACCTGCAAGTCGTCGTCTTTTGGTGTGCTTCTTCTTCTTCTCCTCCTCCTCCATGGAGAGCCGCCTCCGCCTCGTCTTCGTCGCCCCCCGCCGCGGCATCCAACGGAGCTCTGGAATTGGCTAGGGATTTCGATCCGATGGTGCCATTGGAGGAGGCGT
This sequence comes from Acorus calamus, assembly GCA_030737845.1. NCBI lineage: Eukaryota > Viridiplantae > Streptophyta > Magnoliopsida > Acorales > Acoraceae > Acorus > Acorus calamus. Next base: position 23,686,363 of record CM060859.1, read on the forward strand.
GGACCCCTCCGAGTTCGTGGTACACCGATCCTGGCTTCCTCTCGCTCGAAATTGATCGAGTCTTCTTCCGTGGTTGGCAGGCCGTGGGTAATGGATTTCTTGAATTTATTTGACCATGATTCGCTGTATATCTATTGAACTCAACAGTTATTTTGTTCTGGTGGTGAAATTTTTTGATCTTGATATGGTGGGTTTGATTTTGAGATGGGACTGTTTGGGTGTGTTATTTGCAGTTTAAATCTGATTGGGGTATGCATTAGTTAGTTTACTGGTTGATGAGCTTGATATGATCTGGACTTGTTTAAGATATTGGGAGATGACTGGTATTTGTTTACTGTTGTTGTTCAGGTTATGTGGAGCAAATCAAGAATCCTCATGACTTTTTCACTGGAAGGTATTTTTTTCCATATCGTTCTCAATTGTGATTCTATTTTTAGGATCATACGTGTTTTGCTTCATGTGATGTGGGTTATCATTCCCAAAAAATTTAAGATGGAAGGAAACTGTATGTGCATGTGCAGGTAGAGATATCATGTTCAAGGTTTAATACATTGGTTATTAATAGATAAGTTGTTGAAACCTTTTTTCAACCTCTGTAAATAATTATAAGATGTATTTGCACATCAATTTTCGGTTACCCCATATATATCACGGTTTGCCAGTAAAAGAATGAGATATCTATGCATTCTAGATCACAAAATTTACGGGAGATTTTCAATTTCATTGTAACTGATTGGATGAAACAACAGATTGGGAAGTTTACAGTTTGTGGTATGTCGCGATTCTAATGGGGACCTTCATGCTTTTCACAATGTATGTCGCCATCATGCCTCTCTTCTTGTCTCAGGCAGTGGTGCTAAATCTTGTTTCGTATGCCCTTATCATGTGAGTTTCTACTATGCTTGACAGAAAATATTTTTATGGGACTATTTAGGTTTATGAGGCCATATGTAATTTCACTTATTTAGAATGATCTGACTAGATTCTCTTGCTATATTCTGGGTTTATCTTCTGAAAGCTAAAATGGTTCTCCGCATTGTGGTATTTATCCCTCAGAAGGACAGTTTCTTTATAAAAAGTTAAAAACAATGTCGATATTTGACTAACATATTCAATTCTTACACCTCCTCTTTTGCTTCATCTTTGAAATTTTGAGGGGAGAAAGTTTGGGGACAAAAAACGGCGGTGCACAAACCTGAGTTTTCCGCTTTCCAGACATATACATTGAATGCAATGTAGATAAACTGTATGGTAAACCACAGAGTATATGGTTTATTATTTGACAGAATGGTTACATTGTTTGGACTGAGACGGAATCCACAGATATGTTCAGCATTTGTGAATGTGGAGGACTCTCAAGAAATTTGAAGAATACTATTACATACATAATCTTTTGAGAAATTGTAGGAACCCTACCACCTTCATTTATATACTACAGGGAACTATTAGATGCAAATAGAAAAACACATAATAAAATGTATAGATATTTTCCATTTCTTGTTTATTTTTTAGTGCAAGTTTTTGTTGTGAGTGCAATCCTCCAAAATTCTTTTTGTATCTCATGTATAGCTATACTTTTCTCTTTAAAGTGCTAAGAAACATATATAGACATAGGTTACATTAATGAGGCGGGAGCTAGGGTAGAAAAACCAATTAACAAAACAGTGGAATTTAGAAGGATGGTTCAACTTCAGACTATGTTAAAATTTAGAAGGATGGTTCAACAAAACAGTGCTTCAAACTATTCTGTATATATGGTTAATTTTGAATGGGTAAGAAACTGTCTACCCTGAATTTCACTATATGTATTAGTCCTTGTTTCTTAAGTGATCATCCAATTTATTCAGGGGTGGACTATGGGTTAGATGGATTGCTCTTGAAGGCTACTCGGATTACAGGAATACAGAACTTCAACATGAATGTATGCTGGAATTCATTGTTGAACCATTTCATGTTCTTTTTACTCTGGCTTTCTTTCCCCTGTTTTCCTTGTGTAATGACAATCCTATCTTGATCAAACCGATGACACAGGAATTTGGCCTTGTACCAATAAAGGTAGCAACCTGGGGACCATTTGTTTTAATCAGTATGGATGAAGGTATCTTGTCTCAGCAAAAAGTTGATGACAATTTATTGGAAGATCAATGGCTTGGGAGCTCCTCCAAGATCTTAAGTACCAGTGGGATTGATTCTTCTCTATACCATGTTTGTAGGCGTGAATACTTTATTGAGTGTAACTGGAAGGTTTGACCTTCTATGATGTTGCTTTCATTCACGGTGCATTGTTGTCTCATTTCGTGTAATAGTTTTCATGTTTACTGTCAGCTACATGATTTCTTCTCCATAATTCATACTGCATTCATCTTTCTCTCATAGGTCTTCTGTGACAATTACTTGGATGGTGGTTATCATGTGCCATATGCACATCCTGGCCTTGCATCTGGCCTTAGATTCAACTCTTATTCTACAGAAGTATGTTCATTACCTGTCTTTTGTAGTGGTCTATTACCTTTATTATAGAAATTTTTTCTTTCTTTCTTTGATTGCCTCTCCTCCCTTCACTACTATTTTATTTCTGTTGCATACGTAACATGATTGGGGATTTTCAATGTTAAGGAGCCTATTCTTTTCCTTTTCTTCGTTACATGCGTAGAGAAGATTCATTGGTCTTGCTTCTTGGTAATTTGGGGGTGGTCATCTAATACTTCTTATCTTCGACTTCAAGAATGACCCAACTTTTAGTGTTATGACAGTGTTTCGAGAAGGTCAGCATCCAAAGCTGCGAAAGCACGCCAGTTGAAAAAGAGGCGATTTTGATAGACTTGGATCGAAAGCTTTATATGCCTTTATTTATCCAAACTTTATGATCAATAGGTAAGAATCTTGTAAATTGTGGTTTGTTCAATGATATTTTATTCATTCTTCAGTAATTTGATAATGACTGATGTTCTGCAATTATGCTAATCGACAGGTATGGACCCTGGATGGACACCAATCTAGTTCTTCCATTGGGTGCAAGTAAATGCCAAGTCATATTTGACTACTTCCTTGATAGTGCAACATTAAAGGTATTTCATCTTTTTTTTTTTTTTCAAATTTATGTTTCAACTTCATGAACCATCATGCAAAAACAAAATATGGTGGTTGTACGATTCATCAGTACCATATCTATCATTTTAGATGTTGTTTCAAATTAGAGATGCCATATGTGTGGTCTGAAAAGGCGCCATGTTGAGCATATTGCATGATGACACAGCCACATTTTGTGTTGATGATTAGATGTTTATTTTTACATCTTGAGCTGTTTGTTGATGTTATCACATCGTTGTGTAGGATGACCAAATTTTCATTGAAAAGAGCCTAGAAGAAAGTGAAAGAGTGCAGGTATATAGTTCATCCATTGTGTTCATCTATAAATCCAAGGTTCTAGTAAACATGAACTGAGTTTTTTTCTGTAGGTGGAAGATATCGCACTCTGTGAAGGAGTCCAGAAAGGTCTTGAATCACTGGCTTATTGCAGCGGCAGATATGCGCCCACCGTTGAGAAGGCTATGCACCATTTTCACTGCCTTCTGCATGAGGATCTGACATCTATATGATTCTGTAAAAGATCAAAAAAGATGTTAGCCTTAGCTACATGAGTTCAGCGCTTGCTTCTGTGTGGGATGGTGATTTATGTTCAAAATATGCTATCTCATGTTTATTTTTTGTTTCTAATCAAGCTACTCCCGTTTTGGTTAGTGTTCAGTTTTCTTTATCATTCTTGAGATATTACATGCATATACAAAACATTACCTTGTATTCTTGTAGAAAGGTTGTTGAATCACATAAAATTCTAGTGTTGCTTTAAAACCCTGGTTGAACCTTTAACTGTTGTGATGTTAAGAATTCCGGTGCGGTTAACCCTCAAAATGCAATAGTATAAAAAAAAATCGAGTTAAATGTAAAACCAGTCAAAACCAACTGTGATCTCATATTTATTCTTTTAGAACATTTTTATTTATTGGCTATTTGGGTGTCATATAAAACTATACATCATTCATAGATTTTTATTCATAAAAAGTAATGATTATGTGTTAACATATCAATTTAATAAAAGTTTTGTACTTTAATTCTATTGTGATAATATATAAGACTTTAGAATTTTTAAATTTAATTAAGATCTTTATTTTTGGGCCCTAATAGCCCCATCTGTGTGGAGAAATATCTAAATTACCCTTCATTCCCAAATTGTGTTTTCATATGGATCCCACAATATTCAATAAATTTTATGGTTTTTTTTTTAAATAAAAATTCAATTATAAAAAAAAAAAAAAAAAATCTGTTTCGTTTATATTTGCTTTTCTCACATCTGTTGTTTTTTTTTTTTTTCGAAAACAATATTCAATCGAAAGAGATTGAAACACATATTGATTCATCTATTTTACAAAAATAGAAAATTTAATTTGTATTTCGGTGTCAGCTTTTTTTATCTTGTGTTCGGTTCGTGGAGCAAAATTGGTGAATATATACATCATTCATAGATTTTTATTCATTTTTTTAAGGTATTTGTTAATTTAAAAATTATGATTCCAGCCCATGTGTTAACATATTCAATTTAATCCCAACCCATTCTTTGAAATTTGTTAATTCAAATGTACAATAAAATCCCAGCTCTTCTTTGAAGGTATTTATTATTATATACTATTGAATTCCACCCCATTTTTTGTATTTATTCATTCAAATAATATATAAGAATTCCACTTTAGTATTTATTAATTCAAATTTTTAACATTTAATTGGAAAGAAAGATTTTTTTAAGTTTCACCCAAATCAAAACTAAAATTCAAAGTTTTTAGAAATTTTATAGGGAGAGGAAATGGTGCCACCTTTTGTGGAATTATGAAATATTTTATTTTTTTGTAAGTTTTGTCATTTATTTAATAGTAATAATAGGAAACCAATAGGAGAGTAATATTGGGGTTTATTTATTATGCAGCACCCATAATAATAATTACATTACTGTTTAATTCTAGTAATCCCAATGGTTGAGCCCATGACTCAGGTTTGATGAAAGATTGGTTTAAAAACATTGTAATAATTAATGTTTTATAACTATTTTTATTCTTTCATATTTTGAACCGGTCTTTGATAATTCTATCATGTGCACCCAAAACCATTCAAAAGTCCCAATCGTCTGATCATGGTACAAGATCCATCCAATCAATAGACCCATTTTAGCATGTATAGAAGAGGAAGAAAACAAGTTATTAAAACTGATGAACGTTAGCATGGTCACCACCACCATTCCTTCCATTTCAAGAAAACCTTCCCATCTCACCAATCCATAAAAAAAATTTGAATTTCACTAGCCGTTGATCCTTCCATTTATAGAAAAACCAAACCAAACCAAGCAAAACCTTCCTCACATAAGATCTCACAATATCCTCCAAAAGGGTTCTCAACAAAGATTTTTTTATTTATCATACAAATATTTTGGAGGATCAATGATGTTGGTCCCTACACGTTGTGCAGCTTGCAAATATCTTAGGAGGAAATGCACTGAAGATTGTGTTCTGTCACCTTATTTTACTTCAGCTCAACCTGAAAGATTTGCTTGTGTTCACAAGATCTTTGGTGCCACTAATGTTGCAAATATGTTACAGGTATTACACACACACACACATTGATACATATATATACACACACACTAATAATATTAATAGTATATATATTCATGGTTGTAAGAAATCTTCCATCACGGATTATTTTACACACACACAAATACACAATTGATCACCATCATCCGAATCTGTACTGTTAGTTGTAATATTCTATATACTATGTGCATGTTTCTATATGTGATTTATGCTTTTGGTATCCCATTTTTTGAGATATGTACGAACATTTGTACATGAGAATCCGTAGATCATACTTATAAACTAAATGAATTCAAGATGGAACATATTGTAACCTATTTTCTTTTCTTTTTTTCAAATGCTTTTGTGTAAACTTGTGGACCACAAGACCTCCTCATGTTGCAAATAAAGGCACTCTGGGTGGTTGATATTTCAACCATAACAATAAGAAGCGAAGTCCTGCTGCTTGCCTGCTTCATTCAATTGTTGATTTTATTGTTCTTTGTTAATCAGCTAATCTAAACCGATCATATACCATCTCCCCTTTGAGCAGCAACTGCCTGCCGAACAACGTCACCAACAGCAAGAACACAGACACTGCAAATTCAACCTCTTTCGTTTCTTTCACCTTATACAGGCTTATTCACGCGTAAAGGACCCCGTCTATGGTTGCGCGGCGATCACTGGGTTCCGTGGGCTCGGGCTTATACCATCTACAACAACGGATATACATGGTGGAGTGCGAGCTGTACAGGACCCAGGCTCAGCTCAGTCTTCTTCTTTTGTTCCTTTTCTGTTCTTCTTCTGTTCTGGGTTTTCCATCTGCAATCCCTCTTCTTTCTCTCTGTCTGAACTCAACAGACACAACTGATCCAAACAGCAGAGGCTGCATTGTTCAATGTCCATCACCAACAGCAAGAACACTTGTCACATGAATCGATTTCTTAGATTTTTATCAAGGCACCTAAATTTTTCTCTTGTTATTAAACAAGAAGGCGGCCATAGAAATAAGAGCCACAAAACATTAAGAGATTCTTTAATGCAGTTATTTATTTTTAAAACAAGATAGAATTGTTACAAACACTTCTGAGTGGTTACAACTGTGAATGGGTGGTGAGAGATAACAGATTGACATGAAAACATAAAGCAAGCAAAACCAAAGAGTGACTATGGTCACATGTAAACAGGATGCCAACCGGACCGCTAGCAGCCCCACCAAATAAGATGAATTGGAGTGACTTTGTTGCAGTTATTGTTTCATAATAATACGATTCAGTTGGATCTCAAAAGTTTGCTTTTATAGTAATGCAACAAAATATAAACAACAATTCTACTTCTAAGCCAATCTGAAAAGCAAAGGAACAAAGCAACTGTAAAACCAGTTGATTCAATTCATCAGTCATTTACGATACACAGTCCCTTAAACAGACATATGATCACATGTCCGGGAGATGCAGCTAAAGAACCCATTCTATGAATGTGAATCACATATCTCTACACAGTATTTCTTTGAAAACTGGAACTACTGTTCCAGCAGCAGATTAGAGTAGTAGTTCAGTCTGCGCAGTGAAAAGTATATTATATAACGTGTTCCTCATAGAAGAGACGTGTAAGCATACACCTGTGTCAAATCAAAGAAAATTCAAACTAAACCCATGCTGTCACACCCAAACTGTCACAAGTGGAGGCAATGAGGAACACACAAAAAAGGATGAGACAAACAACCCCCAAAACACAAAAGTAAATCCGCCATGAACCCTAGATATCCCAATCCACATATGATACAAGTCTGTTATGATTTGTTACTCAGTTAGCGTCGTGCCTCTCACTTGATTCACCTGAAATTTTTTTAAAAAAATGATATATATCAGCAAATTTTGAGATTGAACATATGGATAGTTTATGTGAGAAAGGCTAAGCATTTGGGGAAGGGACGGGGGTACTGGTGGACTTACTCTGCCGAGATCTTGACTTAGATCTTGACCTGGGTCTTCGCTTCTTAATTAGATCGCCATAGGGAGTTTCGGGCACTGGTAATAGTTTGCCGAGCAAAGCCAATGGCCAACTAGGAAGTGGAAAAGCATAGGAGGGACTCGGTCAGATGGCAGAAAAAATGAAAAAAATTGCCAAAGATATCTCTTTTAAGTGTACTTTGGCCCTGAGTATTTAATGAGACGAAATAAACATAAGACTTTCTACCTTAAAATTGCAATAGCAATTGATACCAGCCACAGCTTCCAATTTAGCTTGACAGTTGATGCAAACTTCCCAAGAAACTCAATGATCAAGACCTGCATTATAAAATTACCTTCTGATTTCATGCAAGGAATTCAACAAGCTAGAAAGAAAAGGCAGGGTGAAAACTAACTTCACCTGAAGCAAGATAGTCAATCCAATTATTCCAATGAAGAGACGGTTCTTGGTCACACCACGGAACACATTGAATTCATCTGGTTTTCGGGCGTTGAATTCATTGAAAACCTATGAATCAACAGAAGACCATAATTCCAAAAAATAAGAAAATTATACAGTGGAATCTCCCTAATATTTTGTGATATTATTCCCTTCCAACATAAATCCGAACAAAAAAAGATGACAGTTATGAACTAGTCAATGGTTAGACTTACCTGGCACAGGACAAATGTATTGAATATAAAAGAGTTCTTCACTTTATCAGCATGAGCCTGACTCTCATGCTTCAAATGAAGAATGCTCCGGCCCCCAAAATTCAGTATCAGAAGAACTGTCACTTGGTACACAGCCTGCAATCACAAAATTTTTAGGATTAAAACAGAAAGATGAGGCCACACGATGTAGTAAAATTGATGAAGCACACCCACCTGTACGATCAAGTTCCTCCACATGATATTTGTAACAAGAGGCTCTCTGGAGACAGCAAGAAAAATAAGGAGAGACAAATCATCAGATATCACCATATCAGCTCCAACACAGAATACTGACCATCAGCCGAAGTAATTAGGCTAATCTGAAATGCAAATTGAATTTCTAACCTTCGACCAACAGGAGGCCTGTCCATAAGGTGATCAGTCGGTGGTTCTGTTGCCAGGGCAAGTGCTCCAAGAGTATCCATGATGAGATTGACCCAAAGAAGCTGGACAGAGGACAAAGACATCAAAATAAGTGAAGAAAACAAAATAATTATTCTTGGAGGAGGACAAACTCTATTTTTAACAAATTCACTGATCAACAAAGGGAGTCTGCACTCATAATAGACTAATTCTACAACAGTCTGATTGATACAGAATACACAGATAAATTCAGCAATAGAATTGAGAAATATCTGTATCAGCATTACATAGATAAACAACTTCAATTCCAGTGTAGGGGAAAAAATTGAATATATTCCTAACCTGTACAGCATTTAATGGAACATTGCCTGAAGATATTGCGGCAACAACATTTATCACAAGAGCTGCAACATTAACCGTAAGTTGAAACTGAATAAACTTCTGAATGTTGGCATATACTGAACGCCCCCAGCGAACAACCTATACAGAATGAATAGAATATGTCAATCAGCATCATCTGCGTTTCTTTACAACATAAAAACTAACATTACAAATAAATATTAAAAAAAAATCAAACCTTTACGACAGAGGCAAAATTATCATCAAGGATAATGATATCTGAACTTTCTTTTGCAACCTCGGTTCCTTGAATTCCCATTGCAAGACCTATATCAGCCTAAAATCCAAAATTACAGAATGCACAAGTGATCTATATGGAACAAATAACCAAAAGATAAAATGACTGTATAATATCTAACCTCATGCAATGCAGGAGCATCATTAGTGCCATCACCAGTAACAGCTACAACATGACCTTTTTTCCGCAGTGCTTGCACAAGTAAAAGCTTGTCATTCGGAGATGATCTTCCCATCACCTGTACATTAGTCATACAAACAACAAAACATTAAGTAACAATCCCTGGATCTGAATGACATCATCAAATGACCATGTTGTTGCATACAAGTGCTAAATAAGTAAATGCAAGAAGAAACGTCTTTTACCAAAGATTTCCTGTTTTACAGGGAAATTTCATATTTTTATTAATATGAATGGTTCCCAGGCCCCATATGTGTAACTTGCTTATTTTGTGCTCACAAAGAAACAAATTTGCAACTCAGAGGAGTATCCACTCTTCTCTTTCCACTATTGTATAGATACCTTATGACAACCCTAGAGTTTACCCCCCTGTTATTTCAAATGCATATGAAAGAGTCAAACCAGAATGTTCATACAGATATTTTTTCAGCAATTTCTTCTCTTTGCTTCTCAGACAATGCACGGAATGATTTTCCTTCAATAAGAGTCGGCTCTGTAGCTGACGCTTCCGAATCCAGTATGCCACACTCCAAAGCTATTGCTTTAGCTGTCTGAACATTATCTCCAGTCACCATTCGAACCTGTTAAAACACAACAGCCAAACTGAATTTCAACAACATGAAGATAAACATAAACAAGCATGATGTAGATCCCAATTGAATGAACATAGATTAATGAGTGATAAATTATATCACCACATCCTCCAAATGATTAGAAAATTGAATAATTGATATTCTCTATTCATCTATAACCACATCACATGTAACATTTATAAAAGTAAGATCCAAATGCAACAGCTAATGTGATTTTCTACATGTAAAAAAATTTATTTTGATGATGAGCAAATGCCACCTAAAATCTCCTCATTGATGTTACCTGAATTATCATCTGAAATCACGAAATAAACAAATTTAAATAAGTAGCAGATTGATGGCTTCCATTGTAAATTTTCATATATTGGGAGAAACAGCAAGAGTTAGCAAGGATAGTGAGAAAATTGAGCATGTCTCTAGAAATTTCAACGCAGATAGTGATGGTTCTACGTGTATTGTTTCTAAAACATATCCTTCAGGAATTATAATTTATTTTCCAACATGTACAAAATGCTATGAGATCCAACAGCCATAAAATGAACAACCTTGTCGCCTACAGAAATCCTATATTGTTGCATTGTCTCGGAGACCTTGCCTTCAAAGCTAGGGTACTTTAGAACGAACCCCCTCTATGTGGTCTCTGCATTTAGTTAGCCAAGATTTTAAGGCTATTCTTTCTTAAGGTCCTAAATCTGTAATTGGCTAATGTGATATCACATCATGCCACACATGGAGCATGCCTTTGGTGCCCACATGGTAATTTTCACATCTAGCATATGTGAAATTCAAATCTAAATACTTACATGTTAATTTGGATGCTCTAACAATTGAACCCATAATTTTGCAGTTATCTGAGAATTTTTACGTCACTGTCACAGAGACTCATATGTATTCTGGGAATGAGGTCATTTCAAAAGCACTCTTCAGGTACAAATTATAAATTATCGAAACCTATATAATATTTGACATAAATACTCATAGCGCATTGGATCAAGCCCCATGTGTCGAATTCAGAGCAAGATGATTTCAAGAATGTTGTTTTCCAGAGGTGAATTCTATATTTTCAAATAAAGTCTACCAACATATCAAACCTGTGAAATGCTAAAATCATTCATTATTTTCATTAGTCTCCAACCAATCTAAACATCTCCTTCCCATGCCTCTGCCAAATGTGATTCTAACAATATTAAAAAAAATACCAAGAACAAATGTTTTTAAATGTCTCCATGAAACTCTATATCAAACCCTTGAATATTACATCGATCTCTAAAATGTCAAGATGTCAAGAAAATTTAATATTGCACTTGCTGATATGCATGAAAAGTTCCACTGGAACAAACTTCTATTAAATGCAGCATTGGGGGGGAGGGGGGGGGGGATCCAACAATGTGGTAGACTTTGTTGGAAGCCTACATATCAATTCCTTTAGTATTAGTAAAGAGGAAATAATGATGCACAGGATCTGCAGGTGATTCGGTTTTCCCAAATCCCAACTAACATTGAGTTCCTATCACCAAAAAATAAGGGGGAATGCTTTTCTGAATATGTTTGCAAGCAGAATAAAAAATCATCAAATCTGGAGAACAAAAATTAAGTGTACCTTAACACCAGCATGGGTGCACAATTGTACAGCATTTTTAACCCCAGGTCGGCATGGATCCTACAAATTCAATTGAAAGAATCCACCAAACCATCAAAAATCTTGAGAATGATAATGTCAGTTAAAAGTAGTTCACAATAGTAAACACAACATTATATTCAGTTAACACCCAATTTAATAATATCATCTCCAATGCTTTTCACCCATACCTTTAATCCCGCGATAGCAAGAAATATTAGCTCGTCCTCAGGCAAAGCCCACTGGTCTCGTTGCTCTTCATTTGGAATATTTTCTATGCTATACAATCTATATGCAAAGGCAACACATCTCAAGCTCTTTGCAGCCATGTCATCAATCATCTTTTTTAATTCATCTATCTGGAAATATACAGTAAATAAAAATAAACAGATAGATATAATGCAAGCATAAAAGATAAAACAGGACAATGTTACCTTATTATCGATTGACTTCACAGTACCATCCGTGGCAAGCCAGTATTTACAAGAGGATAGAACTATCTCAGCAGCCCCTTTCCAGTGTATGTGAACCTCAGAGTCTTCCTGTAAATATGTGCACATACATTTGAAAAATTAATGTGATCAGCATTACAAGTAAAGATTCTGTAAATTTACCAGAAAAATTTGAAGTGTCCCTCAAACTTTTTATTAGGAAGTCAAACATCACAAATATTCAAAGTGCTCCACAAATTTTCTATTAGGAAGTTAAACTTTTGGACTAATCATTGGCATTGCAAGCTAAATAATTTCAACCAAAAACCTAGCAAGGCAATCAATAATTCAAGATCATTTGGAATTATCAAAGCATGCGAAATGCAACTCAAAATCAGAAAATCCATATCCCAACTGGTCAGCCAGAAATTTTTTACACTAACATGGACATACACAGCATGATAAAATGCAAGTTGTAATCAATAGTTTTGTTCATACATATGAACATGAAAAACAATAAAAGAAAAGAATATACAACACAAGCAAATAAAGTAGCAGGCTAAAACTACACATTAAAGCCGTACAAAATAAAATATGAAAAGCGATTCTGGAAGTCATCAAGACAACTTTTAGAAGAAAAAAAGGGGCAAAAAACATACTTTAGAAGACATGCTGTACAAAATCTCATTAGTGCAGTTTATGAGCAAGAACAAGAATGAACAACATGAAATTGTCAAAATTAAGATTGACTACTCATTTTATAATGGATGTTGAAATCAGTGTACCAGCTGCAGTGCAACACCTCCGCGCTTTTTCTCAGAGTTGAATGGAAAAACATGAAGAACTGTGGATCTGGATCTCGCATCATCAAATTTCATTCCCAGCTGTGATAGTAAGGAAATTTCCAGGATTAGTGAGAAAATAGTAGAATAAAATCACAACAGAATGAATCCTTATGATTATACCTCAACACCCCAAGAAAGAATAGCCTTTTCAGTTGGTGAGCCTGCAACCTCAACAGCTTTACCATCCTGCGCATTATAAGGTATCACCCAATCAAAACAAAAGATGATACTCCACAATGACAACAAAAATCATTATAAGGTTATCACTAAATCCAATAGGCAATGCAAAGACATCATAAAAACATCCGCAAAGAACATGTATGGCAAGGTACTGCACTGATAGACCATTCCTTCGCCAGTACATTGGTCAACCGAAAATAACAATACTCTATAGAAAACACGGCCAAAAGGCATCACTAACTTATTCAAAAACTAATTACTATTTTTTTGTGTACATCAATCCCACACAATCAGAGAAACTAGTTATCAAGATTAACAAATTCCAAATATACAACTAATTCCACCTCCAAATAGGAACAAATAGGACGTCCATAAGAATGGAAATGAGGGATCTCCCTCTTACAATTAGAGAAGAAAATAAGAAGAAAAAAATAAGAAACAAAGAAAACAAATTGAATGGTCAAAATAAGCCTCTGTCCATAAGATGCCCACACATGATTACAATAGGAACCACCCCTTCCCACTTCCTCTAGCATTGTCAACCTCCAAAATATGCTTGCCCCACTCACGCAAAAAAATTACAGTACTAAACCAAACATTCTCCCAATTAGGTTTCTACTTTGAAACATCATGTCATTTCGTGTGAGCCATAAGATCCAACAAACTTTCTGAGGAATAAATTTAATTTCATCAACTTTGATTTTGGATTTCCATCCCCATCCTCCTTTCTTTAATTCTTGAACCATCTCCACATTTGTGTCGCTCCTTGGAAATAACAAGGGATCCCCATAACAATCCCCATTATATTCTAAATCATTTTGCTAAGTGTGAAACTGCAGAAAAGATGTGATATTTTTTTCTTCCTCCTCACCACACAGTTCACGCATCACATTTCCATCATTGGTCCATTTTTCCCTCCATACTTTAATACTTTAGCACGGAGTTTATTTAAAGTAAGAAGCCATATAAATAAACTAAAATGGCCAGTTCTCTTCAACTTTAAATTTCATTACAAAAAATTAAGCGCTTTCAACATCATTAATTTATTAACAAAATCGCTCATCAAGGGTTCTTACAAGTAACTCTACCTTAAAATGACCTTTAATAACTATTTGGTACTATAGTCATACCTCTAAACAAATTTATTGTGGATAAATGAGCATCTACATTCTGGAAAAGCTTTAATAAGGTACTATAGTCATACCTCTAAACAAATTTATGCAAGTGAAGGAAAGAAAAGTAGATTTTACCTCTGGCATGAAAACACTTCCGGTTGTATTTTGTGCGATGCCTTCAATTAAATAAGATGATGCAGCTGAAGATACACCTTCCAAACTATTTGGTGAACGCATGCGTTCTCCGCCAACAAATGCTTCAACTACAGTCATCTGAAACAATATGAATTGAATTCATAAAAAGTCCAAATGACGTGGAGACACCACAATTCATCTATCTTGTAAAGATCATCTATCATATATAAATAAATAAATGTACAAGGTGAAAAAGAATAAAAGAAATGCAACATGCAAAACCTGATTCAAAGTAAGAGTTCCAGTCTTGTCACTGCAAATCGTTGTGGCAGATCCCATAGTTTCACATGCTGAAAGCCTCCGAACCTGTGACTCAACCATAGGAGATATATATTAGATTGTATTAGCCTACATTTGTCAAGTCATAATTCAAAGGAGAAAGAATTCTTGCCAGAGCCTTGTCAGCCATCATTTTACGCATTGAGTACGCAAGTCTGCGTCAAAATAAAAGAGAACAAGTTTAGCCTATGTATATAAATATCAAATGAGTAGGCACCACCCACACAATACTAAACACATCAGAAAATTGAAATAAACTTACGTCAAAGTCACTGCCAAAGGCAACCCTTCAGGCACCGCAACAACCACAATAGTGACCTGAGTTCAGCCAATTGGTTATTTAACCAATAAAAAATTGATAGACTATAAAGCAGAGGTTGGGGAAACATTGTAAGACATACCGCAATAGTAATTATTTTAACCACCCCATTTGCTGCATCTTTCAAGCCTGTTTTTCCTTTGATAAACTGAACAGTGCCATCTGGGTTTTTGGTATGCCCAGTGAAATATCTGTGCAAATTAAAATTAGAGGAGAACTAAAGAGTGTTGGATAAAATGTGAATGCATTCCACCTTACCTGGCAATAAGAACAAGCAGAACAAGGAAAGCAACAGAGAGACCAACAATGCCAATAAAAGTGGCAACCCCATTCAAGCGCACCTTTACCCAAAAAAATATATCAATGACAAGAAAAAATGAAGACAACTTGTAGCAGAAAATCAAGTTGAAAATATGATGTTCAGATTACATGCCTGCAGAGGAGTTTCTTCTCCGGAATCATCCGAAATACTAGCCATCAGTAACCCCCACTCTGTATTAATTCCCACACCAGTTACCTGAATATATTTCAATAAGTAACAGCCAACAGACTAGAAAATTGTACATAATAGGGGTGTTCAGACTATCAAAACATCATTTAAATTACACTAGGCAGAAGTGAATGAATTGACCTGCTAAATCCGAGATGCCAATGCAAACAACAGAAAAAGTGTTTGGAGAAGAGAAATCACAAGGAAAAACATAGGACATCAATTTTACATAACAAGAAGGTCCCAGAGAATGTGCAAATCAGACACGGGAAAAAAAACACAATTTAAGAAAATTAAGAATGTGAAGGGGTAAGGAAATTTCATTAGATATTCAATCAATCAATCAATATCATCACCAAAACAACAATATCTCCCAGCCTAAGCTCATAGTTACATGAACCTGCTACCTGTTAAAGCACGCAGATAACCACTAATCTATCAAACGTTTCAATACTTCAAACCACATATAAGAAATATTCATTGATGTATGTTTAAGCTATTATGTCATTCTTTCAGTAGTATCAATTGCCCACCCATCATCTATCATCAAGAGAGAAATTGAAAACATTTCAGAAAAGACCAACTATGATTACACTTACCAGCATAGTCCCATAACCATCAGCCACCTTGCATCCCGACATAAAAAATGGTGCTTTCTGATCCTTGTGGACCTGTAAGAATTTCAGCGTGTACGTTAGAAGACTTATCAATTCTCACTCTATGCAGTAAAGAAAGAAAGACACTCCTACAATTTTGCTCTCGCCAGTCATACTGGATTCATCAATAGACAGAGAGTGACCAGAGACAAAGATTCCATCAGCAGGAACCTGCATGAAATCTACATCAGTAACTCCACCTGAATGCATAAATGAAATAGAGTTTCTCCCAAAATAAATAAATAAACATTTTTGCCCACCTGATCGCCAATTTTGAGAGGTACAATATCACCAACCACGAGATCAAATATTGAAATTTCAGTTCTTCTACCACCTCGAATGACCTAAACACCAATATAACTTCACTGATTAAAAATGTCTAGTAATCTAAAAGAAAAAAAAAAGCATTTTCATGCTATCTTAGCACACACCTCAATGTGAATATTACGCTTCTCGTCATTTAAATTTTGAAACTGAAGAGATTGTCTGTAATCGCTCACAGCTAGTAAAAAAAAGTGCATAAAAAAATTAATGACATGTTAGTACACCTGTATATTTGGAGTCAATGCTTCCAATGGAAGTGACATCTTTTTAGCATGCATCAAACAAGAAAATTATTGTAATGAAGAATGGCATGGTCCACTGGCATGATTTCACTAGATTGTTCTTTTCAAATAGTACTTACGAAATGCAAGAACTTTATGTTTCAATAAAAAGATTCAAAACAAAGAGTTGAGATACAGAAATAATCTGCACATT
The DNA here is from genome assembly GCA_030737845.1 of Acorus calamus. Taxonomy (NCBI): domain Eukaryota; kingdom Viridiplantae; phylum Streptophyta; class Magnoliopsida; order Acorales; family Acoraceae; genus Acorus; species Acorus calamus. Next base: position 23,703,307 of record CM060859.1, read on the forward strand.
CCAGCATATCAAACATATTTTTAAATGAAGTCCCTGCATGACACTAAACATGAAGATGTGAGAACTTAAAAAATTGTTAAGGTTTGTACCTGTTACCAGTATGACAAGAGCCACTGCAAAGGCAATGCTCCCACCATCATACCACCCTTCTTTAATACCCTAGAACAATTTTAAGAGGAAAACAATTTCATCACATAAAAGCACAAAGGCAAGTTTTAGCATAATGAATAGAATTTATGAATAAAATTCCATGTCACACAAATTGAGACATTTAATAGAAAATCAACATGCACAAGTTTAAAATGAGAACAGGAATTCAAATAAACCCGGCCTAATTGAACTACTTTAGCATTTGATGGCAAATATAAACTTATGGGAAATTAGCAGTTTTTTATCCCAACAAAACAAAAACAAAAGAGGACTTCTAAAACAACAGGTCATGCTTTTATCACCAGTTACCTTTGTAGCAATACATAAAGTGGTTTTCTTCATTGTTATATCAGATAAACAAAAGGGGGGTCAAGAAATCCACATTGTCAAGAAACTGCAATTAAATGAAAATTTTGCACTACATATTGACATGTTGTCCATATGCATATTAATCGTCACTATTATTTAGGTTGATTTCATGACTATTATTTTCTTGCAGTACAATGATTCTGGATAGATTTCATGACTATTATTTTTCTTCTAGCAATAACTTTACTATGATTTGAGCTTTAATAAAAGCTCTATTAAGTTCTTGGTACATTCTAGTTGATGACTTCAAAAAATCTTGGTCAACAGTGCATTTGAAAACTATAATATGATATAAACTGATTGAAGATTATGAAGACATTAGGAAATTGGTTGAAAGTATATCATCTCAGGGCCATGCTCACCTCTGTCTTTATGCCCAGCACCAGTGATACTGCAGCTGCCACCATCAATATGATAAGCGTTAAATCTTGCCAGGCTTCCCAAAGGAACCGCTACAAACACGAAGCACGTATGAATTAGTCCAATTTAATGACATCGGAATTTCTTGTCAAAGATAAGCATGTTAAACAAAAGAAAAGGTAAAAAAATGAAAGTGTGGGCAAAAAGAATACCCAAAAACTCCTCCCTTTTTTCCGGGGATACTGATTCGCTCCAAACGCATTTCTCCTACCTAATATATCACCATCATCTTCGTTTATTCCCTTCTCCAGATTTGTTTTTACCAGATTTGAGAGCCCTTTAACCTGATGTGTTAATACAAGGCATATGATCCATTTAGCTATGTATAAAAGAGTTAGACTATAAATACATAGGTCATACATATGAAATGAACTTGCCCCTCCGTAATCTTGTAGCATGGCGAAATTATGATCCCTGGTCATTGTGGTAAGCTGCTCTTGTCCAATCCCATAAGCGCCAGCTGAAGGCACTTTTAACTCCACATGTTGCCCTTTTAACAGGATAACATGTCAGAATAAATATGTTTTTTTAAAGAAGGAATTATAGTCAGACTATATATGTTCGACATGGATGGAATATTTCAATCAAGCAAAATGAGTTATAACATGTACACATATCAAAAAGGCACAATTAAATTTCAGAGAACTGAATTACTGCCCAAAACTTAATACTAGCATTGAATTAGAAGGCGAAGATTTACATTATTAAATATAACACACTCTTCAAGTAATATATAAACTAAAAGTCTATAACCAAGTATAGGCGGAAATTCAGCAAGAGTAAAGTACCTGGAAGAGCCTCTTTTTCCCCAGCCTCTTTAAAAAGAAAGGCAGCCTGATAAAGAAAAAAAAACCAGTCCCAATATTTTTAAGATCACAAAAATCAGCTTGGAATTTAAAAAAAAAAAAAAAAAACAATGTTATGCCTTTGGAATAGACTACCCAATTACCCGTATAACTTGCGCATGAGCTCTAATCTTCCTCCTCACTTTCTCCTTCTCCTCCTCCTTCTTCAAATCCAAAGTATATCGAAAACGACGGGAAGCATTTAGCACAAGTGCTGCTTGCTGCAACAACATAAATGACCACCTTAGCTACACATGTCTTTCAACTAATATTAGAATATTAATTAGTTCCAAACAAAATTTTAAAAAAATGGCACGCACTTGTGAAAAATGGAGGATATATACACAGATGCGTCAAAATTCATTAGCTGTCAATTGAAAAAATTTGAACTAAATACATTAAGTATTGTTACCCTGACATCAAGTTAAGCAAAACAACATACACCCCATGCCACCATGATCAAATGATGATTGGATTTGTATTCACACTTTTTTAAACGATTGCACCCAATCAAAAAATAGATTATTCAATCATCCAAAATATCAATCCATGAAACCAAACATGACAGCACGGTTTTCAAACAAATAATGCCTTTAAAATCCATCTCAAGCTGAGATCGAGAAAAAAAAAACAATTGAACAAATCATCAATCGATCCGCTATGATCTCCAATCCAGAAAAAATCAACAAAAAACGACAATGCAGATGATAAACAACATCTCCATATATATTCACACATCAATCAATTCACCGACAGAGAAAACACATACCCTCCACCGTCTGAGCCGCTCGATCGGCGCGTTCTTCGGAGGGATTTCAAACAGGTTGAGCGTCCTGACCTCATCCTCATCGCTACCACGGCCATCCTTGCCGGACTCCACATCGTACTCCGGATGGTACTGATTGGACGACGTCCTGCCGCCGCTACTCATCGCGAGCGAGTCTCTGTCGCAGGAGAGATGACACCGGCAGCCGGATTAGAATCTGGACCGTGCAATGCAACAGTGATCGCTCTCAGAACGAGATACCGAAACCACCGATCAAACACCTCCCCCTCTTTTTCTCTCGCCAAAAATGGCAAAAGAAAACGAAGAAAAAAAAAAGAACGGAAAGAACAGGCATGGATGGCTATTTATAGACCGAGCTTACCGAGGCAGTCGGTTCGTCGGAAACCTTTTCGGTGATTGCAGTGTAAGTTTTTGTTCGTTTGGAGTTTCTTCGGAAGCTCGCTCGTCCGTTCGTTCGCTCCGAACCTCGGGAGGAGAGAGAGAGAGAAGAACCTCGGGAAGGGAGAGAGAGAGTGTGTGCCTGAGGAAATTTCGTGGTTGTTTCGTACAACGGACTGTTTTTAAAGACGTTTATTTCTAAATATGAATAGTTTGGTAAAAAAATATATGTAAATAATTTTTTAATTAAACATATTTCTAATCCGTAACATGTTTAGTTACCAAGTGGACCCTAATATTTTTTTTTGGACAACATAAAAGATAGCGGACAGGGTCTGTATCCCCGTTTGAAACGGGGATAGTTTTTATTCTAAGGTATAGATTTATCCAAGTATAAATGAGTATAAATAAGGATAAAGTGATTTTGTGTTTGGTTGTATTTTGAATTATTCTCATTGGTAAACGTAAGAATAAATGTTTTGTTGTTTGGGTAAAATGTGAATAAAATATGTATAAGGATTTATAAAAGGTAAAAAAGTAATGATAGTTGATTTGACAAGTGATTTATAAGAGGTGATGACAGTTGATTTGACAGTGGGCCCACATATTCTTTAGGTGGAATAACCTAGGATAACTTTTATTCTAGGGGTTGATTGGAATTCCTATACCACTTTATCAAGGTTTATTCTGGCATAATTTATCTGGGGTTATCCGGGGTAAACAAACACCTCCAAATACTTATCCGGGGTTATCCGGGGGGTTATTCTTGTTCCAAACATAAGAATAATCTACGATAACTTTTTAGAATGTGTTAAATAATGTGATATTAATATTTTAAGTCACCTATAAAATAATTTCATTCTATTAAAATTATTTTATTAGTTTACGAAGGATCACATGTAAAATAATTTATCAACATTTTTTATAAATAAAAAATAAATCATTATTCACATATTATTTAATTTTTTATTCATAATCTATTCAAGATTAGTTAAATATAAAATAATATTATTATATTTTAAAATGAGAATAATTACAAATATATTATTTCTACTACTAGAAGAAGTTTGAGTCTCCTCAAAGTCTCCATTTAAATACAGAATAAAACTTATTCTTGGGTATACAGTTATTTCGACATAAATGAGTATAAATAAAAATAAATTAATTTTGTGTTTGATTTTGTTTTGAATTATTCTCATTGGTAAACATAAGAATAAATGTTTTGTTGTTTATATAAAATAATTTAAATGAATCATTTTGTATTAATAAAATGACATAATTTTAAAATATCTAAACAGAGATTTTATTGTGTCTTGAGCTAACTTTGTTCGCGTTGGAGGATGTGCGGGTGGCACCTGAACAGAGAAAGGATCTCCACGTGGACGGGTGGGATTCACTGGACGGCAAAGTTAGTGAAATTAATATTGTTTTATTTGTTTTGTTATGCGTGATGTTATTATTATAATAATATTAAAAAATGAAAGATTTTGAATGTTTATTTAATGGAGTTTTATTTTGTTAGGTGGCGTGAACGTGAAGTGGAAATAAATGGTTGTACGTGTTGGCTTATCTGTGAGCCACTGCGCCATATTTGGACAGCTGCGCAACCACGTGAGTGGGTTATTACCGTTGTATGATGACACGATTGGGGTCCAAAATCTGATAATCCTATTTTACGTTACTGCCACTATGTATATGACTCGTCCATTTGTTTGGGATAATGTTATGTCCTGTCTCGTATCCAGGTTTCAATTTTAGTCACACATATTTTAAATTTTTTTTAAAATAATATATCTCATTTAATAAAGTATATATATTTTTATAAAAAAATAAAAAATATACTAGAATGAATTGCATTAATATATTTATAGAAAATGTATAAAAAATTATTTAAAAACATATATTACATGATCATATGTGTTGTTAATTTTCTAATGACGTATATAAGTTCAGAATTGGGACTGAAAATGAATCTCTGGGTGTAACAGCACCCCAATCAATAATATATTGCCTTCCAAATAGTTTGTTTAGAAACTCACATTCTCATGCCTTAAAACGAATTTGGACAGCTTTTAGATTTACAGAAAATTGATTTTTTCAAACATGTTTCCAAACAAAAAGATTGGGGTAAAACCTACAGATAGATTCATGTAAAAAAATATTCAAAATCTGAGTCAGTTTTTTGTAAAATCAGTTTCTGCAATCGTGCGACTAAACATAGTTGAACCTAATATAAATAACTTAATTTCTAGATTGAATTTGGATCTTATGGATAAAATAAGATTAGCATACCTATTCAAATATTTTTTTATCACATAAACAAATTTAAACATGTACGACATAAAGATTAAATTAAAAAACCCAGGTTATATTTACCTAAGTTGTATTTCTAGTTTTCTCATATTTCCTAAAAAGTTATTTTTAGTTTATTATAAAAATTATTTTTTATAAATAAATTGATTAAATGTAATGAGTCACAGTGCATGTACGCTGTAAAGATGATAAGAGAAATTATAAAAAAAATTTTTTATTTTTAATCCCCGCAAACTAAGCCTTCAACGGACCGGATACGGAGCGGATATGGTATCCGTAATCCGAAAATTTTTTTTATATCCGTATCCGTATCCGTATCCGACGGATATTTAAAAAGCGTATCCGTGTCCGATCCGTATCCGTATCCGACGGATTCGGATAATTATCCAGAAATATGAAATAAATAAATAAATAATTAAATATAACAAATTTTTATTTAAAGTTTAAAAATTGATTTAAAATTAAAAATTCACAAACACAAGTCCTAACTTTACAACGAATAAATAAATAATTAAACATAACAAATTTTCATTTAAAGTTCAAAAATTGATTCACAAACACAAGTCCTAATTTTACAACTATTAGAAAGAATGTGAGCCACTTAATCAAAATCCAATGGTGATATTAAATACTAATATTAATATTTTTTTAATGCGGATACCGGATCGGATAGGGGTATATCCGTATCCGATCCGAAAATTTTCGGATTTATTTTTTCGGAACGGAACGGATTTTTCGGTATCGGATATTTTCTGCATTTTCGGATACGGATTCGAATCGGATGCGGATATTTTTTCGGATAATTGACAGGCTTACCGCAAACCATCATATTATGTTATCAATCCCTCACTTCTTCATATTTGGGTTTTAGTCCCCAGATTTAAAAGATAATTCATTTTTAGTCCTGAGAGATCTATCCATAGATTATTTAGTTTTATTTTTAGTCTCTAATGGGGATTAAAAATGAATTATCCTTTAAATCTGATGACTAAAACCTAAATACGAATAAGTGGGGAATCAATCACTAAATATGATGGTTTGTGATGACTTAAAAGTAAAAAATCCAAAATTGTATTGTAGCACTAAAATTAATTTTGCATAATATAAATACATACCATGATTTTAATCTTTCTTCTCTCTCATTTTACTTTATTTTATTTGTATTATAAAATTTTATTATCATGTATATTAGAATTTTTCTATTAATAATACGAGAATCTTTCCTCATACACCACGTAAAAAGTACTCTACCACGTGAAATATTTTTGATAGATCCAAGTCTTAGCTCGAGCTGTTTTAATTTATTGGAGCATGCTAGGTTTTTTTATAGTTAATCAACATTCACTATTTCATTATCATGTCACATTGTCATTTTCATTTCATTATCAGTTTTACCATATAATTTTTTTATCTATAATATAATTACATCAATAGACTTATTTAATATGGTGTGAGCTTGTTTTAAAGTAATTAAAACATATTAACATGCATATGTTTTTTTAAATGAAAATGGTGTTCACCCCCACTGAAAATAATTAAATAATTAAAATGTCGAGTACCTAAGCCTTTTGAAATAAAGAAAACACGAGTACAGTCACGGACAAGTTGTAGTGGCCGTGTACTTTTTAATGTACCTTTGCAGCATAGCATGATAAACATTTATTAAAGATTATGTAACAAGTAATGAATGACACATGTTACTATGAATGATTATTATATATATATAAAAATACATATATGCAGTGCCTCTTTTGTCTGAGATTTGAAGGAAATCTTTTTCCATCATCAACAGAGCTCTGTGGGTTGCCGGTTCCAAAAAAACAGGACCTCTGTTTGACTACATACAACCCTGACATGGTCAACATATATATTAGACCGTAGAGTAAGTTTAATTAATTATATAAAATAATAATCCATTTATTCTTTGAGAGGGCCGATTACATGCGGCGGCCGCACGGTACGGTGTCGACCACGGGCCGTCGATCACGGGTCCATCGCATCGAACGGTCAGGTGCGATTCACGTCGATCGTTGAATGCGATGGACCCGCGATCGGACGACTACCGCACCGTGCGGCCGCCGCACCTCATCGCACTCATATTATTTCATTCAAGATTAATAAGCACCACAATAGACAATATCCACAAACAATTATTTCTCCATGTTATCAAAATCGATGAATCTCTTATATGACCTTCAAGGGATTTCAATAAAACTCTAATTCTATATTTACCTTTATAAAAAACAAAAAAAAAACCTCTAAACCCTAGATCTCATATAAACCAATATAAACATGTCGTCGTCTTTGCTATGCGAATCTAAATGGCATGTCTTTCATCATTATCATATAAATTATTTATGAAGTATTTTAATGCACATACATGTTTACATGCATATATGTGTTATTGAACCTCATCATACTATTAAAATAACTAAAACCACATCTAGATGATTCATATTAACATATTATGTCTAATAATGTGATCCATGTTGACACAATCAAAATTTCTAACTATCATAACATAATTTGTATAGTGTATATATTGCTATTATATGACATGTATGTGTGATGAAAAATGACACACATCGTCTCAAAAGTAGTCCAAAAATCATCTAAAACTATTATGTTCTCTTTGTTTGAGGTTATATACATTGCATAACCTCAAAGTGAATTTGAGGCTATCATATGTAATTCTGAGCTTAATTATAAAAAAAAATTCATATGAATACTTAATCTGATTTTCAATGGTACTATATATACTTTTGTATGGAGTTGTTGACAGAAACGATCGATCTTCCAACTATAAGTCAAGTCTTGATGTTCTATCAGTCTTTCCTTTCTTTCATCTTGGTGGTATTGAACCTACCAACCAATTTTTTATAACACTCCAAAATATGATAATCACTGTTTAACCTAACAATCGGTGTTGGCTTTATAGCAAGACATGTTGGTTTACTTTCTGATCCTTTAAATTGCAATAAGAAAAAATCATTATGGACCTTAATTAAAGTTATATTTATATAATCATATATATAAGAGCGTTGTTACACTTAACACGCATTACTACTCTTGTTTAATTTATACCCCAACATGTAATAGTTTCATATATACATCTCAATCACTATCAAACGAAGTATATCCCTCTCGTTTGAAATTTTTCATGTTTTTTTTAAAGAGACTTTTTAATATTTTCCAATTTACAGAGAGCTTTCACACTGTTTAACTGAAATAGTGATATCCCAACAAGAATAGTGGGAGGAGGGACCACTTCGAATGCACATAACCTCATTTCACTTTCTGCTTTTCAATTGAGAGAGAGAGAGAGAGAGAGAGAGAGAGAGGCCTGTAGATTGCGGTCCTATTCTTTTATGCCCACTTTTGGTAATTGAGGAAGAATACGATGAATAGAGAATAGGATGGGAAATAGAGGGGAATAATCCCACAATTTTATTTGTTTTCAAGGTATATAATTATAGCTATTCCGGATAAGTGTGAATAAGTTGGTATTGATATTTTAGATACCCCTTAAAATTGTGTTTGTCTATCCAATCTATTTTACTGATATAAATGACCCACATATTATATCACATGTCCTCATCTCTTAAATAAATTAATTCAAGACTATATATCAAATAATTTTTCATATTTTATAAATTCTTGTTCATATTTTATTTACTTTTTATATACAAACTTATTCATGATAAAAAAAAATTGATTATTATGTTTTTCAATAAAAATAATTATAACACAACAAAAAAATAACTCCTTCCTTATCCACAATGAAATAGATATATATTTATCTTAGGATAACTTATGTCGCTACTGTAACGGATCGGGTGCGTCTCTATCTGCTTTTCATACCGACATGCATAATCCATAAATTAATTTCTAAGTTACCTCCAAACGAAGGCAATGCTTTTTTTGTTTTTCTTTTTTTTTTTCAATGAAGATGCTAAAGTTCTCAGTTAGATTGAGTGGTTGAAAATGTACAGCATGTGATGCAAACACGGTTTTGATTTATAAAACAAAACGTCGCTTCACAAAATGTCTTTTATAACACACATTCTTAAAGCACAATATTTTTTTAGCATTGGCGCAGACACCAAAAATAGGCGTTCCACGCGGGGAAGGTGAACAAACGCAAACACGGGTTAAAGTGTTTGGCTAAGGTTTTGTTTGTGTATGCGGTGGAGTTGGTGGACCACCATGGATACAAATGCACAAACAAACATCCATTTCAATGCTGCATCGATAACACCAAATAACATTGCCTTTTATTGATTTCGATCAGTTTTCTTGTGTTTTCCCGACTCCCCAAAACATTGATTCCCCACAACGCCCTTTCCCTCATGTCATGGCACAGCGGACGCATGTCCAAATAGACCCTTAAGAGTTCACTACGCGTTGCGTTGCGTTGCGTTGACTGGCTTAATCGGAGCTTTGATGTTGAGGGAAACGGAATGAATCTAATAAAGATTTTATGCGTATATATATGAAAACAAAATTGTATTTCAAATATAGGGGCTGGTTGGTTTGTATTTCAAATTAAAGATCAACATTTTAAAAAAAACGGGAATATTATATATGTCCTATAAAGATGTATTGGGGTTGAATTATATGATTTTTATTATTCCATCAATTATTTTGTGTTGAGAAACAATTTACGAAAGTCATCAATAAAATATGAGATTAAACACAAGACACAATCATACAAAGAACATAAAAATACGTGGCTCGGCTTCGACTTACATCCATAAGGTAAAAACAAAAAATTCATTATAATAGTTGATATGCAAAAAATCATTACAAACTCTCTCAAGAAGTTACCATTTCTTGAACCTTCTCAAAATCTCTTTTATGGATCTTTACATTTTGTTTGTCTATACCAAGTTTTTCCTTTGAACTTTAGAGGATATTTATATAGATAAATAACTCTCTCTAAATAATCTCACAACAATTATGTTTTCCCTTATTTTAGGAGATTCACTTTATATCTTAATTAAAATCAAATCTTAATTAATTTACCAATTAGGTGTCCACCTTCCACTATGGTTATCCGATGTTGATACATCGAATCAAGACATAATTCCAATAATCTCTATATTAACTCAATCGGGTAAACTCCAACTTTCAAAACCCCTTCAAGATTTTTGTTGATATCTCCATCTCACTTTACAAAACTCTACCTGGCAGAAGAATTTTTCTTTCTTTCGAAAGTCTACCTGTCGCATCTTTAAATCAAATAACTTTTCTTTAATTTCTCGACGAATCTTAACTCTTATGACCTCTCCCATTCAGCTATAAAGGATGAAAATAATCTCATTTCACAATTTTTATTAAAAATAATTTGTCAGTATTAAATATATAATAATGTTAAAAAAATGTGTGAAGGCAACCATAAAACACTTTTTCAAAATGACGATAACTTTGGTTCCACGATAATATACCACAAAATAAGATGAGCAAGCAATTTTTTTTAATAAAACATACTTTTGTTTCCATATTAATTTAACCCTCATTAAAAATATGGAATGCCCATATCTTATAATATAAGAACGAGAAAAGTCACCGACAAGTTGCAACTATAATTTTATATTGCCGGGGACAGTTTTTTTTAATGTAACCTTTGCAGGATAACATGATTTAAATAAACATTTAAAACTTACCTGTATAAACTGCATGTTATCATGAATGATTAGTAAATAATCCAAATCCAGAAACGACAAAATAATACACATTCAGTGATGTCCATGCTCCCCTGACTATGGTCAACATATTAATTAATTATATATAAATAATACACATTCATTGATACAAGATAAATATATAATCAAGCACCACAAAATCTCACCTGATGCACGTACTTCTATATATGATTATTAGTAAATAATCCAAATCCAGAAATAACAAAATTAACATTCACAAATAATTATTTCTTCTTGTTATCAAACGTTCAAAACCAATGAATTGCTTACTTGACATTTATTGAAGCATATAACTCGCTAAATATTGAGGTGAGTATATGTTCGGATGATATTCTATTAACGTATATAAGATTGAAATTAGAACACAGATAAAAACTAAATGTAATAACATTTTTTTATTAATGAATCTAGGCTCTTATAACATGCTATAAATTACAGGGTCTTCCATACGAGCGGTTGCGATTTGTCGTTGACTGTGATCGTGACAGTTTAATTGTCTCTCTCTTTTGTTGGTCAAGACGGTTGACCCCAATCGAAGAGAAGAATAACAAAACGAATTGAGTGTATTTGTGCTCTAAACGTAATTAATGGTCTATTTGAATATGAATTTAGGTAGATTCTGCGTTTGAAAAGCTAGAAATTCTCAAACTTAGATCTAGACACATTTTCAGCGTTTAGCTTTTTAAACCACAATATTTTTTTTAGATAAAAAAATCTTATGATTGAAAATAATAAAACATAAGCTTTTCAAAAACTGAGTTTAAAATATAACTTCAGATCCAAACGCATCATAAGAAGAAAAACTCGTTATGCAAACTAAATGTGATTCGAGCGGTTTCAACGTTACTGTACTTATGTACGGAGTTTAATTAATAAACGTTGAAAGGAACGTTGCCTACCGATCATTCATTTTTTATCTTTATTAATGAAAACAACCTACGTACATGCATATAAAAACATCCTCTCTCTCTCTCTCTCTCTCTATATATATATATATATATATATATATATATATATATATATATATATATAAATGCCGGAAGGTGCGGTGTGCGGTCGGTGCGGTGTGCGACGTGCCTCCGATCGCGGGTGCCGCATCCAACGGTCGACGTGAATCGCACCCGACCGTCATGCGATGGACCCGTTCGACGGCCCGTGATCGCGCACCGCACCGACCGCACACCGCACGTATCGGTTCTATATATATATATATATATATATATATAGATTTCCGATTATGCGGTCGGTGCGGTCGCGCGGATACTGATCCGATCGCGGGTCCATCGCACAACGGTCCGTGAATCACACCCGACCGTCCGATGCATGGACCGTGATACGGCCCGTGAATCGCGACCGCACCGTATAAAAACTCTATATATATATATATATATATATATATATATATATATATATATATATATATATATATTAAAACGATTAGGTGCGACGAATGGCGGGTGCGGTCACGACATGGGTCGTCCGATCGTGGGTCCATCGCATCCGACGGTCGATGTGAATCGTATCCGACCGTCGGATGCGATGGACCCGTGATCGCTGCCGCACCCGCCGTTCGCCGCATGTAATCGACATATATATATATATATATATATATAGTCGAGTGATTCAGTGCGGGAATGCGGGAAGCAATCACGGGTCCATCGCATCGGACGGTCGGGTGCGATTCACATCGACCGTTGGATGCGATGGACCGGCGATCGAACGACCGACGTTGTTTCCCGCATTCCCGCACTTCACTCGACAGCCTGAATCACTCGATATATATATATATATATATATATATATATATATATATATATATATATATATATATATATATTATGAATCACTCATAGCACCAGGTGATTTACCAAACAAACAATCTTTGGTAGTTGGTTATGTTTTTTAGCAAGATTTGTTGGTTTACTTTCTGATCCTTCAATTGAAAATTTTAAAAATTAAATTATTGACTCTGGACCACAAAGCTCTGTCACTTTTTGGTTAGTGTATATTTGGCAACAAAGTTAAAAAACAGTTTTTAGTTTTTACAGTCACATCAATTCAAATACATCATTATTTAAAAGTTAAAAACTGTTATCAAACAGGTCAACTTAAATACATCATCATTAATAGATTTTATTTCTAAACTGTGTCTCGAAATCTGTGTTTTATAAAACAGTCATCATTATTACACCATCAAATCATCATCATTACACCTTCAAAAGGTGTGCATAAAGTTGCAAAAGCTAAAAACTGATTTTTAAACTGTGTTTCTAAACAGTGGAGGCTCCAGAAATTTTTATTAATGGGGTCATTCAAAAAAATAAATTTCACAAATTTTTTTAAAGATTAACTGTTATCATATAGTTATAAAAAATCTAAATTTTTTTTTTTGAAAATGTAACAACTTATATTAATAAAAATAAGCCATCAAAAATTTACAATACATAAACTTTTATAATTGTCTTCGACGAAATTTCATATATTGAAATCGTTGTATGATAATTTCATGATCAACATTATTGAATATGCACTTTTCAATGTATGTGACCAAACAATCATTCAACTATTGATGATTTTCATTTCTGAAAAAGCAAATAGATTAATGTATATATGAGGTGTTTCTTTGTCTCCACCAACTTTCTAGCAAGATCACAAATTTATTTTAATTCTAAAAATCCATGATTAAATATCTGAAAACACAGTAGAATGAGGAGATGGGGAACATGACCAACAATAGTGGGCGCGTCCATCCATCCGTCAGTGATCGGCGCATCAGCTCGTGTGTGGTGATCAACGAATTCGCTGATAAAGGGTTCCAGAGGCTGTCATTTTTTTTAATATGGTATTTTAAGGTCCCACATTTTTATTTTTCTAATAGAGCAATGGGTATAAGGTTTTTAGTGGATAATACTCTGGAGTTTGAGTCAATTTGTTTTTAAATTAATGGATGCATCATTGTTTCTTTAAAAAAAAAACTATAATGGATCAAACTTAAATTAAACAAGATAACTGGGCTAATTTTTTATTTTTTATTTTTTTTAACTTCATGGGGTCATTTGACCCACTGTGAAAAGGGTGGCGCCGCCCCTCTTTCCAAACATGCACTTACCGTTTGGCACTGCGTCGGGGGGCGCGTTTGTGCCGACCAACGCGGTGTAACGGAAACTCGCAAACAAACACAAAACCTGCGTTTGGGTTACCATTCAATTGGCGTTTAATGTGTAATATTGCCGCTTCTCCGACCCTCAAAACATTGATTCGGCGGACGCGGAGTGCTTCAACCGACGCGGAGGTGCTCAACGCGGAGCCAAACGGTACCTTAGTATAATTAAGCTGAAATAATACTGTACCATACATCAGTTGTGGGAGGAAGGTACTCTTCTGGTCTGCTTTTTCAAAGGACCACCAAAACACTCTTACCTTGGGAGCCTTTTTTATGCATTTTTTTTATTGTCAATTCTATGATTTTAAACTGTGATGATAAAAGATATTTATTTATAGTTTTAAACCGTGATCAATATCAAATATTATAGTAGTGCATGTGAGATCAGTATAGTAACGTGTGAGAGGAATTAGGAATATCACAATGTATTATTTATATTATAACTTTTTTTGTAAAAAAATGATTGACAATAGACAGTGTGTGTATATAACCACCCCATGAAATGAAAGAAAGAATATCTTTATATCTTAGGAGGTAGACAATCTTTTGTCCCACGCATATAAGGCCTTTGATGTTGGTTTATATTCTCCTCTTCTATAATTTGAACCGGGACCCTAAAAATTTGAAATTGTTAATAAAGTGAAGACTTGTGTGTCTCTATTTGCCATTTTGGCTTGGTTACATGAAAAGATGGATAACCCCTTGCTTCTTGTATCCATACTTTAATATCAACATTGCTTGCAAACGAAAGATGCGCGTTTTTTTCCTTTTCTCGAGAATCACATCAATGAGGTGACTGAAGGCTAATAAAATAGGACAATTGATAAAAATAACACTCAATAAAGAATATTAACAGAAATAACATATATAAGAGGATGAATATTTGTAAAAAAAAATAACACAGTCGAGAGATGATAGTTGTTTTATTATTATTATTTACACTGGAGGGCGCCTTCTTTGTTTTTTCGTTTCAAAACCAAGCAGAAAAATCTTTTTCAACACAAAAAATGATTAAATCTCCACATTTGAAATTAAAAAAAAATCTCAACCATTAAATAAACTCTCCTTTATTTCTCAACCAAATTGGACATTAAAATTTTTTCAACCATTAATGGTGAGATATTTTTTTTTCATAATTTTCTTATCTCAATAATTAAGTAAACAATTTTTTTCATAATTTTCATATCTCGATCGAATATCTCATTAAATATCTCAACCATTAAATAAACAATTTTTTTATAATTTTCTCATCTTAATCAAATATTTTTTAAACCATAAACAAATCTCAGCCGTTAAAATTTAATATCAAAAAATCATGCAAGATTTATTTTTATTTATCGCATTTTTAATTAAATTTAATGACTGAGATTTATTTATTGTTTAAAATATATTCGATTGAGAGAAGAGAAAATCATGAAAGTTTTAGGAAATAGACTTCTAATTTGATTGAGAAATATAAAGAGTTTTTATTTAAGGGTTGAGATATTTTTTATTTTTTATTTTTTAATATTGGAGATTCAATCATTTTTCGTATAAAATAGTTATGTTTCTGTTTGGTGCATAAAAGAGGCACCGTATAGATATAGCGCCTCCTTAACTTTGAACCAGAAAAACAAAGGAGCACCTCTGGTGTAAAAAAAAAAAGGCCATCTCTTACCAGTGCTATGTTTTGCAAATATATATCCTCTTATACTAGTTCTGTTAATATTTGTTTATTGAGTGTCATTTTTATCTATACCCAATAAAATATGTTCATTCATCACACATTGTCCACTTAGACAAACAAAAATAAACACAATAAGAAGATCCTAATCCCTCGTTTACATTGACAAAAAAAAAAGTAAAAAAGAGAGCGTGAACACGATTTTGATTTATTAGGCGATGTTGGGCGATTCTTTCATAAGCATTAATTCTTCAAGATCCTACCTTTTGTCTATATTGTATATAACTCTTTTTGTATATGTGTATATTCCATAGTAAATTAGGAATACAAAATCTTTCATTTACCCAAAAAAAAAAAAATTAATTCTTCAAGCATGATATACGCCGTAGAGAATAAAAGATCATTTATATGCTTTGAATCTAAGGATTTGCATTTCAAACATAGGGCTGATTGGTTGCTGGATGACATCAGTCTATGTGTTTAAAATATGTTTTATTAGGAGTAAAAAGATCATGACTTTCAAGAAACGAATATATACATCCATCCTAATTAATAAGATAATTTGAGTTGAATTGTGTGATGTTATTCCATTGTGAATGGATCTAAGGAAAAAAAATCATCTCATAAACTATATTTTTTCTAAGTCGGTGTATTGTGGGGCATGCAGGAATATAATTCTACATCAGCATTATTTTCCTGCCTGTAACAAGGCACTTAATGTGTAACTTAAGTGCCTTGTTCCATTGCATGAGTCATGACACGTTGACTGCTTGTGAGGTGGAAGTTTGTTGGGAGAAACATGTACATCTTACTCTGGAGTCTTCTGCTGGTAATATGAGATCTGTCTTTCCTTCCAAATGTCACTTGGGAGGTTCCAATACGTGTAACAACATCATTTAATTTAATAATATAAAAAACACGTGTCGAAGATTCCGCCATAAAAAATTAGTGGTCCTTTATTTATTTATTTTCCTGTCAGATCTAGATGTATGAATTTAGATAAGTTCAAGGATGAATAGATATTTTTGTGAGACATCGGATTGAGATTTTTTATAAAGATATTTTCATAGATTTTTTTTTTTTTTTTTAAAGTTAGGCTATATATAACTTGGAATTGTATAACCAAACACAGCCTCAATCTTATTATAAATTTTAACAATTTTAAATTTTAAAATTCAAATATTATCTTAAGAATTAATTACAATTGAACAATAAAGAAAATTTATATCCATAAAGCAACTCTTCTTATTTTTCTAGCAATTTTTCCTATTTTTCTAACAATTCTTACAAAATCAAAGTATTCAATTTTAATAACATTTTTTTTCTTTTCTTTACATGTTTATGTCTTTTGAATATCACATTTTTTGATATATAAATAATTACATTAAATATAAGAATAAAAAAAATTTCTATATAAATATTTAATATAGATTATGTAGCTCACCCTAAAATATTGTCCTGGATCCGCCCTGAAAGGCACTGTGGTGAGGAGAGAGGTTGGAAGATTTTATATTGTGATTTGTGATAATAGTCGATCATTTAATTTTTCTGTTTTCGTATATGTCAATATAGATAAATTTTTGTTCAAACTACATAAATATCGTGCGTTCTCTTATATGATTTTTTTATTGTTCAACAACTTTTTTATATTTAGTGATAATAATATTCTAAATGCATGTAATTTCTAAATAAAGATACTCGTAAATATTATGAGGGTTCATCCACTCATTTTATTTTATAGTTCAATTTACAGCTCCATATATTATAATAGTGCAGTATATATTGTACTATTATAGTGTATAACAAAAAAATATCATATTTTTAAAATGAAATATTATTGTATTTTACAATATATTTCATTTTATATAAAATCATGTATTTCAATGAAAGAGTTTATGATTTCAGAAGAAAAAAATCCCTGCAATTGGGGTTGCAATTAATTATTTTTGGACCCTAACTTATAGACCTCATTACAAACCGCATGAGAGGTAGCACCCATGTAATTCTCTATTTACCTAAGGCCCCGTTTGGTTCGTGTCATTTTAGAAAGAAATTTGATTCCATGTGAGATTACCAAGAAAATGTATAAAATCCAGTGTTTGGTTGGTGGTAATCTTGATGGTAATTGTGGGACTACTGGAATTAAAATCCATCCGTGTGGGAAAATAGGATGGAATTAGATTCCCACAATTTATGGTGGTAATCTCAAATTCCATCAAGAATTCTAAATTAGATTACTATTTAACCATTTACGAATTAATAAAATTACCATGTATATCCCTTATAAAATAAATAGCCTCCTCTTTTTTTTCTTACCACCACCCATATAATGGGTTTATTTATTCATTTTGATTTTTTAACAAAAAAATTATGTTATAATTTTTATATGTAATGTGAAAAATCTTAACTGTATATTTGATATTAATTTATATTTTTAATTTTAGTTTTTATTTTTTTGTAGATGTGTTTATATATTATTATAATTGGTATCATATGTGATGTGTGATGTGGGTTTAGGCCTAAATCAATACCTCTGAATCCTAACTAATAAAATTGGTTATTTAGTTTTTTAGGGAGAGGTCATAATATTCAACTGATTTAGACAAATTACTATTATTATATGTTTAATTACACAATTATTTATTTTATTTATTTGCATTCATTAAATATTTATAAAAATTTAATTTTTTTATTATTGTGATATAGATAAAGAAATAAATTTTACAAGTATATATATAATAGTAAGGGTATTTTAGACATTTAAATCAAATTCCTTATCATTTTCGTGTATGAACCAAATACTTGAAAATGATTCTTTAGAGAAATCCATTAGCAAACCAAACAGTCTGATGGAATTAGGATTCCTGGTAAAATAATTCATGATAAACTGATTCCTGGTAAAGTAATTTTACAAAATAAAATAACGAATCAAATGGGTTAGTTGTTTTTTCTGATTTATTTGATAACCAATTCCTTTCCTTCAATGTAGGAGGTTGTTACGATATATATTGATTGTTTGATTTTTTTAAAACCATTTTTGGGAGGAATTTTTTTAAAAGAACAACCGAATGGTTCACATTTTCGATCATCTATAAATTTAAACACCAAACAACAAACCAATTTTAGTTATTAAGAGGACGCATTTTTTTTTGTAGTTTTTAACAATGGCGATCGCTTCAATTTTGACTCTTTGAATTCTCTGATGTTGATTATACAAATTTAATTATGATATTAGATTAAACACAAAGCAACAATCCGATTTTAGTTTTTGAGAGGAATTTTAGTTTTGTTTTTTGATCCGAGTGATTGTTTGTTATTTCAATGATAGTGATCGTTTTAGATTTGACTCATTGGATTTTTTTATTTTGATTATATAGATGTTAATACATATTCATTAATTTTAAATACATTTCCAATGTATATGAAAAAACTAATATACGGTGTATCTGGAAAAACTAATATAGGGTTGTATTTAAATCTGTATTCGTATCTAAAAAAACTAATATACTCATCTGTATTTAAAAAAACTAATATATTCATCTGTATCTGTATCTATATGTAAAATTCTAATATATTCATCTGTATTTGTAACTGTATCTAAAAAAATGTGGAGGTCGGAGGAGGTGGAGGCCGGAGGAGGATTCGAAAGGTAGCCGATCCTCCTCTCATATGATAGAGGACGACGAGAAGAGTCTAATAGTGGTGACACTAGAAGCGTAAAAAAGCAATTATTTTAAAAGATTGAGTGTTATATTGGGAGGTGATTATACATTAACAGATTGTTTTTCTTGGCAACGAAAATCTTAAATTTAAAAAAAAATAGTATTATATTTGTCGTTTTTACCTTTTTAAAAAGTAATTGACATCTATTGAAACTTGCAGGGCCGTAGCAGGGCCGTTTCCAAGTTTCATATAACTTTCATATTATGGCACGTGTATGGGTCTGTGGGACACATGCGTGCTTTAAATTAAATATAGTGATTATAATAGAAATTGTTCACTACTTCGCTGTCCTAATATTTTTTTCCTATTCTCCCTATTAAACACTATGCACTAATTCAAAATGTTTGCCATTCATATGCTTTTGTAAATGTACGTTACACTTATCTTATAGTCATTCATGCAATACCAACTCAGCATCTAAAATCTCGGGCACGTATTTTTATTATTTTAGTAAATAATACTCTATTAGAAATATTGTACAAATATATATATTGAATTTAAATATACACTCGTATTAATATACATCTCAAAAACCAAAATTGTCAAATGTGCAGTGCAAAAGTGATTGCAGGAAAGACTGGGCCAAACATTTTCATAAGAAAAAGAATACTACAATTGTATTGACTAATTTGATAATCAAATATATTCATATTCCCATATCAAGCCATAAAGCATATCCATGATTCGGCATATATATGTGCTGGCCCTTTCAAACATTGCATATGGAACTCCTGAGCCCCCATTTGGATACATGATATGATTTATTTTTTGGTATTTATTTATCCGAGCATAAGTGAGTATAAATAAAGATAAAATGATTTTGTGTTTAGTTATGTTTTGAATTATTCTCGTTGGGAATCGTAAGAATAAATGTTTGTTATTTTGGTAAAATGTGAATAAAGTATGGATAAAGAATAATGATAGTTGATTTGACAAGTGATTTATAAGAGGTGATGATAGTTGATTTGACAGTGGGCCAACTTATTCTTTGGGTGGAATAACCTAAGATAAATTTTATTTTAGGGATTGATTGGAATCCATATACCACTTTATACCAGTTTATTCTGGCACACTTTATCTGGGTTTATCCGGACCTTCCAAACGGCATCCAAATTTTATCCAGGATTATCCAGGGTTTATCCGGTATCCAAACGGGGGCTTAAAAGAGGAATAATACATAAAGTATTCATAAAGCAGCTTTTCAACTTGGCCTTAACATGCATGGACACATTTCAAACCATTTCTCCTTACTGATACAGAATTCCATGCATGGCACATGAAAGCTCCCTTTGTTCTTTAAACTTTAAAAATATCTACCACAAGTGTCAATGCAACATGTAAAGGAGAGGAGCATTATTTCTTTCAATACAAGGACAGAACCTCATTAAGATCAATTTTTCTTTTGACTGCTTTAACAATACAAATATTTGTACAGTAGCTAGCTAGTCATGATTCCAATCTTGTGAATTAATTTGAAAAAGAAAAATAAAAGAAAAAAGAAAAACTTTATATCATTCTTCTTCAGTGACTCCCTCATATTCATCCAAGGATATGACAGAGACAAAGAACAATTCACCTTCTCCAATGTTCAAACCAACTTTTTCTTTACATATATACTTTGTCAAAGCAGACACAATGTGATATATCTGTCTCTCTTTCTTTCTTTCTTAAAGTGTACACCAACTAACCACTCATATAATGCCTTAACGAAAGAAAAAAAAAACCAACCACTCATATAATAGAATAATAAGACGTGTTAAGCAGTCTTCTTGTGTTATTCTTCTTCTACCTCCTTTTTCTTTTTTTCAAGTTCTCCAAGTTGTCAAGTTTTGATTAGGTCATCTGACTTACCTAGCTAAACATAATGACTGCAGATCCTCCTCTCCTTTCTCATCTATTCCACTGTGAGGCTTTTTTTTTTTTGATCAAGTGTCAGGCTTTGTTGTTTAGTAGGTGTGCTTCCCTACCTGGATTTATTTGGAACTTGATTGATGCTTTTTTGTTTTTTAAAGTGTGACAAACATAGTTAATAACCTCGTAAAACATATGAATAGTTAACCGATTTGGTCATTTAAAATGAAAGTAATCACCATAACTAAAAGTGATGAGATAATATATTCTCAATATTTCTCTTATACCTCGTTAGTCACCTACTCTCACTCATTGTACCAAGATATGTAACTTATTATAATTTTTTTACACATTTTATAAATTTCACCATCTAATTTATTGAAATATATTTTATTTTTTTACAAAAATATATACTTTATTAAATAGATGATGTATACCATTATTTAAAAAATTAAAAAAATGCAGAAGTATACATGCTATGCTATGAACAAAACAACCACAAACAAAATAAAAGAACCCCTGAAAAAACTGGGCTCGAGTGTTTGTTCTATAAAAGGCCTGCTCTTTAAATGGGCCCATGTAATCTTGCTAGGGGATGTTTACGGGCTGGATCTCTTTAATCTATGAGTTAGGCTGAATTGGATCTTAGGTGGAAAATGTTAGACTCAGTCTTTTTTTTAATTTAAAACGCAGATATATGGTTTTTAATTTTTAAAAAATATTAAAAATCATCTAATGATATATATGGTTTGATGAAAAGTGTACATCGCTCTATTTTGAATTGAATGAACACATTTTTTTAGAAAAATGAAAAAAAAGTCTAACGATGTATATACTTCGGCTAACAATACATATGTTTCACTGGATTTTTAACGATGCATATATGACTGTAATTTGGATGGCAAAAATGACTTAGTCCCCTTTTGGATATGAGTTTACGTGAATTCTGCGTTTGAAAAGTTAAAAATTCTCAAACTCAGATCCAAACACATTTTTAGCCTTTAACTATTCAAACTATCGTCTTTCTTTTTTAAACAAAAAAATCTTGCTGTTGAAAATCTAATAAAACAACGCTTTTCAAAAGCTGAGTTTGAAATACAAGATTATGAGAATCTTAGCGTTTCAATATCACACCCAAACGCGACCTTAGTGTAGCAACGCCCATATTAGATAGACCCATCTTCGTGTCGTTGAATGTAATGTTTAACACCAGTTTTCAAAAACAACTTACGCTCTAAATAAATCATCAATTCTTGAAAATCTATTCTCAATTAGCATCTTATAAAAATGTTTTTTTTAACATTTGAAACAAAAAAAAATAAAACTGAAACGAAATGCTGAAATTTATAAAAAAAAAAAAATATTTGAAACATATTATCTAAACACAAGCAGAATCTGTTTTAAAAATTAGTTGGTGAGGTCTAATTTTGGATGCAGACCAAATCATATAAGTTTAGGTTTTTTTTTTCTTTTTTCTAATCTAAATAATAATAATGGGGGACGCTGAGTGTTACATATTATATGTCACAGTAAACTTTTTATGGTAGACGTGAATAGCCTCGATGTCTTCTATTCAAATAGTTACAACCGGGTACATAGTCCATTAGCGAAATATGTCTTTCATTAAGAATATGTTTTAATAAGAATATGCTGTGAAATATTCCGTTTTGAATCATTGTTATTCATGTTTTTAATGTTTAAACACTATGAAATCTTAATTTTGTCCCTCTTTCTCCCTTCTTCCTTCCTCATTTTCATTTTTTGATTGATAATGGAGGAATACGTATACTTTAGGAAGAAGTTTCGGGGATTTTTAAGATACATATGTACATGTTTCTTAGTACAACACCCTTCGAGTCAAGCCCCAAACAATTTATGGGTCATAGTCCAAAGTCTACACGAATCAGCCCAACAAGACCTATAACCTTTGGAAAAGGTTAGACTCAAAACAATTTTACCAACCAAAACTCAAACTATACGTGTTTTCATTTAAAAAAAAATTATAAATATCATTTAATGAAGTATATGCTTTGACAAAAAATGTTTATCGTTTCATTTTGAGTTGAATGAACTTATTTTTAATAAGTATAAGAAAATATATAACGAAGTATATATATTGTCTAATGATGTAAATGCTTTACTGAATTTCTAATAAGACATATAAGACTGTAAAAAAAAACTGAGTGTAAAAACGCCCATAACCTTTTTTTTCCCCCACAAGGATCGAACTGTGCAAAGTGCCCGAGGAGTGGTGTCCTTACCACACTGCCAATGTTGTTTGGGACAAATTACATACATCTTCGCCCCCGTTTGGATGCCGGATAAGCCCCGGATAACTCCAGATAACCCCGGATAAAATTTGAGCTCTGTTTGGAAAGCCCCGATAACCCCGGATAAAATGTGCTAGAATAAACTGGTATAAAGTGGTATATTGATTCCAATCAACCCCTAAAATAAAAGTTATCCTATGTTATTCCACCCAAAGAATAAGTGGGTCCACTGTCAAATCAACTGTCATCACCTCTTATAAATCACATGTCAAATCAACTATCATTACTTTTTACCTTTTATAAATTCTTATCCATACTTTATTCACATTTTACCCAAACAACAAAACATTTATCCTTACGATTCCCAATAAAAATAATTCAAAACACAACCAAACACAAAATCACTTTATCCTTATTTATACTCACTTATACTCGGATAAATAAATACTTAAGAATAAATCTTATTCTGTATCCAAACGGGAGAATGCAGCTTATCCACCTTCTCTTTTTTTCTTTTCTTTTCATTTTTTTGGTGACAAGACTCTGTATCCATAGCAGATTTTAACTGGGGCTAAAACTCACCATACTAGCCTGCTTATAACAAGGCTTGATCCTGCGCCTTCCCAAAAAGGGAGGATGTCCTGCAGCTGATCCACCTTCCTAGTTTAGAAAATGACATTTCATTAATTAATACACCTATGCAACCTGCTAACCCCCCTATGCACCTGTATCCATTGTAGTTCTCACATCTGCAAGAGATATGTAGATGACGATGGTATTCAGAGAATTTTGGAGATCAAGAAATTAAAGGTTGCTCATACTATCATATATAGTTTTGAGGTTGACATGTCTATTTCACTATTTGTGATTCTCTAAAATTTTCATTGTGTTTTTTTTAATGAGTGTTGATACAGTCAATTCATTTTGCAGTCACATCTGCAGCTTAAAAGTGATCTTTTAGCCGCTTAAACAATACGCTAATGCCAATATACAATACGCTATCTTAATTAGTATTGTGCTATCTTAATGTATAAATATTAAATTTTTTATTTTTTAAAAGAAAAATATATATATTAGTGCACTTTTGTGTGTACTTCACTTCTAGTAACAATATGCATATCAATGGACAAGTATATATATATATATATATATATATATATATATATATATATATATATATATATATATATATATATATATATATATATAATGGTCGCGATTACGTGCGGTATGCGGTCGGTGCGGTTTACGACGTGGGCCGTCCGATCGCGGGTCCATCGCATCCAACGGTCGACGTGAATCGCACCGGACCGTCCGATGCGATGGACCCGTGATCGACGGCCCGTGATCGCGCACCGCACCGACCGTAAACCGCACCTAATCGGCTCCCATATATATATATATATATATATATATATATATATATATTTAAAAAAATCAATAAGGACTACTGACAGGGTTGTACACATGACTGAACATATCCTCTTTTTAAGTAACATTATATATATATGGGCTTTCAAATCATGAATAAACCCTCTTCAAAGTTCAAATGCTGAATCCTTTAGTCCCCGTTTGGATAGCGGAATTGAGTTATTCTGAATAGATAACTATGCCAGTATAGATAACAAATCTACAAGAATAAGAGATTTTATGTTTGATTGTATTTTCTTTATTCTAATTGGAAAACGTAAGAATAAAGGTTGAGTTTGTTTGGTTGATAAAGAATAAAATATAAATAAAGTGTAAAAATTGATTTGATATGTGGGTCATTTGATGTATAAGAGGTGTTGATAGCTGATTTGATGTGATATGATGTAAAAAATTGATTTGACACGTGGACCTATGGGAATAGATAAAGTGAGTATATCGTATCCTAAGGGTTACTTAGAATTGTTATACTCTCTTATACTCGTTTAAACTGGTTTAGTAATGCAAATAAACAACTATTTTCTCTATTCATTCTTATAACACCTTTATACTACTTTTATATTCGTTTATTCCGTTTATCAAACGGGGGGTGGGGGTTCTTGCTTTCTATTCTTTGCACAGATGACACATGATGATGAGTTTATATTATGGGGGAGGCTTTAAAGATCCTCCACGCTTCCTTTTAAGAAATAAAAATTGCTTCGCACAGCGGCCCATAAAGTGAATCATCATTCCCTCACTTTGATAATCAAAAGTTTGGCTTTGCATTTCCATATCATTGATCTTGAGTCCTACATTGCATTAATGAGCCAAACCTATCTTTTTTTTATGATTTCTGGGGTCACAAAGCTGTTTTTTTTTTTTTTAAATGCTTGCTTCCTCTTGAGGGGAAGAGGCCCCCTCTAATGCCACTTTCGTAATTTAATAAGGTCTTTGATTAGTGTAGCAACTACTAACCCCACTCACCCTTTGAAATGTATATACGGTTTCATCATCAATCATTGCTTCAACTTTTTTTTTCCCCCTTGGTTACTCTATGGAGGCAATATTTTGAATATTGACAAGCATTAGGAAAAAGATACATGCAGCCGCAGCCCCAATTGCAATATATCCCTCATCTTCTTTTTTTTTAAAATTATATACTCATCATTTGAAGTACATGTTGTTATATGAAATGAAATATATACTTAAATATAATAGTGTATTTTTTTTCATGACAAGAAAAGAAAAAAATATTTTGAGTCAAGCACTATAATAAAATCTCATTCACTATGATAGTACAATATATATTACATTATTATAGCGTATAAGACTACAAAACAAGCTGTAAAATGGACTGTGTATCAGCTCTTGGCTGTAACAAAAGGTCTATCATCACCATGAAAATAGCCACTTCATCATCATGAAAATGTAAGAGACACGTAAGTCATGTATTTCCAAACCTACACAGAGAGAGGATGTTCATGGATAACACAAAAAGTAAGAATCATGACTTATCAAGGAAGAACATCGATAGCAAAATTCTCCCATTGAAATATTGTTTGATACCATGAATTGAAGTATAGGTTAAACAATGACAAAAAATTGGTTTTTTTATGTATACGGATATTTTTCGTGTGTAATTATAGTGTATTATGTGTGAATGTATAATGATCATATATCAGGCTATATACATTCTTTTGTGAGTTAGTATTTTTCATGCCACTTGAGAGGTAACCTTATGGTTAAAGAAGAAAAGATTTGTAGCTCACCACACAGTTTATAATATAGAAAAATAGTGAAAATTCTACCTTCCCTCTCCATAAACATAGGCAATATTTTACCAATCACAAAATTTTGTGTGTTGGCTTTCGACTTCTCTATTCAATTATAGGTGACACAAATTTTCAACAACATACCAAATATTCTATCATTGGTAATTGGATAGTTTTACTTCATGAGTCCAATTTCCAAACCATCAAATTGTACTCTTTTTGTTTGAACAATCAGTGAAACTAATAATGGAGAATCCAAGTACACATAAATAAACAAGGGACAACTTTCCCACCAATATCACCACCACCAATTTTTAGAGAGAGAGAGAGAGGCCCCACATCCGCCGTTAGATGTAATGATTTTCCCTCTCACCCACTATCCCCTCTATTCATCTTCAGTCCCCTCTTTTGAGTAGCTTGTTAAAAGGGGGTGTTTAAATTCAAGTCAAAGCAATGATAGAACCTTATCATTTTTTTCACCCTCTGATTGGTTATATGTAAAGCAGGAATAGGTAGATCATCAGTGGCTTATAGTGGAAGGATCACTAACTTTTCTGATCATTTTCATTCAAAGTATTAGTACCAGATGTGAATAATTAACAACCAAAGTCCCATTGAAAAGAAAGTTTTTTGAGTGATTTACATTTATATTTTGATAACAACATGGATTGATCTTTTCATGACATGACATGTAGGTATCCAAACAGCCACCTTGGATTATGTGATTGCAAACATTAATAAGTGAGCAAAAAATAAAAACCTTGGTAAGATGAGAGGGTGTCCTTAGCTATGGCTTCTTAGGGGAGGGGAAGGTCTGAGGAAGATAAGTACCTTTACCAGCATGCATTGCAAAAGGGCATATCCAAACAAAACTCAAAGGCCCACTTTGTCCCTTGTCATGTCTCTGTAGTCTTCACCCTCATCAGCTTCACAGTATACTTACAGACATTTACAACAACAAAAACAGTGGAGGAAAATTAATTATTGAAAGCAATAAAAATTAACCCATAAAAGGTTGAGGCTTTGATACATCTCAGAGATCTAATACCCTCTGAGATTTATGAGTGATTTTATGCATTGATTTTCAATCTAACTTATCTTTATCACAAAGAGCTCTAACATTATCCGGAAAACCTAGATGCACAGAATCACTCATTCAGATCATAAACACACTCATTTACAAGGGAACCATATTATAATAATCCTAATTATATTAATGCAATTACACATTGAGAAACATTCGACCCTTTGAGAGGAGAAAAAACATGCGAGTCATCACTCAACAAAGGATTGGAATGGAAAATTGTGCCTCCAACGGCTACAACGGGGCCATTTTGGTCATTTTACAAAACAAATCCTCTGTTTTCAGCTCCGGATGCTCTTGGGAAGGCATGAACCGTGGAACCCAAATTCCAAAACTACCCCTCCCCGCCCTTCCACAGTTAGCCTAACCTTCCCGCCCTTTTTGACCGTTGTGACTGCCTTTTGAAAAACCTCACTGAGCCACCTCTCAAACACTCCCTCCACAAAGCCACCCGAGGCCCTCATCAGCTCCTCCACCACCGCCCGATCGACGCACAACTCCCCGTCGTGGACCTCCCCGAAGGACCGCCGGATCTTCTCTTCGACGTTCTCCGCCATCCGGTCCCGTTGGGCCGGACCCGCATTGAGGACGAACCGCCTTTCGATGAGCCTAATTAGCCCGTCGGCCTCCTCGTCTTCTTCGGAGGCGGCCAGGGCGTTCAAATCGAGGCTGTTCATACTCGACTGCCTCGAGAATCGCGCCCCTTCCTCGCCCGACGTGTTTTCAGAGTGTGGGTCTTCTTCGGTCCTCCTCTGCTTGTGATTCTCCGGCGGAGAATCCCATCCGCGCGTCCTCTTGAGATCTCTCGTCGCCACCTCTTCGGAGGAGATGGTCTCTAGTTTCATGTCGATCACCGACTCCGATTCTTCTTCGTTGGGTCCGTTTGAATTGCTCGAATCGCCACCGCCCATTAACACAAAGGCCGTACTCGATAGAGAGACTTGGCTCCCGAAAGAGTCCTTGAAAGTCCCGTTTTTTATGCAATCAATCAAGAATTCGACGAATTGGGTGTCCCCGCCTTCGATGTTTTCCATCGAGACAACACAATTTGGATTGGTTTTAAGAGCTTTCAAGAGGATCCCGAGACACCCTTCCCTTCTTCGCATGTTGAGGCACACGAGTCTATCGGTCGACCCATGGAGAGCGTCGGCCATGGCCATTACTAGTCTCCGCTGCCCGATCCAATCATTCCCTCCAATCAACAACCACGCCGCTCCCTTCCCCGTAGATGGGTCGAGCAATGCTGCAGTGATTGAAGCCATGGTCGCCTCGGATTGCCATGGGAGGTTCTCTTGTAGTCTCCTTTGTATCTCTTCCCTTCTTTGGTCCACCAATTTATCGGAGTCGGAGAGCAGTGGACCACCCAATGCGAGGACGGTCTTCACTTCCTTGTCTTCCATCTCCTTCAGCGATCCTAAATCAGGCGCGGGCGGCCAACTTGCGGACCTAATTGGTTTTGATGCGAATTCTGTGAGAAAGATTGGATTCGCGCTGTAGTGCGAGATGCAATGAGACGGGCTTCCAGTTTTAGGCCTGTTGTGGTGGAGGCTTTGGCATAACTTGTTCCACTTGATCCTCAATTGGACCAAGCCATCCTGAAATTAGATGTTGAAGCATTACTATCAAAATAAAGTAACAAATAACTAAGTAGTCTCAGATCTATAAATATATACCTTGTTATGATGGTCTGTTTTATGCTGCTGAAGCCAGTAAGGCAACTGGTCTGAACCTCTGCAAATGTCTTTTGTATCATTAGAGGTGAAGAGGGAAGAAGGTTTAAGCAATCCTGAATTGAACATCAACGCGTCCCTTTCATAATTCGAAGCGCATTCAGCACAACATGTGAGCTTATCTTGTTCTCCTTTGGTGTTGGGAGGTTTTGATTCCGGTGTTGAATCAGTAGGGTCACTGCATAAGCACATCAAAAACACATTAGAAACCATTTAATGTTTTCATCTTAAAATTTTCCTTAAAAATGAATGGCTTTTCTTTTTGTAACACTGTCACCTATGGTTATTTAGAGAGCCATAGAACCACATAAGTTGATCAACTTCAAAACTTTTCCTTGAATACTAATTTTTCATGGACAAAGACTGTTTTTGAAAAGAAAATGATCTGGAAATGACAGTGTGTTCCATCTACAACTACCCACCTAACTTTCCTTTGATGTGGTCCAGTTATATATAATTGTTTCAAAGGAAAAACAAAAACATGCTCTTTCAAGATAAACCATAAAAACAAGATTGGATTTTGTGGGGAACCCCATACCTTGAAGAGTGGAGGCTCAAGCCAAGGCCACCACCTGAAGGAACAGAGACAGCTTGGAGGGCCCATTGATTCTCCAAAGTGGGATGCCTCATCTGGCACTTCATGTATGTCTGATAATTTGCAATGGCCAACAACCAGACCTTCCCCCTGCAACCACTGAAATCAGAGACCAACTTCCCAATCTCTGCTATCACAAGCTCCACCGGGTTGTTGTAACACCCATCAACACCACCTGGTGTTGGAGGAGATGAAGCAGATTCAGAAGCCCATTTGAGGTCCCCCACATAAACAATAGCCCCACCTCCACCTGAAGCAAGTGAACCCACTTTCCTCCTCAGCTCGGACAGCTTCACCTCCAACTCATCCCCTCTCATGAACTTCAGATGCAACGATGAGAGCTGGAGCTTCACAAAATGGACCGACTTCAACTCCTCAGGCACATCACCCCTCTCAACCCTCCCCATCAACTCTAAAACAAGCCCTTCAGTCCTCATCAGGGAGTCACCCACCACAACAGTGTTCCTCCTCCTCTGTTTCCTCAACAAGACCTCCACAACAAGCTTCAGATCCTCCTCACAAACGTTTGTAGGCCTACATGGGGGTGGAAAAACAACTGGGTTTTGCTCAAAAGGGGATTTCAAGAGATGGGTCTGCCAGAAACTCTCTCTATGGGTCTCAATCCCCCCAAAAGAGTGATGAAACAGAGAAAGAGAAGGTGAGGTGGGAGGAGGTGAGGGAGAAGAGAAACCAGACACAGAGTCTTCAAGTCTATTTTTGATGGAGGTACTAGAAAACCCAGCCTCCCTCATGACCCTGCTCACGCTTGGGTCATCCAATATGGAGATCACAAGCTGCTCCAACTCTACTTTGATGGCCAACAAAGGCTGCTGTTGTTGATGCTGATGTTGTTGAAGCGGCTGTTGGTGTTGGTGCTCAACACAGCCCCTCCTCTGATGCGCCTGGGCTCTCTTGAGGGCTGCGATGAGCGCGTTCGACAGCGATGGCTGCCCGTGGTGAAGCGGAGGCCCTGGCGATGTGGGGAGCCTATTGAGGGCCACATTGAAGCAGAGCTCAAGAGCCCTGCATTGGAGGGGGTGGGAGTTGGTGCTTGAGTGTGGGTTCAGGCAGGCCCTTCTGAGGGGGCTGGACCTGGAGCTTAAAAGGGTCGCCGCCACATGTAGCGGCGTCACTTGCGCATGGCCTCTTCGCCTCGCCAGGCCTACAGAGAGCTTCAGCACTGAAGCAGCCTCTGTTGTGAGGACCTGCTGCACTGTACAAGCCCCTCCACGCATCAAAACCAAGTTCTTCCCTCCTCCACCACCCTCTATAGGTTTCTCTCTTATGTGTTAGCTAAAAAAAATGGCTCACTTGAACCCTCTCTCTCTCTCTCTATGTCAATCACTCTTTGTTGATGTTCATTTTTTTTCTTTCTATATGTATGTTTTAGCTTTGCCTCTGTTGTGGGGGGAAGAGAGACTGAAGAGGATTTATATTTGTTTTACCAGTTGTGGGTGCTGGTGTTGCTTTTTAATTCCACTTCATGAGCTTCTCTTTCAGTGTTTTATATTGAAAAAATGACTCCTTTTTTTACTATTGTTATCAGTGATTACTGTATTAACCTGTTGTTATGGATCTATATCAAGTGAGACAATCATAACTTTGATATGTTCACTTTTGACATAAAATTTTAAGTTGGGTTGGGGGGGAGGGGAATCTGATTCAACAAAAATTCTCCAGAGATGCTCAAATAAAGCTGACAAGGGAAGATTATCTCGTATTACAACAAAGGCAACAATTTGTGTAATCTGATGACAGTGGAGGATTATAATAATCAACCCCCACATGTAATCATGTTATGCTCATCTTAATTAATTGAAATATCTCTCATTTGTTTGTGTGTTTTCATGGCATGCTTTTGAAAAGTTGGTGGGGGCCTCCATTTTTTTTTCATTCAAAATTATAAAAATTTCAGAGGACTTCCCTCCCTTTTTTCCATATCATTCTTTGAACAGGTAGTCAGTGAATTTAAAGGAAAAAACAACTAAAGCAGAAAAAAAAAGTAGTGAGAGTGACTGAGTTTATCATTCTCTTATACAACTTTCATAACTGTGAGTATCTTTGTTACACAAACTTATCTTATCTTTACAAGTATGTTTGAAAGAGAGAGAGAGAGAGTCTTCTGCATCACTGTAAGAGACAAGGCTTCTGCTTTTCCAGTGTACAAAAAAAAATAACAAAAAAAAGGAAAGAAAGCCAAAGTGTCCCATATACTTCCCTTGCTGCATTAAGAAGCAATTCTTGTTCAAGTACCATTTAAAGCAAAGTTATCTGATCTAAAGAACTTTTTTGTCTAATAATCCTACCCACTTAAGAAAACTTTTTTATTGTTTCTGTTGCTAACAAAAGATGTCACTTGTTTGTACAAGTGACATGTGACATGTACACTCATTATTGATTGTAGTGTAATTTGTTATTATACCAAGTGCGTGTGAGGTCTCACTCAGAACCATCTGATTTAATGGAAGTCTTCTATGGCAAACCAGGGAATGAATGTTAAAACATTAACTATTATTCATATTAGATTATATATTTCACTTTTAGGAAGATATATATATATATATATATATATATATTTTATTTGATAAAATTAATTTAAAAAAAATCATAACACAGTGAGACCACATACAACAGAGCTACATGAAGGATTGTTCAAAATATTATTTTATCTATAAAAAGCAATGAATTTTTTTATATATAAACACAAGGAGAAATATATATTTACTAAAAAGCACTTGAACTAACATCAATTTTCCAAAAAAAAACCCTCCTCTGAAAGACAAAATAACCTTATAAGAAACACAAAATCCAAATCCACATTAGTGACTATTTATATGTTGAATTTTGACCAAACGCAGTAACTTTTTGCATATTTATTTTCCAAAAATGAATCACTTCATTGGTAAAAACTAAAAACCATCCAACAATAGTATTCATTTATGTACATCTATGTATATATTTTTGCTTTCGACACCCTTTTATAATAATAATAAAAAAGTTGTGGCCTTTGTTTCCTTTTATTTTTAAAATAAATGACCTTCAAATAATTTGAAAAAAAAAATTAAATATGGAATTCATTCCATGAAAGCTAGCTTTTCTTTTCCTCTTTAATAATTTTTAAAATTTCTTTCTCTGCAACTGTTAACAATGGGATCCCTTTTTTGACTGGTCTTCTTCTCCCTCCCCCACTTTTGATCATCGAACCGTTTCAAAACCCGTGAAAGGTTTTTGTCTGTCGTACGTACATTCCATACATCCATGACTTCTACATAAAAGGGGGGTGTTTTGTGGTGATGCGTGCATGGACCACTTCATGTGATCTCCTGTTCTTCTTGTTGTTCATGCATTGTAAGTTGTTGCATCAATATTAACAAAAACCAAAGATGAACATCTTTGAAGAATAGCCTAGCTAGGACATCATCATTTAATTTGTAACATATATATCAGAATGTCACCAGAAGTTTGCTTGTCCATTTCAAATTTTTAAGAACAAATGAATCTGTTGATATCTAGTGATTCCCCTGGTCATTGTTATTGTTTATGTTATTATTTCTATTCAAATCTTTTACCACCTACTCCATGCATTGCACGTTGTTGCGACAATAACAAAACCACAGACGAACATCTTTGAAGAATAATAGCCTAGCTAGGACATCATCATCTGTCGATATAGAAGCAGTACTACATGTTAGATATGTCTAGAATATCCTCAGAAGTTTGTTTGTCCATTTCAAATTTTTAAAAACACATGAAATCTGTTTATATCTAATGATTCCCCTTGTTATTAATTGTTTAATTATGTCATTATTTCATGTGTTTTTAAAAATTTTATATGGAGGGGACAGATTTTATATGGAGAACTTCCAAGATGCGATGTGTCACTTGATCCAGGATTGGGGGCATCACCTGCTCGGGATGGAGACGATTACATTTCATGGCGGCCTACGGATTTCATGACGCAGGACGGAGGAGGTGCATGGATGCGCCGGTGTCTGGATGGGAGGAGACGGATCAGGGGTGGCACTGCCGTGTACCACTGGTGGCCTCCATCTCTCCTCCTCGGACAACATCTTCCTTTAGTTCACTTCAGGAGCTAACTTAGCTAGACTCCTCATTTTATTCTTGTTGTCTTTTCAATTGGACCATTATGGAACACGTTTTGATACATAATGGACTACCTCTTCTCAAAAAAAAAAAAAAAAAAATTATGTCATTATTTCTATTCAAATATTCTTTTCACACCCCCCACCCCCACACAAAATAAATAAAGTAAAATAAAATAGTGATAAGCAGAATGCATTACCACAGTGCCCCGGCCCCTACATATAATACAACAATTACATAACATACATTACATATGAGAACACACAAACATTAAATCAGACTTGTGTTTTCATTATGATGACTATATTATGACTATATGAGAAATAACTCTGTTGCAACAGTTCTTCCTTGATATAAAAAATCATAATACAAGACATAAAACTAACATTTTACAAAAAGGGACAGTGAAACGTCTTAAAGACTTGAATAAACCATGAAAATTATGCTTTACAGAGCAAC
The DNA here is from genome assembly GCA_030737845.1 of Acorus calamus. Taxonomy (NCBI): domain Eukaryota; kingdom Viridiplantae; phylum Streptophyta; class Magnoliopsida; order Acorales; family Acoraceae; genus Acorus; species Acorus calamus. The sequence continues at coordinate 23,738,098 of CM060859.1, forward strand.
TTATTTTGTTGTTTCACTTTTTCTTTGATCATTCATTTATAATAGAGTAGAAATGAAAAATGTAAGGGTGAGAAATAAAAAACTGCCAGACCCATCATTTGGGCCATTGGTGGGTATTAAAAGGAGCAAAAATTCGAATCTTTGTGACATTCAAAAGATTCACCTAAAGTGGTATTGAAAGGCCTTCATTCACAATGTGATTTGCATGAAAAGAAGCTACAAGTAGCAAAATTAAAACAATCACCAAGACGAAGAGAGATTAAGGTCTTGATATTATAAATTATATATATATGTATATTAAAGATCAGAATATGGTTCATGTGGTCCGTACCTAGTTCAATGATGAACCCTCGTTATACCTTACTTATTGTAATACACAAGAATTGCTTTGATAATTATCTTAGCATAAATAAAAGTTCAATGCATTGAGTGGTATGTGTTTTTATGCCCTCATTTTAAGGAAAGAAGGTGCTTACCCTATCTCACAAGAAAGGTATCAGTCTCATGCATGTGTCTTTATTGGAATTCACTCTAAAGGGATTCTAACATAATCCAACTCTGCATGTGTTATTAAGGCCTTTGTTAGAATCTTCCATACTTTCAGAGAAAAACAAAAGGGTAGGGTAGACTATATATGAGACCATCTGGCCCAATTTGGATACTTTTAGTTATGCATGCATTCATTAATCACTAAAGCAAAATATACTAAACCTATGTTTGGAAACTGCTGTAGAGTTATTCGCTCCTCAAAGATATACATAGACATATAACAATCTTTACCGAACAAGAATATTTTTTATTGTTATTTTTATTCTCGATATATTATATAATGTTGCAATGTAAATAAGAGAGATAATGGTATATATATAACATTTAAAATACTGTACAACGGTACAATTGTACCATTATATTAGTTGTTTTTGTTTGAGAATGTATATACTCAAAACATAAATACCCAATTACAACCAATTACTTCCACAATTTCCCATTTGAGATTCTCTTTGTCTGTGCAGTGGGTGCATTGTGTGTGATAGAGGGAGTGTGCATCTGTGTAGTGCTTCAATATAATTCCAACGCAAGTTTGAATAATGTAATTAACATGTGAAAGAAACAAGTAGTACTACATTATATTGCATGCAATTTGTGGTAAGGTGTGATACAAAGAGACAGAGTAGTGGTACTACTTTCAAATAATAAGGTAATCCTCAATAGTGAGATAATGGGAACTTGTGAGAAACACAACTAGTGAGAAACACAACTAGTGTCATTTCGCATACAAAGCCTGTGTGGACAAAGAGAGAGAGAGACTGAAAGCAAAATAGTGGTATAGTATAGTACTTTCAGATATATGTGAAGGTAATGCTGAACAATGAGAAAAACAACCTGAACCTGTGATGTGAGAGATGGAGAGAGAGATAGAGATACAGACAGAGAAAAGCTAGTACAATCTTGCATGCAAAAAAGACTGTCTGCGCGTGTTATTGTGTGTGTGTCTGTGTGAGGTGAGTTGGTGAGTGGGGTTGTTTGTAGTACTGGTACTCTCTCATCAAATAATAAGGTAATCCTGAATAATGAGAAAAAAAAGAGTGATAGAGAGAGAGAGAGCGCATGTAATTGTACAAACTTTGCATGCAAAGACCGGAGGAAGATTTGTCTTGGGTTGATGTTGATGTGAGAGTTTGTCTGTCTCCACTGGGGAAAAGCTTTTCTTATTGGGATGAGTGAATTTTTTTTGAAAAAAATAAACAAATTGAAAAGTGAAAATAAAGGAAAGTAAATAAAAGGGCAAAGAATGAGAAGAAAACGAGGAAAAGGTGGGTTTGGGGTCTTTTTATTATTATTTTATATTTGTTTGATTACTATTTTTTTTTATGAAAGAAAAGTTAAAGGTGAATGTGGAAAGACAGCATGCACTAAACTTTTGTACTATTAAATGCTGCATGTGCTCGTCCTTCATTTTGTCTTCTTTTTCTTTTTTCCATTGGATGCCGCAACAAATTAATTAAAGACAACGAGTGCAAAAAAATTATGAAAAAATGATGCTAACCATTTTTTTTTATAACTTTAAATTCAGTATGTATTTAATTTTATTTTTTAATATAACATATCTTATATAATAATGTATATATTTAATTTATAAAAGATAAATTATATATTTCAATAAATTGTATAAAATTATTTATAAAAACAATATTTTTTTTTAACAATTAATGTATATATATCTCGTTATACCGTGATTGAAGTATACTAAAAGCAAATAGAACTGAAATAAATCATTTGACACATAGTGCAATAAATAAATATACATTAGTGGAAGGGTTTTGTATAGGTATCTCCATTTGTTTTAAAGCCTTGACGGATATATAAAATGGTTTTGTTATGTGAAAATTAAACTTTTTTAATAAAAAAATTAAAATGTGTGTTTTATAATTACCTTTTATCAAAATGGATGTTGTTTTTGTTGGAAGGCAATCGCGGAAGTAAATAATAAATTCGAGATTGGACACGAGAACAAAACATCACATCACGCAAGATATACGTGGTTCGGCTTATGCCTAATCCATGGGGCAAAAAACAAATAATCCACTTTGATAGTTGAGATACATTAATAGATTCACAAATTTTCTTAAAGAGTTATCGTCTCTTAGAACCCTCTCAACTTTTCCTGAGGATCTCTACATGTATTATGTCTTGCCAAACCTTGCTATGAAACCCTAAAAGATATTTATAGAGACCTCCCAAGTCTTAATTAATATGCTACCAAATAGGTGTCCACCCTAATATAATTTCATCATGGTTATCCGATGTAATACACCGGATTAAGACATAATCTCAACAGTTCTTACCAATAAATAAAGGGCGTTGTTACACCCAAATCCATTTTTAACCCCAATTCCAGTCCTATATGTGTTGATAGAAAATTAACGACGCATATGCTCATATTAACAAGGCATATGCTTTGAATTATTTTTTTTACATTTTCTATAAATACATCAATGCAATTCATTGAAGCATATGCTTCATTTTTTTATAAAAATATAGATGAATTATATTATTTTAAAAAAATTCAAAACATATGTAGACTGAAATTGAGGTTGAAAATAGGGTGGTTGGACATAACATTATCCATAAATAAATATATGGCCACCCTGTTTTAAAATGACAAATAGAATCTCATTTTATTCTAAAACCATTCAAAATCCACCCCTCCCCTTCAGTCTTTTTTTTTTTTTTTTTTTTTGATATAGGAGGGATTCTCCATGGCTAACCTTACAGTCGAGCTGGGAAGGCTACCTCCGCCTGTTTGCCCCGGTCCCACGGAAAATTCTTTCGAATAATCGCCAACAAACAGGTGGGTAAGTCAGCGCCAAGACTCGAACCCAAGACCTCCCCTTTAACCAGACAAGCCCTGAACCGTTGTGCTATGGCCACTGGGGACTCCCCTTCAGTCTTGTATCTTCTCCAGCAATTTTTTTTTACCGTCCCCTCCATCCATCGTCAACCGTGTGTGCATTACAAGTAATCCATGACAGACGGTGACTAATCCTCTTCTCAACTAGTGAAGGAATTATCATAATTAATGAACTTCTTTTGATAGATAATTTTGGGACTAAAACCCATAATCTCATGGTTACTAATCCTCTTCTCAACTAGTGAAGGAATTATATAAATGTATATGTATATAATTTTATACATGTATATGGCTAAAAGTAATGCTACAAGCCTAAATGTGGTGTTGGCTATTAAGCAGCATAAAATGATAAAAGAATCCGAGTTATATTAAGATCTCACCATATCTCTTTGAAAAGGATAAGAAACATCGAATATTATTGATGATACAAGATGATTTCATCATTAGGTTACATGTTTCTTCGTATGAGGCTGAATCAAATCAAATACATAATTTACTAAAATAAAAAATAAAATAAATGAACTTTAAAGCCAATTATTATTAGGTAAATTCTAATTTATAAGGAATGATAAACAATCATGTCAATATTCGTAAAAAAAAATAGTACATTCACTTATTTGAAGGTCTTCGTGCATGAAGAAATTGGACTAAAAATTTGTATATTGAGTCTGAGTGACATAACGACTGATGTAGATTCTCTACCTTTGGGAAACGGGTTAAGGCAGAATAAAGGTGGTATAAGTATAAAATGGATAAGGAAAATATATGTTTGTTTGCAGAGTATAACTTGGTATTATTAAGCCAGTTTAAACTAGTATAAGAGATATGTAGCAATTCTAAGTAACCCCTAGGATAAGTTATACTCACTTTATCTATTCTCATGGGTCCACATGTCAAATCAACTTTTTACATCCCATCACATCATATCACCTATCAATTCCTCTTATACATCAATGGGGTCCACATGTCAAATCAATTTTTTACATTTTATTTATATTTTATTATTTATTAACCAAACAACTCAACATTTATTGTTACGTTTTCCAATGAGAATAAAAAAACACAACCAAACAGAAAATATCTTATTCATGTAGAATTATTATCTATATTGGTATAGTTATCTATCCAGAATAACTTAATTCCTCAATTCAAACGGGGCCTACATGAATAATCCTTCACGCCAAATTTCGTGAATCCAGGATCGTTTTTAGTAATTTATGTCTGCTACTATTTTTATGATTTCACTTCCTAAACCATTAAAAATTCACTATTTTATGATTTCACTTCCTAGACCATAAAAAACATATTGATTTTGATTTTCATTCCAATAGAAAATCAAAATCAATATAATCTGAATGGGAGTGAGAGAAAGTAAATAAAAGCACTAAGATGGAAATAGTGAAAAAGAAGAGAAAAAAAAGTGTTGGACCAATATAATAGATAATGAATGACAATTATATAATTAGAGAGGCTTTAATAAGAGTTTACAATTTAAGTTATATTAGAGTGAGTGACCACTTTTAATTTTTCTCCATCTTACACAACAAAAGTTGATCAGACAGTGATTCATTATACATGAACACTCTTATATGTAGCAATTTAGAGTAACCCCACATTAATTGTCTGAGAAATGGGAAGATATTTAATGAACATGATAATGTCGTCTCCACCTAGAATAAAATTTTATGAAAAATAAAATTTAATGTCCACGTTGGCGAAACTTATATACACGTTAATTTGTCTTTGAAAATCTAATAATTAAGTTAATTTTATATAAATCACTTTTTTCCTTGACTTTTCTTTTTTTGAAAATCCAGGAGTTGATCTCTGCTCCTAATAGGGTTGAGGGTGTCAACTGGCTAACCAATGCTCGGTTTGCTTCCTTAGACTACATACATATTTTTAAAATATCAAATTTATCCCTAGGTTAAACTTTTGGTGATATAAAAGTGAGTAGACCGGTGATGAGTGATACACCTACTTTTTATTGATAACTTTGCATGTAAGGATATTCATTTAATATATACCATTGAGTGAAATGGTATAAATTGTAATAATCATCTCTTGAGGTGTATAGGCTAAAGAATTTGACCCCCACTTTGGGTATGTGATATAAGCTATTCCTAAGTAGAAAAATATTCTTGTACAGGTAAAAAATAAGTAATGTTTTATTTGGTTGTGATTTTAGTTATTCTCATTAGAAATCATAAGATCGAAGCTTTTATTGTTTGACTTATTATAAATAAGTTGAGAATAATAAATAAATAAGATGTAAATAAAAAATTATGAAATATGAAAAATTAAATGATTTGATATGCGTGTCACTTAATTGAATATGCGTGCCCTCTTATGCTAATGAAATATATTGGGTGGAATAATACACTTCCACGAGAACATGAAATATCAATAACAATTTATTTTTATTTTTAAAAAATAATTATAATAAGTTATTTCTTGCAAACAAACATGTTTTTTAATCTAGTTCACCATATTTCTCATCTATATAATCCGCTACCCACATATTTCCAATAATTTTATTGCCACATTATTTATTGTAGTAGAATTACTACCATGCATTCAGTTTTACACCATATATAATTTTACTAGTTACCACTGCCAAAGGGGGGGTAATAAAGATTATTTTCCAATATAACATAAATTGTTCAAGGATCATACAGGGAAAATGATTAATAAAAAAAGCTATCTAAATATTCTAACAATGTTCTTTTGAGATATCTTTTTCAAAAGTTCTATTTTCACAAAAGCAAGTTGTCAGGTTGGTTTTCACTTTCTTTTAACAAGAAATTTTTTTGAGAGCTCAGCAGAGATTTAAATATCTACAATGATATAAAAACTTATTCGATCTTCTAAAATAATCAGATTTGGCTTAAACATGTACCATGTATATGGGACACCCCAATAACGTAATCAAATGTTTTTATAAAGTTATAATGTTTTGAATAGCTATGATTGAAGTCACACCTTTGTCCCAATCCCTATGAACACTTTTGTTCCCTCGCTTCCCCACATAAACCTCTTTTTGTACTTCCAATAGCTATATGTTATCATGCCCGACATTCGCCTCTTTTAGCCTATCCACAACTTTAGCATTACTTTAAATATATTATATAAATGGAAACATTGTAGTTAGGTCCCTCTTAGGAACTTTTAACACATGGAGGGTCTCAAAAGTTTATTTCCCATCAAGTTCCTTAGCTTAACAAAGAATAATTATTATTGATTCATCAGATCACCAGATTTAAACATAAATCAATCAAAATTCATAACGTTGTACTCTGCACATATCTTTTTAAAAATGTTAAATATTATCATGCATGTGTATTTTTTTCTGATAACAATTAATGTAACCATTTGTAACCCATTCTAATTATTAACATGATACATGCCACAATAGACGGATTTAGTTACACGTGCACTTCACAGTTATTCAATCATTATTAATCCTGAAATTATAGTATATCGACAGAGAAACTTTCAACTATTGAAGACAAACACAAAAAAGATAATTTCACTTATGAAACATAATTATAATAGTGTTTCAAATGAACAAATGTTTATTTCCACCCTTTCATCACCTAACTTTGACAATCATAATAGAGTTTGAATTTAACAAACTAACCCTACCAAATTATTGTGGAAGCACAGGAATTTTTATAGATGGGGTCATTTAAAAACTGACGTTAATAAACATAAACATAAAAAAAAATTCAAGGATTTTCAATGTATAAATTTTTATAATTCAATGAGATCATATTTTGAAATCGTTGCATGATAATTTCATTATCAACATTATCAAATATACAATATATGTAACTAAACAATCATTCATCCAATCTATTCTGTTTCGCAATCGGCTCTTGATGATTTTCATTCCTGAAAAAGTTGCAGTCGCAACGGTAAAATTAACGCACTAGAAGCAAATAGACTAATGGATATACAGGTGTTTCTTTGTTCCACCAACTTTCGAGCAAGGTCATTCCTTTTATTCTAACTCATTGCTGGAACGCATATCAATAATATAATTCTGAAGTTGATTGTCAGGTGCCATAAGATATCAGATGTATAAAGCCCACAAGAGATCAACTTCTGCTTATCATAAGCAGAAAATGAGTTACATATTCAAGCAAACTACACAAAGAAGCAACTCGGTCTCTGTAAAATCTTGTTCTAAATTTTCTCTTTAAAAATTTATCCATTGAAAAAATAGCAAAAGTAAAATAAATTTTTTAATAAACATAAATACATAAAAAAATCTAACAACTAATCAACTAAAGATTTAAACTAAATCCATGATTTTTTTTAATTATCTAAACAACATGTGAAGCCGTGAAAGGGCTTTTGATAGGCATGTGAATGAAAAAATGTGTAATCAAATACGATTACAATGATGAGAGAATAGACTAAAATAAAATAAAAAATAAATACATAAATTAAAATTAAATTCATAACTAGATACCTGAAGCAAAGTAGGAAGATGAAATTGACAACGTGATCAGAAATTATTTTCATGGGTGATCACGCGTCCGTGTGGCGAGGGTATACGGAAGATAAAGAGACAAAGGGTCCCAATTTTTTTTAATTTGAGGTGGGGCAGGGAAGGTTTTTTAACTTTTTGGTGAATATTAAGTATATGTGGTTGTTTTAAAAATTAAAGCACAATCTTTTTTGATATACAACCAATGCAATCCCAATCCAAATTCTGAGTAACCCTACATTGCTGTGGGGTCAATATTTTTTAAAAGTTTGATGGGGTCAATACCCCATATTAATAAATGGAAGACAACAACATGGTTTGTGCATGAGCTAGGAAAATATTAAGAGTCACTTTTGCAATTTCAACAGATTTTAATTTTTTTTTTAAAATTTATACATGAATAATGAAGTATATACTCTCATAAAAATTGAAATAGATACTCGAATTTAATAGGGTGTATTAATAGAGATTTTATATGCCTGAGTTAGAACTAAAAAAATGATTTTGAGTGTATCAATCACCTTTGTACTGAGAAGGGAAAGGAAGCAATACAGTTCACTGTCATCTGAGTTTTCAAGCTGCCACCTTTGCTTACATTTTCAAAGGAATTTGACCAAGCCAACCAGGTAAATAAAAAGCCAAGAAACACAGATCAATAAAGGGAACAAAAATACAAATTTTTTTGTAAGTTAGAATAAAGTGAGTGATATAATGCTATCACTATATCCAGTTGTAAAAAGTCCCCACCATGTCTAAAAAGGTGCCTTAAAAAGATAAAAATAAAATAAAATATAATATAATAATAAGAGAAAGAAAAAAAGTACGGCTGATACCTTTTTAGGGCTGACATGTCATGCAGTGGATGCAGGAGGTTCTCTCTTTGGTCCCCTTTAGAATAGACCCAACACTGGACACTGCTTGGACAACAAAATAACAGAATCCCAACCATTGCTGTACATATAAAAACAAACTGCTGTTCTTATGATCCCCATCACCATATTATTTGTGCCTTCCAATCCAATATTCTCTTTTATTTTTTGATTTTAATTGTTGTGACATTAAAAAGGTCACGCAAGTGTTTTTTTTTTTTTTTTTTTTTTTGAATAATTTGTGAAACTAGGATTTTTTGGGATTGATGTGGTCAACAAATAGATGATGCTTGTTACTTTAAATTATGAGCCATTCTTCTTGTCATTAGTTATTATTGCATGGTTTTCATTTTATAGTGTAGAGTGATTGACATACACGTTGCTAGAAAGGGTTACTGTTGGAAAAAAGGCATATGTATTGTTCAGTTATAGGCAATATTGTTAGATCAGTTTTTACATGCAAACTCTGTTTTAAAGATTTTTTTTGGGTGAAATACATATTTTTTTTTGTAATACAAAATATATTAAATTCATTTGACTATATAATTCATCTTTTATAATTAATATATAAGTACTTCAATGGATGATATATATACACTTCAAATATGTGTGAGAACTGCAAATGATATTATAAATCAAATATTGTATTCTTAGTATATCCTTTGGCTTACCATCTTTTTAAATTAGTTGCAGATTTACCATCTTTATTGCTAATTATATATACACTTTAATAACAATAGTCATTACTAGAGATCAAGTACAAAATTTTGTCCCAACAGTTAATATATGTGCTTTCAACGACAATGTATATATATTCTTTGGTAAGTATGTATAATATTTATGTTTGAATTATACATTATAAATTAATGAGGCATGATTATTTGAAGTGCTGTTCTAGAGGTGATCCAAACCACAACCTTGAGTAGCGTGCATCCTTTCCTTTCAAAACAAATCTCTGTCTCCATTGTTATATTATGAAGCCTAATCATTGTGCGCATAATATTGTTAGCACTAAGCAGAGTCGAATGGGATCGTGCTCCCCACTGAGCTCGCAGGGATCGAGCTATCCGATCAGCTCGCAGGGTGTGGAGGCAAAACATTTTTGTTTTTAATTAAATGTTACTATAAAAGAACATTTTATATTTTTCATTAGACTCTAATTAAGGGTTTTTATGTTCGGTGTGACCATTATAAAAATCTCTGTGCTCCATAGACGTATGCAAGGTTTACCCAGAGCTGGCCCTGATAATTAAATTTTTTGGTTGGGCATAGGCGAATTTTTAATGTGGGACCCCAAATATTTTTTTTTTAAATGTAGATTGTTTGAATATTACACATAATTTTATTTTAAGCTATAAATATTACGAAGTAGATACACAATATCATAAAATCATTTAAATTATAACCTTCTACATTATCATATGCACATGAAAAGCAATAAAAATAATCAATTTTTAATGAATGAGAAAATTATAATAATTAGAAAAAATACCTTTATAAGAGGGTTTAAAATTTAAACACTATATTATTCAACCAAGAAAGATGAATTGGAGAGAAACAATGAAAAAGTCTCAAATTATGAGGAGTGAGGAAGAGATCGAGAGGTTGGAGAGAGAAAATTTCAGATTCAAATTACTATTGTCACTGCGGATGAGAGATCACCAGGCTTAATTTGAGGATATTAAGTGAGAAAGTGTTTTAAAATAGCCTAATTTATTTTTTTAATTGTAGAAAGTGACATATCTCAGTGTTTATTTTTAAAATTTCATTAATCTCTCTGAGACTCTAAACAATTGTCTAGTTAGTCTTGTTCCAGTAATGACCTGCGTTCACCGAACCACGTAATTTTTTTCACGTTGGTTTGATTCTATTGTTTTCTAAGATCTTCAATTCGTAACATTAATCAAGACATTGTAATGGGAAAAAAAATCAAAGAGGTCACAATTCAACTTTAATTTTTCCCACTAAGAAACAAAGAACAAAACAAAAAAAAATTCCGTGTCACACTTATATGTCCTCTGTGTGTTGGGGATCGCTTCACTATTGAATGAGTGATGGAATGTCTCTCTCTCTACATCTGTACCACCATTTTTTCTGATGACACAGAAGCATGTCTAAAAACACAAGACAAAAACAAGGACTAAAAAAAAACAAGGGCTAAAAAAGATAAATGAATGTGAGAGAGAGAGAGAGAGAGAGAGGTCTCCTCGTTTTATGTTTCTTATGAGAGTGTACGAGCTAATCCAGCAAACACAACTGTTATAACTATTCTACTGAAAGGGAATAATAATATAATAATGTGTTGTGGTTTTGGGATACTACAAGGAATGTTGGAAAGCGCCAAGGGGATGGAACCCAAAACCCTAAAAATGCTGCTTCTTTTTTTATTTATTTAATAGGAGGTGGAGAGAGCATGCTATTCTCTCCTATATGTCTATACTGTGTGTATGTGAAGGGCTCTTCTTTTAAAGCTATACCTCGCAATATGGATTCTTTTGTGATGTATAGTAGTACTACAAACCCATATTCTCACCTATCAAGGTGTTGAGAGCCTTTTCTTTAGTCTTTTTATTTTTTGTTGGCCACAAGGGGAAAAGATCAGTATGTGAAGACCACAGTGTTAACCTCTTAAAATTCTATATTTATGCATTACCTTCTTTCAAAAGCATTTATCCATTTTAAAGTAAATCTTATTCTTATATTTAAATGTAATATTAATATATCAGGATAGATAATAGTCTATGAGATTTTTTTGTTTGATTTTCTTTTTATTGTTTTGTTATTCACCTCAGAAAAATTAAAGATACAGGTTGACGAGGGTTTGTATCTATTAAATAAATTTTATTATTCTATTAGTTGTCATGTGGAATTATTTTTAAAAATATGTCAAACAAATGTAAGAGATAAGAGATGTGATATGTTCGAGAATGTGTGTAAAAGAACACTATGAATTAATTTTTAATTTTAAAACTAAAAATAATTATCAAATGGATAAAATGAATCATTTTGATCATATAGTGAAATTGAAAAAAATAAAAGATGAAAGATTCTAAAATAACATATCTAGCTTCCTCTCAGTTTTTTATATTATGATTTATCAATTTTGCATGGGAGTTTGGGAAGAAAAGCAAACATTGCATGCCCCCCCCACCAAATAGCTTTCCTTTTTGCATTTGAATTGAAGGCCACCACCTATATAATCTTTGGGCTGCCATGATTGCTCATGAACTTTTTCACTTTTATTTTTTATTTTTTTTGTACAGCCTTTTGTAGGGAGGAATTGTAGGTATGTTTTTTTTTCTCCATCTTTGAATACATATTATATTTCATCCCCCACTACTTTTGGATTTTTTACTATTCTATTCACACTCTCTGTAGAACAAATGGTTTAACACATGATAGACACATAAACTGTCCCCTTAACAGTGAGCACATACAGATTCAAGCAAAGAATCTGAGACAGAGACGACATAAATTCCAATGTGTACAAAATTGGAGAGTTTTCTGTTTTTTTTTTTCTCTCTCTGAAACATCAACAACATTTGTGAAAACATATGAAGCAAACTTACACTGTGTATGACCAACTCATGACATTGTCCGATGAAAGAACTGGTGATGTTCGTTGTTGTGTTGCCTCTTTTTTCTTTTTTTTTTTCTTTGACCTTTTCTTTTTTGATGGTTCATTGGGAAAGGAGAGTGGATCAGTCATTCATGTGGTACACTTTTGAGCCTAGTTAGAAGCTAGAATAAGATTTTGAGGATAAATATCATCTTAATTTAGGTGATGAAAAGCCAATCACTTTTGTTTTTCATTTACATTATTAATTTTGTTTGCATATAAATTTATTTATAAAAAAGGATAGTTATTTGACTTTAAAACCCGAGAAATGAAGAACCAAACAGGGGAAAATATGTATAAATTTTATTTTAGTTTTTTGGTGGAATAAAAAAATATTCTTATTTTCAAATTAAAATTGAAACAATGACTTGTATTTTATCATGATTTATTATAACAAATAGTCATAACAAATAGTGTTGTTCTTCGACCATTTATTCACACTTTCATCATCCTAGACACTTATCCCAAACAAATAAGGATAATGTTACGTACAGTCTATTTCCCAACCACAACTCCAGTCTACATGAATTATGAATTTTTTAACAAATAATGTATCATGTCTTATTATGATATTCATGCTTTTATAATTATAAAATAATAAATTGATTAATATAATTTTAGTCGGCATATTAATATAAGTTTATCATATTAATATAATTTTATGAACCATATACCTTTATATATGTCATGCATGATACGATAAAAATATGAATAAATTATAGATGACATTACAATGATATGAATGGATTATCATGAGATTGAATAGAATTAAAGGGGTAAAATAGTAAAATGTTGTAACATTAAACACAATCAGGGGTGTAATCAGATGAAATGATTGTGATGAGATTAAATTGATTGATAGGGATAAATTGGTGTAATACCCCATTTGACGGTTTTTTGTGTTAAGGGACTTTTATATAGTAATATAGATTAACTTAAACTGATCATTGTGGAATAAATTTCAACTTCCTGAAAGAAAATTCAATGCCTCGGATCCTGCATTGGATGCTGTGGGCTCTGCATTATAAACAGTTAATGGGCTTTCAACTCAATCCTGGGCTCTATGGACCGAAATAGGGGAATACCTACCTATCTGCTGCAGCGTTTATTTCAGTGAAGCCCACGTTTTTAGCCCGCAGAGGTTTTAATTTTTTTTCTATCTTAGATAATAAAATATGGATAATGTTACGTCTAGTCTCATTTTGAGTCTCAATTACAGTTTACATATGTTTTAAATTTTTTAAAAATAATATACCTTATTAGTACATGTTTTTATAAAAAATGAAGTATATACTTTAATGAATTACATAAATACATTAATAGAAAATGTAAAATAATTCTTTCGAAGCATATAAGACTGAAATTGAGACTAGAAATGTAGGTGTAACAGCACCCATAAAATAGATGTTCTTTTATATATAAAAAAATGATACAAATACTCATACAAACTGAATGCAAAATTTTCTTACATTTATATTGTGTAGTAAAGTTTATAGTGACGGTTATAGTCTCAACTTGTTTTATACACGTTAAAACACATGATATAATATCTTTAGGTTACATATACATAAATATAATATATATAATAATGATAATAAAAATTAAAATTGTTATCCAATTTAATATATATTTTGTTTTATAATTATCCCAATCTAAATTCAATTTAAAAAAAATAAAAGCAATGAAAATTGATGATGTGATATAATCACAGCCATTCATTCCATGTATTATAAAAAAATAGCTAACGGGAAACAAGAAAGAACTAAAAAAACACTCATAGTATCATAGATAGATTCACTAAAAGATACATTATCAGATGAAAAAGTGATTTTTTTTTAATGCAACTGATACAGAATACATACCAACCAAACAAAAAAAGACGTTCTTTGTATACATTTTCAAAGGAAATCATAACATAAAAACATTATCCCACTTTAATATATTAGTATGGAGATAATCTAATTAAACAGGTGAGTCATCTAAGATTTTTTTTTTGTTTTTCTTCAGTGCATCTAGTCAGTCTAGAAATCCAACAATGCTAGGAATATAGGTTGTGTTTGGCAATCAAATTTTTTATTTATTTTAGCTTTGTAAAAAAACAAAAGCTAAAAATTATTATCAAATAGGTTAGCTTACAAGAATCATCGTTGCAAGATTTTGTCAAAAGACCGTGCCTTGAAATCTGTGTTTTATAAAACAGTCATCATCATTACATTATCAAAAACTTGTGCATGAAATAGTTAAAAGCTGTTTTTCAAACTGTATTTCCAAACGCACCCATATCAATTATAACATGGTGGAAAACAGTGAAGCTATCAGAGGGATTGACGCGAACACAAGATATGAGACTACACCATCCCTACAATTTTATGGTATATACAAAAGTATATAAACCTGTTCATCTTCATGTTCAGTTCAATCAGATGATTACTCACCTTTTCCAACTGCAAGAACCGTGTTTATGTCTTCCTGATGTAAGTGAGGATCAGAGACCCCGTTTTGCTGTAAAGGAGGATGATAAAGAAGAATCATGCCTTGCATGAGAATTAATCGAAAAAAAGGGAAGAGTTTAGCATTGTATGGGCTGTATGGCATCTCACCCCCTCAATTCAATCGGATGGCACATTTGGGGCCGATGGCAGTGCATTGTTCTTTGTTGTGTCGGTCAAACTTCCCGGTATACATCAAAAGATTCAGTAAGAGCAAGGAAGGTCACTGATGAAGAAGTTGTCACTTGGAAAGCCCAAAGGGCATAACCAACCAGGCAACCACTCATAGAGGCCTTCTCGAGGCTTGAACGCCATCTTCCATTCATCCCCAGCACGAATACGGATCTGGTGATATCCGCTCTTCAAGTCTAGCTTGGTAAACACCGTTGCACCGCCCAATTGGTCCAAGAGGTCGTCCAAACGAGGGATGGGGAAGCGATACTTGACGGTAATCTTGTTAATTGCCCTGTTGTCGACGCACATCCGCCAACTACCATCCTTCTTAGGTGTGAGCAAGCCTGGTACTGTGCACGGGCTGAGACTCTCCCTGATGTATCCTTTTCCGAGAAGTTCTTCAACTTGATGCCGCAGTTCTTCATGCTCCATAGGACTCATGTCTGCATCAGTCACTTACACAGTTTAAGATAGACATTGAATTAAATCATGGATCCTTTGTATGGGTATGAAAAACCATGAAGAATAAGGTCATTGTAACTCTGAATTTGCATCCAAATACTAAGAAATTGAGTGCCCAAGAAAAAATAGTAACTTGATGGCATACATTACACTTCATTTTGTATCATCTCACGGTGTTACCATCTTATCAAACTAGCCATCTTAAATTGTGTCATGGAATGACTATTACAAGGACGGCCATAAATGGGATGCTGCAGCTATAACGGAAATGTGATGCAAATATGAGGGAAGCTGGTTAAATTATCCAATGAAGATATTATGAACCTTGATAATTGATACAATGCAGAAATTCTTTTGTTTACCAAAATAAATATGCCAAGCGATGATTCAGGGGGAAAAAATATCTGAATTCACAGCCAGACATAAATTTCAATGTCGTAGCCATTCAAAATCAAATGCTCATATAATATGAAATTTTAGTAATTTCAAATCCCACTTTTATTTGTTGCATATTAGGCTATTAGGGAATCATAAAAAAAAAAGCACAACGCATGCAGATTCACTGTTCTAAAATGGTTGATATCACAGTTTTTTTTATAAAAAAATCGTTACATTGGATCCAAAATATGGTAACTCATTTATGTGATTTACAATGTTTTGTTAACATTTTAAACCAACAGAATTTAATTTATTTCCTTTCTCACCAATGCATAGTTTATATAAAAAGGCCATTACCCAGAGTGATCCAGCATATTGCAAGGTGGTGGTAAGTGAGATACACTTCTAACCTTTAATATTTTTTTATAAAATTGGCACTTTAATGACTCAAATACAAGACTCTACACAAAGTGGCAGAGAACTTTACCAAACAATGATCCCAGAGTCACTGTACAGTCATTTTATGCACAGTTTTAAATTGCATGATATCATTTGGCAGTCATTCTTTCTAGGCTTTCCTCAGGGTAACATTTGATTCAATTTATTATATCTGAAATGGCTTAAACAGCTTAAACAGGTATGCACCGAGCTTTACCTTGGCTGCCCACATAAGTCCACAAGCATTGGATAAAGTTCTTGGTCCATCAGGTACACAACGCATCACAGTGTAGAGTCTGCACTGATTCCGTAATGATGGCACCTGAAAACTTTATTGGAAGATTGTATGATGGGGTTAAAACTTAAAACTGGCGCATCCTCATAATTGAGATGAATAAAAAAATTACATCATGAAAGAGAGATAGACAAGAGCCACTTGTATGTTATGAAAACGAGAGATACTTCAATATGAAAGTGTGAGTTGACTGAGACCAAGCAACTTTTCAGGTTTCTTTCCTTTAACTAACTTTGCTTTGAAAAAAAACACAACATTGAGCCCGTGTGACAAAATTGAAGGGAAACTATCTTGAAGAACCCAACATGTGGTTAAACAGACAGAGTAAGCAAAACAAAACTAGAATAAGAATGTATTAGAATAAGTAGATGACAACTACGCTATTGCATTAATCACCAAATGAAATTTATAGAATGTTTAGCAAGTACATCATATCAATGATATTCTTACAAACTGTCATCTAGAATCAAATTTGATGCTGGAAAACAACATGGAGGTACAGTGTAATAGTTCCAAACAGAACCAAGCTAACTGTAAAGGTCAATTTTTCATTTTTGAGAGAAAAATTGTAAAGGTTTATAAAAAGCAAAAATACGAAAGGTCCATGCTCAGAACTTATGCAGATTCTTCTAGTTGACTCCTGTCCCCAACACTGAGTAGCATCCCAATTTGCTATGTGGATGCCGCTTCTTCGATTGCTTCGGATGATGCAAAATGACCCTTGTACCAATGCATCCTATAATCATGAATATAAAATTGTGCTTAGTATAAGCAAGAACTATAATGTCCAAACCACAAAAAACACTTTACTAAAATGGGGAGAAATAAACATGACATATTAACACAATAATATACTAAAAGAACATATCACATATCGTGAATTAATCCATCAAGTTTGCAATATCTTGAGAAACAGGACAACTCAAATAACTTTTTAAAAAAATGGCACTAGTACTACTATCTTCGTGTGTCTTAGTTCTCTGGGATAGATGGAAACCTGATGTTTTCTTACTGTTTCATTTCAATTAGTGAAGTGTAAATGAAATCTCAAAAATAAAAAGTTCATGCCAAATGGCAGAAGAAACTTTCAGTGATGTGCAATCCACCAGTGTCTATTTTCAAAAACTCATTTATCTTCGGAAAATAGAATTGAAAATTTGAGTGCTGTAAACATCAGATAATCTCTAATTAAATGCCAAAGATAATCAGAAGAAATAATGGAAAGCAAGCCTGTTGGGATTTCATGTCACCCAAGAAATAAAATAATCAATTGGACATGCAAAACATGATCTATAATGAAAAGCACCCATTTCCCAATCGTAGATTGCTGATGAAATAACAGACAACATTAAACTGGTTGGCAAAAAGGGTCTCATAAATAAAGAACCACATACAAACTATCCTGACTTCTTTCATATTATTAATTTGTGTAATAGAAACACCGAAAGCAACAAAGAAAAGAACCAAGGACCCTTGGGAACCGATTATTGGATGGATTCTGCTTTTGCCTTTTACAATATCCATTTCCCTCCAAAAAGATTTCAAAAAGTAATTTGCTGTCTTTGGCTTATAGCCAATATTTTAACACCAAATCCTTCATTAAACCAAAAAAATAACTAGGTCAAGGATCACCAATTCAAATGTTACGATTAACCAAAATTAAACAGTAATGTCATCATGGAAAAATAAAATATATTATTCATTTAATATATAAACCAACGATAATAAAATATTAAAAAATTTAGAAAATATTTCTACAAATATTGATACCCTTTAAGTCTATATATAAAATCACTCTAAATTCAATTTTAACAAATGCCAATTAGTATTTTTTAATAGTTTTAGAAAACTGGTTGATGGTTTAACATTGCTCAAAATTTTTTATTTATTATAAAAATACCTCAAAGTTGATGTTTTGGAAAGAAAAAAAAAAACTGTGGAAATGATCTTTTCAAAAATACCACTTCTTTAAAATGATCTTCAAGAAAAATCTATCTTCAATCATAGTTTTCAAACAACACCAAAGTCACATATTTGCTTCATCTCCACCTTTTCAACCAATTTTTTTGGCAAAGGTACCCCCTCTTCAGTTTTGGGTTCAAATCATTCAAAAAATAATAAATAAATAAATAAATAACAAGGATATTTGTTTTGCATCAAATTCAACTTTGGACAGAACGCACTTCCCTTTAAAAATCACATTCTTACCTTCACCGTTCGATATTCAATAATGCATTTTAAAATTCAAACACACAAATTCACCATTTCGATTGTCATAAAAAAACCTCACCTTCTCAGCAGAGACGGAGACGAACACGTAGACCTCCCCCCGAAACGAGAGACTGAGCTGGTTGCCGCCGACCCCCGCCTGGTGATCGCCCCTGTCCTCCCACTGCCGGCGCTGGATGTCCTGTTCTTGCGAGCCCCCTTCGTCGGTGGCTCCGGCTCCGGCTGCTCGGCCACCGGAGGAGTCTTCGATCGGGACCGCGAATGCCGTCTCGTGGACCCATTCGCGTCCATGCTAGGGTTAGGGTTGGTGTTTCCGTTCATCCCTCTGAGTGAGAGGAGGAGAATAGACGGTGAGGATTGCGTGTGATGGGCGGTAAGAGTTGGGTTCGGACTGGGGGTCGGGTTAGTCGGATCCAACCCGTACATAAAATGTGATGTCTTGGAAAGTTTTTTTTAAGGGGGAGGTGGTCGACACAGAATTTGATGGAATTCTATTGACATTATTTAAGTGATGAACTTTTATAGATTTTATAAATTTTCACAGATTATTTCAGACTTTCGTAGACTTTCACAGATTGACTCTCATGAACTTTCACAGACTTTTATAGACTTTCAAAGATTTACTCTTATGGACTTTTACAGACATTGACAGACTTTTACATATTGACTCTCATGGACTTTCACAGACATTTGTAGACTTTCACAAATCACTCTCATGGACTTTCACAGACATTTACAGACTTTCACAAATCACTCTCATAGACTTTTATAGACTTTCTTTCACAGACTTTAGCACTATTTCACAGATAGACTCTTTTTACATATGGATTTCTATTAATAAACACAATAATGTTTTTGGATTTTTAAATAACAAATAAAGAACTCATCATACCCAACATAAAATGTAATTTAATACAGTAAATATCAATCTTCACTTATCTGAAATGCATATTGCTAGAATGTCATGATAAAAACAAGTAATGAAAATAATTGATTGCAACAGAAGCAAATCCATAATTCTTACATTCATCAAACATACGAGTCGATATCAATATTTCATACATAATTACATTCATAAAAAATTCTTCTTCATTAAAAACAATCGATCTAAAATTAAAAAAAGAAAAAAAAATCTTATACTGAGAAAAATCCACAATGAGCTAACTTTTTTTTCTGCTATAGAGAGAAAATTTCATAGAAGAGAGGGATGAGTTTTTAATTAGGAATACAATAAAAAATAAGGATATATATATATATATTATAAAAATCATATATTACATCTCTTCAAATATAATGAAATAAAATCATAAATTATATTACTAAATAAAATAAAATAAAATAAAATAAAAGTAGTCATTATATTAATTTAAATAAAAAATGAAATAAAAACAATCATTATATTTAGTCATATATATACATATGTCTAAATATATCTTTTTATTTTTATATATGTCTGAACATTATAAAAAAAATACATGTATATTGTACAAAAATAGAAACATCTTCAAAGAAAATCAAATAAAATATTTTACATATAATCAAATATATGATAAATCTATATTTTAGAAACTAATTGTGGATGATCTAGACATATATTATATAATATATAACAATGAAATGATTTACTGCAACACAAACAAATCTATCATTCTCATATATTCATCAAACATACGAGGTGATAGCAATATTTCATACAAATGGACATTCAGGAAAAAAAAAGATGATAAATAAAGAAAAAAATGTGAATAAAAATATGAAAGACATGGGATAAAAATCATAAATGAGTTTTGTTAAAAGAAAAAAAAATATTCACAATACTAGAATAAAAGTCCATGAGAATCCCACTCATTTGGGTGGGATTTTGAAATGACTTTTTTCTTTGTATTTCTCTCTAATCTATCACTTATGAAAGTCTTCACAAATCCTGTTTAAATTGAATAACACATGACAAAATGTCTACTATGAGGAGTCTCAATCGAATAACGCTGGACTTTTTGTTCACGAAATAATGTCTCAGGACTTTATGTCCACTAAATAATGTCTCAATCGAATAACACTGGACTTTTTGTCCACGAAATAATGTTTCAATTGAATAACGCTAGACTTTTTATCCACGAAATAATGTATCAATCAAATAACGCTAGACTTTTTATCCACGAAATAATGTCTCAATCGAATAACGCTGAAATTTTTGTCCATGAAATAATGTCTCAATCGAATAACGCTGGACTTTTTGTTCATAAAATAATGTCTCAGTTGAATAACACTGAACTTTTTGTCCACGAACCAGTGTCCTAATTGAAAAACACAATATTTACAAATCCATGAACATGAACAATTTATCTATGAAAATCCTAATTGACTACCCCCTAATAAAGAAAAAGAACCCCCCTCCTCCAGAGATGCCCCGCCACTAGCCACCCACCCGAATACAAAATAAGTTATGCCATTACAATATATCATATGATTTAAACCATTGATTAGGTGAGAATGAAATCTTAATCTATATATATATTTGGTCTTTGTTACTTATTGTTGATTTGTTAAATGTTTGTCATATACTATATTTATAATGTATACGTAATTCATTGTTATGGGTAAAAAAAGATATAAATTGTGTTAATCTTTACCTGACCCGAACCCAATCAAGCATGTTTGAACCCAAATTTGACCTGAACCCCAACCCAAACTCGGTTGGGTTTGGGTTGAACCTTTCGGGTTGGGGGTTGGGTTGGGTTTGGGTTCAGGGTTTTAACATGTGGATGGGGTTTGGATAACGCTATAATTTAATCCAACTCACCCAAGTTGCAACCTTATTGATTTTTTCGGAAACGATTTTTTTTCTTTCCACAATTACAAGAATTCTTTTATCCAACCACATATGTTATTCTTCCATATAACTATTTCAATACAGATAAAAAAATAACGAATCGAGCTTTGAGAAAATATGACCAAAGATCATTTTTCGTAAAGAATGACCAAATATCAAATATTTGAAACACCAATCTATATATATATATATATATATATATATATATATATATAGAGTCGTGATACTATACGGTCGTGCGGTCGCGATTCACGGGCCGTCGATCACGGGTCCATCGCATCGGACGGTCGGGTGCGATTCACGTCGACCGTTGGATGCGATGGACCCGCGATCGGACGACGCACGTCGAATCCGCACGACCGCACCGACCGCATATTATCGAAAATCTATATATATATATATATATATAGTCCGGTTCTTAGACGGACGCCTGCAAATTTAAATTTGCGGATGTCCGTCGGGACCGTCCGATTGTGTGCGATCGGACGGTCCAAAAAAACAAAAAAAAAATCTTTAAAAGAAAAGGTCCATCACTTAATCTACAATCTTTGATTTTATCCGTCCGATCAGATGTTATCGGACGGTCAAATAAAAAATAAAAAAACCCTCATCCATGCCGATTAAAACCCAAATCTCTCCACTCTCTCTCCTCTCCTCTCTTCTTTGAAAAGAAAATCACCCCTTCCGAGACACTCTGCGACCCCAGCGAACCCCGCCGACCACCCGTCCCCTCGTCGACTACAATCGACCCCGGTGACCACCCGCGACCCCCGGTGACCATCAGCGACCACCTGCGACCAACGGTGATCGCGATTCATGTTCCATTCTCTTCCTTTCTCTATGATTTGGGTTTTTATGTAGGGTTTGTGATGATTAGGGTTTTATCATCTAGGGTTTGTGATTATTAGGGGTTTTTCATTTAGGGTTTGTGATGATTGAGGGTTTTTCAGCTGGGGTTTGTGATGATTAGAGGTTTTTCATTTAGGGTTTATGATGAATTGATTATTAGGGTTTTTTTTATTGTTGATAGGCTTACAATGGAGTCTTCAAAGGCTGATTTTTCCCATATCCCATACATGTGATTACATCCTTAAGAAAGAAAGCTCTACTAGCTTAACTATCTCATTTAATGTGGTTATCTATCATTATGTCAATAACAATATATGTGGGTCATGGATTCATATGCATTATTAATAAATTGTCAGTGAAACGTGATAGAAAGAAAATGAATGAAATATAAGTGCAGGAGTAATAGCAGAGCAAGCCCTCACATCTTCCATTGAATTGATAAATTTTATAAAATGTTATATAATTTGTGTTAATATAGTTAATTATCTTCTCTCTTGTTAAAAAACGGTATCTTCTTCTCTTGTATATGATTTTTTTTATCTAAATAAATTTATTTTTGCTATGTCAGGCATTATTCCACCTCTTTCCCGGGTCCGAGATCCACGGCTGGGAGATCGACCGTGCGTGGTCTCTGTCGGGTGGGACTTCTTCGGGCTCTCCTCGTTTGAGGAGCGAAACAAAGACAAATATTTTTATCCACATCGATGATGCTTTGAAAGCGAATCGAAAGGTGGGTTTTCAGAGTTGCTCGTGGACCTGTTCTTTTGAAGGGTCTCTGACTCCATAGCTTCAAATGGTGGAGATTTGGGAGATGTTGAAGGAGGGGATTAGGGAGGGATAAAATTATAATTATTTTGAATGATAAGATTATTCCAACAATAGTGCCCTAAAAGTGATGAAGATATATTTTGTCTTGTTGTAATTTATTATTCATGTGCATTTTTTGGGATGGTTATGTTTTTTCAATCTTGTGTTATGGTTTGGTGATGTTTGTGATGATTTATTCAACTAGTCTTTTTTATTGAGTAATGTTGGCATGCCTTCTTTGTCCAGTGTTGTTAATTGCTCATTGGAAAATACAACAGCTGAGGGTTGATGTTGGTTGTTTGGTAACAATACTAGTTTATGTTTTGTTGGTTCTATTATGTAATTTCACTTTTAGAGGTAGCATATGCACATAGTGTTCCAATACTTGTTTCAATCCAAGTGTTTTTTAAATTGAATAACAGGTTCAGGTGCTGTTTGATGTTTCAGTCCATGTTCCAACAATGTGTTTCATACAATAACTTTCAGACCCAGGTGTAAATGCAGATAGTTTAAGACCCAGTTTTCAGTCTAAGGTGCATGAAATAGTTTTCAGTTCCATAATCCAATAGCATTTGCAGGTATACTTAGTTTCTAGCCCAGTTTTCATATCCAGGTGTAGGTGTACATAATTTAAGACCTGATTTTCAGTCTCAGGTGCATGTATACCAGTTTTCAGCCCCATATTCCACTAGCATTTGCAGGTATACTTGGTTCGAGGCCCAGTTTTCAGCCCCAGATTCCAATATTATTAACACTTACACTTTACCTCAACAATTTTAACTCGTTTGAGATAACCTGTCGAGCCAATAAATTTAGGTTGGCTAAGTTCAGTAAATGTGACTATCTATGACAATGGATTTTCCTTTGTTTTAAGTGTTCTCAGATGTTCTCAAGGGATCATGCATTCAAGCCAAGACTTTTAGTCACCATAGTATCACAACCAGTGAAAAACATTACAACATTTACAACCTGTTTAAAAATATCAAATTGAACTAAGGATACAAGAAAAAAAAGGCTATGCACAGTCTGTAGCTCATCAAACTGAACTTCTTTCATTTGTCGAGCAAGTTTTCTCCAACATACATGTAAGAGAGCGGCTTTGTCCCATCATCAACTTTTTCTACGCCTGTAGAAGTCTCGAAAGGACGAACTCTTTATCTTTAAGTCTCCAAGGCCTTCAAAACCGCGCATTCAAGAGCTCCAACTCTCTTTTGAGAACCTGCACACCAAAGAAAGTACAACAAAAAATACTCAACCATGTAGAGATGCAAGTCCTGATTCTTAGATTGCTGAATAAAAAATTGAATGAAGGTTTCCCATTTCAAGAAGGATTAAAATTTGAGTGAAAAACATTATAACATCAACAACCTGTTTTAAAAAAAAATAAAAATTAAGGAAGCCAAAATCCATTGAGAACACATGAGAACTTCATCCCAATTTTCAATCTTAATGTATGCAACCATATCATCAGGGACCTGACTTTGCAATCAAGTGCTAACAATAATATAAAAAATAGGACTGCATGACATTACATAAAGTGGCACCATGAATATTATGATACACATAGATAACACTACAGGAATGAACACACACACACACGCCCGGGTTGGATATAAATAAGAACAGAAACTCAGCACAAAAAAAAAATTAAAATTTTGAATTATGGTACTAAATCACATTTAAGGTCAAGAAACATGGCAACAACAGTACACTATTGAAAGCATTACTAGCTGACATTGTTTTCAAATCCCATAAAGAAACATTCTGTTCAATAATAACAACCGAACCATCAGTTGGAATGAAACAATCTTTAACTTCACATAACAGTTTGACATTCCATAGTAAATCTACCAAAATTAAAAGAGAGACTCAGTAGTAATGGACATGGAGAATTAGAGAGATTTCAAAATGATAAACCATAACACAGATAATGATAAACAAGAAGCCAATTTCATCTAGTTTTTATTATTATTATTCTTGATGGTGAGAAAGCTATAACATATAGGGGGCTTGCTCTGCTACAACCTTGATAAAAACCCCCAATCAAGATACACCCTAGATGAAAAATCCCCTATCATCACAAACCCTAGATGAAATTCCCCCAATCATGACAAACCCTAGATGAAAAACTCCAAATCATCACAAACCCTAGATGAAAAACTTCTGTTCATCACAAACCATAGATGATAAAACCCTGGTCATCACAAACCCACTGAACAAATGCATTGTGTGTTATCATATGATACCAAAATCTTTTATTAAATGAGAAAGACAAGGGAAATGAAAACCAAACACATCATGCTCATCATCAACTAAACAACATGAGATCATAAAATTAAAAACCCTTATTTTACCAGATCAAAAATAAAAAACACAAATCATAGAGAGAGTAAATAAACCCAAATACTGTTACTGACAGAATGATAGATTAATGCATATGAATCCATGGGTTCACAAATTTAAGCATATCCACAACTCAACAATGGAACCCTAAAATGCATATCAGACAAATATCTTCAATAATAATGCATATGCAAATTTTTTTCTTCCATTCTTCATTGTAAGAAAGCTTAAAAAAGATCAGTTTTTGAAGACTCTGTATCAACAACCAAAAAAACCCCATCATCACAAACCCTAGATGAAAAAAACCCCAAACATCACAAATCCTAAATGAAAAACCATCAATCATCACAAAACCTAGATGATAAAACCCTAATCATCACAAAGCCTAGATAAAACCCAAATGTGTGTGTGTGTGTGTGAGAGAGAGAGAGAGGGGGGGGGGAAACCTGAATCGGGGGGTCGCCGATGATAGCTGGAGGTCGCGGGCGGTTGCTGATGGTCGCCGGGATGCTTGTGGTCGACGGGG
Organism: Acorus calamus; assembly: GCA_030737845.1. Taxonomy (NCBI): domain Eukaryota; kingdom Viridiplantae; phylum Streptophyta; class Magnoliopsida; order Acorales; family Acoraceae; genus Acorus; species Acorus calamus. The sequence continues at coordinate 23,764,313 of CM060859.1, forward strand.
GGTTGCGGGTGGTCGCCGGGTAGCAGAGGTTTTGGGGATTTAGGGTTTGTTTGTTAGAGGAGATGAGAAGAGAGAGAGTGGAGAGTCCAGAGAGAGGGGTCGAGAGAGTCGTGTTAGTGGACTTTGTTTTTAAAGTTTTTTTTTTTTTGGGACCGTCCGATCGAGCGCGATCGGACGGTCCAGACGGACGTCCGCAAATTCAAATTTGCGGGCGTCCGTCTAAGAACCGGACTGATATACATATACGGGGGCGATTAGGTGCGGCGAACGGCAGGTGCGGCGGCGATGTGGGCAGTTCGATCGCGGGTCCATCGCATCCAACGGTCGACGTGAATCGCACCCGACCGTCCGATGCGATGGACCCGTGATCGACGGCCCACGATCGACGCCGCACCTGCCGTTCGCCGCACCTAATCGGCCCTATATATATATATATATATATATAGAGAGAGAGAGAGAGAAAGAATAAATTATTTATAAAAATTCAAAAAAATGAATAAAATATAGATAAAAATTTATACGAGATTAAAAAATAATCTGACATGTAAAGTCTCTTATTTATATTATATAAGTGGAATAATTTGGGTGAAATAATACAATTCTAGAATACTTAAAATATTAATATCAGCTTATTCTCACGTATTCTAAATAATCATACCAATATATTGCTTGCAAAAAACATATTTTCAGGTTCCACTCTATTCCTTCCTTACTTTGCTACCCAAACATGGTTTTCATTGATCTTCTATATTCCGTTCTAGTAAGCAGTTGTTTCACTTGTTTGGATATTATTATACTTAATTTGGGGTTTTTATCAAGTCTCATTTATTATTTCTATGTTTATAAATCACATTCTTTGTTTTTTAACAGTTACAACAAATATGTCTACGGCTTATTAGATAAGTTATAATCTATAATTTATAAATTAAAACTGCAACAAATTAACATGGCCAAATTCGTTTCCAAAAAGCAACGAAGCTCTACATCAGCAATATAATGGCCTTGTGCATAGCCATGCATGTTGAATGACGTATTGATTTTGATTAGAGCATACAATTTTCAATTCGATATGAAAGATATGATCTGTTTTTAGTTCCAGATATAAGGTCTTGATGAATACTTTTCATTTTTGTCAATCAACCATATGGCAATGATTTACATGCAAGAGACCTGAGAATCCAAAATTTTCAAGTCAATTAAACCTAACAGTCCATTGATTCAATGAATAAGATAAACCATTCAATCTAAACATGAAGCCCTACGATTCAATTAACCAAATCGGCAACAAAATTGAAATTGAAAAACATTTAAAAAATGGTCCCAGAAATCACATGCACCGTCCAAGACATTCAATTCCAGGGCCACCCCATCAATACTATAGCATAGTTTTCTTTTTCTTTTTTTGTGTCTCTTTCTCTAAAATGTTTTTCAATTCCAAGGCCACCCCATCAATACTATAGCATAGTTTTCCTTTTTTTTTGTTTTTCTAAAATGTTTTTTTTTATATCGAAGTGTCCTTCCGTGGTTGACCTTACGGCCAAACTAGGAATACTACCTCCGCTTATTTGTCTTGATCCCATAGAAAATTCTTTTGAATAATCGCCAACAAATAGATGGGTAAGTCAGCGTCAAGACCTACCATTAACACAAAGTACTGAACCATTGTGTTATGGTCACTAAGGACTCTTTCTTTAAAATGTTACACTCTATCATAACACATTGTCATTTTCTTGAATATATAATAATTATGTTATAAAGTTAGAGAATATACTCAATACTCGTACAATTCAATAGATATTTCATATACTGAGTTAAATAAACTGCATCAACTGCATGAATGACTGACTGTATCAGCGTGGATCAATTTTGTTTTCTATCTCCAATTTCAAATTTGGAGGGGAGAGTGTATCAGTATGGATTGATTTTGTTTTCAATCTTTAGCTTCAAATTTGGACATGGGGGAGCAATGGCTTTCATGTATGCATGGACTGGGGAGGGTGGGGGGGCAGATTCTTTTCTAACATCTATTCATGAAATATTTGTCAACACGCTTTTGTTTTTCATGAAACTTGTAACCTTGCATAAAAAAATACCATAGACTTTTCATTACATTGCACATCCACGTCAGTTGATATCACATGGGTGTGGCCAAGTGGGGAAGATTTTGCAAACCAGGGATATATATAGTTGTAAAATAAATCATTAGATATGACTTTTTTTTTTATTTTGTAGTGTACATTATTTGTATTAAGCCAATAGAAATGTCAAATTTTGATGTCTCACTGTCATTGGTGAAATTTTGATGGTCTTAAGAGTTAAGATAGGAAAATATTTAGTTTTAGTTATTGATAAGCATGTTTGACATTGATATTTATTAAAATAAAATATGTAGCATTTTATTTTTAGTTTTTATCCCCCGTTATTCATAGATACTTTGTTTGACATAAAATAGTGTATAACGATAATGAGGATTAAATGTTAAGTTAATATTTTTATCTAGTCAGATAAATTTGTCTTTTATTTTTTCTTATTAAAATATAATTTACTCTGCATGGGTAAAAATGAATAAAACTATATCTACATTCATTAATTATAATTATTAGGATTTATTCTACCTTATAAGATATACATATTGCAATCTATCTACCTGAATAAATATGTTTTTTTAATCAAGATTAAACATATTCTTATGTTATCCTTTTTTTTCAGCATAAGTAATAAACATATGTAGATTAAAGTTTTTAACATATAAGTTTTATGACCAATAAACAATCTCCAACCCTAATAGTTTTTAACATGAAATTTAACATATCCTTTTCCATTATATGTGTACAATGTTAATGAAAAATGAAGAAAATAAAGAGATTTAGGTTAAAAGAAAAAGGTAACGAAAAATAAATTATTATTATTATTATTATTGATCAATTTTTATGTTGGTTGTACATTTCCCCCCACACATTCCCTCCAACAAATATCAGTGTTTTAAAAATTGAACAATTCAATGAACTGGAAAAAAAATGAATGGGTCAAATGTCATTGGTTCAACCGTTGAGTCGATCAAATTTAAACCGTGACCTAATTATAATATAATAAATATATTAATTATCATTACTAAATAAAAACTATGAAATATTTTAGAAAATCTTTACATAAAGCTTTTATTTAACATCATAACATGATTTTAATATAAAAATCTAAATTTTTTATTAGATTTTATATTTCAACGAGTGATTAATCATCATTACTAAGAATAAAGAATAATCAGATATAATCAACTCGTAGTCGATTCACAAAAACCGTCGGTGAACTGGTGGGTTAACTGAGTTTTACTAGTTTTTTATATCTAAAGGGTAAATCAAATCGGAATTCAAAGCGAATGAAGGTTTAACCACTTCAATCGGGAGGGTCGGGTTGGGTCCAGTTTTAAAACACTAACAAATATTACCCTTCTTGAATAAGAAAAAAAGTCAAAGAATTTATTTTTGATCAATCTCTCATTTTGTACAAAATAACATACCCCAAATTGTTTCCAAAATGTCTCTTTCACATGGTCAGAAATTTGGATGCATCAATGATCAATCTAAGCAGTCACACCTATGTCACATGGAAACAAATCTTTTGTCAGTTTTTTTTTTTTTTAGGGGGGGGGGGGGGGGGATTTATAGGACTGCAATTCGGACGGGTTGGATTCGGGTTGACCTCAACCCGAACCTAACCCGAATTTCAAACTACTCAACCCTAACCCGACTCAACCCGATTTTCAACTCGAATTGGACTAACCCGAATCTAACCCGACCCAACCTGATTTTCTAACATGATGTGCAAATTAAATAAATCAATCCAACCCAACCTGACATTATCCGTAAGATTAGTAAGGTTTACTTAAAATTTGGATTGTCTAGATTAAAAGCTACAGAGTGAATGGTATTAGTTTACGGGTTCAGGTGTCGGGTTGTGAGTGAGGTCAATCTGAACCCAATCCGATTTATGAGTCAACCCGAATTGGCCAACCGGAATCCTAGAATTCCTCTATTTGGGGAGCTATGACAAAACGAACCCAACCCACATGTAAAAATCGAGTTTAACCAATCGGATTCGGGTTCAACCTAACCCAAGTTATAGCCCTAGGAATTTAGTTTAATGGGGCAAATTTTAACAACCTTTACTTAATCGATATTATGTGTCCGTCACGTAATAAACAATATGATGGTTGTTGAATGGTTCACTGTTTGTGGCATGTTAGATATTTCTTACACTGTTTGATATTTTATATTATAAGATATATATATTATGCATAATCGAATTCGAGTTCTTAGGTTTTCTTTTATATATATATGCTCTTTCCGAACCCGAAAAAAAATTGAAACGAATTTAAAAAAATGCTTCAATTGCTTTTGTAATTTTTCTTTCAAGAATAGATTTATACCATTATAATTAAAACATAGAAAGACTTTTATTTTGTTTTTAAATGGTGCTTCTTAGAATTTGATTGATTGATCTTTTTTAAAGAAGTGAGAGGTGTTTACATACTTAACTAAAGCTCGATTAAGCATTATAATGAGACTTTACATAAAATAAAATACTATGTATGAATGACTTTGGCATAAAATAAATACTACTTTATATTTAAAAAAACAGAGATAGTTGGATGGTCATATAGCTTTTAACAACCACCCACTAACTTTATATTATTGTTCAAATGAATACACTTAGATGAATTAAATTTGTTCTATGATTATTACACGAGATTATAAAAAATGTTAATCTGAATGGGTGGTTCAAACTCAGATTTTGTTTTCAAGGGTTAAAGTGAGATGTGACCAAACACCTAGCTTAAAGAAAAGTAAAATACATTTAGGTGAATAAAACTAAACTATATTATATATGTAATAATAACCATCACATATAAAAGTGCATTTAATTAATTTGTAGAGGTCTTTCAATTTGTGGTTGAAACTAATGGCGTGGTACATTTAAAATAATATCTTGAGATTGACATTGTAAAGTTTGATAGTGAATATATATATTTATATTCTTGAGGCACTGATCATATGGAATGGACCACATATGCTTTAAATGTTTATATATAATAGTTCAAACTATCAAATGTAACTTGCACACAACATGATTAAGACAGATTAAATGTTCAATGTTTGGAATATTTGTTACAGCTAGTTGATGTATAGAATGTTAATTTATGTCCTTTCGAATATATAGTTTTTATAACCTTCTGGGAATTTAATGTAGATGATGTCTAATGGTTTAAACTAGTAAACAAATATCTAATATCATTTTTAATTTAAGGCGCATTGGAGACATTGCGTCAAGTGTAATGTTAATATGATTTTTTTTTTCATGATATATACAAGCTATATCAATAATTGTAGGTTCTTCATGAGTTCTTTTGTAAGATATATGCAAAAGAAGGACAAACATGATGCTCAGTTTTATAGCATATTAGAGGAATTGAGCATCTCTTTTATGGACTCTTTAAAACATATCCTAAACAAAGAAACAACCACAATCATAATAAATCAAATTGAATTCAATGCTAGATGGTTACTAAATTACTTAAAAACCAACTAAAAAACCAATTAAGAGGAAAGTGATAAATATAATGGAACAAACTCATTATTACTAAAATCTTACCTTCAATCCCACAAATAAGGTATATTATTCGTTAGATGAGATATGTTTTATTTTTATCTGACATATTTCATTACATAAAATATGCATGTAAAGAAAAATCAATGCCTTGAGAAGACCGTTCAAAAGAAAACATATAAACATTATTCAATCTAAGTGTTATTGTACAAGTGCAATTTTATTAACTAACTATATACATGTATCGATGAAACATATCTTTTTTTTTCTTTTTGTTTTTACATAATGGGTTTATATAATTAATAGGGTGTACGTGTATTTCGTTTCATTCTTGATTCTTGATACTGATACTAATTTGGTTTCATGATATATATATATATATATATATATATATATATATATATATATATATATATATGGGAGCCGATTAGGTGCGGTTTACGGTCGGTGCGGTGCGCGATCACGGGCCGTCGATCACGGGTCCATCGCATCGGACGGTCGGGTGCGATTCACGTCGACCGTTGGATGCGATGGACCCGCGATCGGACGGCCCACGTCGTAAACCGCACCGACCGCATACCGCACGTAATCGCGACCATATATATATATATATATATATATATATATTTATTTTCAAGAAAATAAAATGCATAGGAAAACAATCTCTAACCTTTGGTTTTTAAATTAATGATAATTTACGCACGCCTTCGGACGTGACCATGAAAACAATGTGGCCCACATAAATATTCAATGTCTTCAAACTATTTTGAGGTTTTATGTGGTGTGTATATTGTGTTGAAGAAGATGATAATATATACACATGAGGTAAATGCTTGGGAATAGTCACACTGGAAGTTGAATTTTTTTTTTCACATTATATATAAATTCACTTGTAGAATAATGTTTTGAAAAAGACAAAGGGAATCACTCACACGTAAGTATGCATACGCGTAAACGCACTTAGTATTGATAATTTAGATTTCTTATATTTTTTAAATTTGAATTACTAAATCAATAGGAACTTTCCCAAATTTTATAAATTTTAAATTCAAAAATTTTCATGTTACATACATGGTGATGTGTGCTGCGTAAACATGCACACCATCCTTAAGGAGTGATTGCGTCACACCTAATGCATTCACTCCTTACGGTGGTGATGTGCCTGACTATGTGGCACACCACCATTCATGTAACAGAAATATTTTCTCTTGCATGTTACATTTGATCCCACCCCCTTAACAAGCATCATATCGCTCAAGTTCAACTCAACTCTAAGGCTCCGTTTGGTAACAAGGTTTGAGCGGATTCCGCTTTTTGAAAAGCTAAAATTTTAAAATCGTGCAGCCAAACGGGTTGGATTCCGGCAGAATCAAAAGCTGGATTCCTTTTAATTTTTCTCTCGAAATCCGTATTTTTAAAATCTAAAAAAGAACGTTTTTTGTCAAAATCGATTTTTTTAATTGAAAAACAACTTTTTCTACCAAACATTAAACTCATTCCAAATATTAATTCCTGAATTAAAAAAAAACATACTAAAAAAGTCAAGGTCTAAAATCATCTTAAAAAATAGCTTTATTTTAAAATCTACTTTTCAATATGTGTTTCTAAACGGAGCCTAAATTCAGATCGGATTGAGTCAAGTTAGACTTTAAGTTTAACCATAAATGAATTTTATGTTCCACGTGACAACTGTCTTTGATTCTGAGATTGAAGATCCAGGTGCGTGTCCACGTCAGAGCATTAAATGCAAGTTGTGGGCGCTGTGGGACAGTTAGGTACTATTCACTATCACATTATGAACTTTGAAAAACATTCAAAAATGAAAAAACTCATAATTATTATTTATTATAATATAATATAAGATATATAATATATGGTCTCCAATAGACGAAACCTCGCTGTCGTTCGAATTTATTTGTACCAAAGACCGCGAGCGAGCGAAACGCATTTCCAATATTTAAAGCGTCACGTGCGTCACACGCCAAACTCGTGCGCTAATCTTATATCAAGTTCCGGTCCCACACGTGTCGCTGACTGAGCAAGTCACACGCGCCAGTTTGGCAGAGATTTTTTTTTTTTTTTTTTGTTGAATACGACTTACTAGGTATATATTTAAGTTTTTAATAAATATTTACAATAATTATATTTTTAAAAAAACATCTAAGAGTGCTAATACGAATTGAACTTTGGTAAGTCAGCTAGCGTCTAAATGCCTAGTTTAGAGCAACTATAATCATATTTTATATCTCTAAATTTGAACTGTGGTGTACTCCAGACGTACTCCATATTCAATTTTAAATTTAGAGATTTAGATTTAAACAGTCATGTTTGGAGACCACCTCTAAATTACATTTATCACTTTTTTACTTCAACTTAATGTGCATTTAACTCTGTTAGTTCATTTTTAATAAAAATACTATAGTTGAAAAGATCTAATCGAGATCTTTAAAATAAAACTAATATTAAATTATTTTAGAATTGATTTTAAATAAATCTTCTTATGTTTGATTATTCAAAAATTATTTTATTTATTTACTTAAAAAATTATTAATTTAAAAATAACTCCAACACTATTTAATATGAGACTCATTTTAAATGTCTTAATGACATCTTTTCAATAGTATAATTTTTATATAAACGGATTAATAATAATAATATTTATTAATGAATTTTTATATAAAATTATATAAATTTTAAAAATGATTAGAAAAAATAGAGGATGATAGTTAGAATGCAATACCCTCCAAAAATGAATTTCCTCCAAATATGAAAGATTAACCCTTCATATTTAAAGGGTTGGGTTGGAGATGCTCTTAATACAACATAATGCAATCGACAGCTCATTAAGATTTACAACAATTGTTATTTTGGATGTATATGAATAAGAATATTATTAGAAAAGTTATGTATATTGCAATTCTTATATACTTTAAATTTTTTAATGAATGTATTTCATGTAACAAGATATAGATTTTCATAAAAATCAAATATACACTATAGAATTATACGGATATAGTTACATGTAAAAAGAAAATTTATACGCTTCATTCATTGAAGCATACACATCTACATACAATGCTACAACTAAGGATTGTGTGTAATATCACCCTCATATATATATAGTAGAGATGTTCCCATGTACTGTCTCCATGTTTAATTTTTAAAGTATATGATCATTTAATAGTTTCATAAAAACATAAATATATATATTTCAATAAATTATATGTGCCACCTTAGTAAAAAGAAAAATCAATGCTCTCTATATATGATAAACAAAACATATCGTTGGTTAATATAATGAGATTACACACTGGATCGAGAAGGAAGAAACTGCGTGTGATAATATTGTTCTATATATATATATATATCAATAATGAGAAATGTTTATGCAATAATAAGATCTTATAACGTATGGTCGATAGACATGCAAATGATGCAATGCAATGATATGCTGGGGATTCTCTAGAGAACATTGATCATACGGTTGTTATGATAATAAATTTGATTGAATACCTTATATTTTAAAATATTTATTTGAAAAGGGTATATTTTTTATGTTTTAAAGACCATTTTAAACAAATGCAAGTGATTTGGAACCCTTTTTAATGTTAAAAAGTGTGTAGGCCGGTTTTAGTTTAATATAAAATATATAGTTTATGTACCAGTACGTGCGTTTCCGTGAAAAATAAAATATAAACTTTAATACATTTTATGTACCTTTTCATGCAAAAATATTAAAAATAAAAACTTCCAAATATTATTTTTCAATCGTTTATGTTTTTCAGATTCATGGACTTTTTAAAACATACCTAGGTTGTTAAATTGGTGAGATCATTTTTCTAGATCTCTTTTTCTACTGCTCACATGCATGAAAATACCCTGTATTTAGGTCTCGTTTGGTTCCTGTCATTTTTTTATGTGTTTACTTTACCATGAATCATTTTATCATGAATTATTTTATCAGGATTTCAGATTCCATCAGATTATTTGGTTCACTAGTGGATTTCTGCAAAGAATCATTTTTCAGTGTTTGGTTTACACGGATTTATGCAAAGAATTTGGTTCAAATGTTTAAAATACCCTTAGTATTATGCATCTATTTGTAAAATTTTTTTTTTTATCCATATCACAATTATAAAAAATGAATAATATTTTATAAATATTTAATGAATGCAAATAAATAAAACAACCGATTATATAATTAAACAAATAATAATAATATTTTTTCTAAATTGAATATTATGAACTCTCCTATAAAGAGAGAGGAGGAGGTGGGTAAAAAAAAAAGAGAGAGGAATTTGAGATTACTATAACAGATGGTGGGAATCTGATTCTACTCTATTTCCCACATGCATTGATTTTAATTCTAATAAGGCTCACAATTACAATCAAGATAACCACTAACCAAACACTAAGATTTACACAATTTTCTATTAATCTCACACGAAATCAAATTCCATCACAAATTGACACAAATCAAACAAGACCCTATTGTTATACAATATACATTGTTATCTATACATCATTGTGTTAATCATATACCTTATTATGATTTGAAAGAAAAATATGAACAAGAGATCAGTGATTGTTTTTCTCTAAATTCATTGAATTCCATGTCATTTTCACCTTATTCAATATGGTTTATATGTAAAGCAATGCGCAATACAAGTTTAAGACGTAACTTGTGGGGGAGGGGATTCTCTAAAATCTTGTTATATATTTTTTTTTAGTAAAAAAATCTTTTGTTAGATTTGGAGCCTAACACTTCCGGGACATGCGATTCTTTTGTCTAAACAAAATCAAAGATAAGATTTAGAAAGAATTTCCCATTTGGTCAATCAAGGACAGGATCTATCAAAATCCAGATTTGATCATTCAACTTAGGCCCCGTTTGATTCGTGTCATTTTTTTAGTGGAATTACTTTATCAGGAATTAGATTACCAGGAATTATTTGACCAGGAATTGAGAATCCTGATTCCATCACACTGTTTGGTTCATTAGTGGATTTCTCCAAAGAATTATTTTCAAGTGTTTGGTTCATATATGAAAAATGATAAGTAATTTGATTTAAATATCTAAAATACCCTTACTATTATATATATATACTTGTAAAATTTATTTCTTTATCCATATCACAATAATAAAAAAAAGAATAATTTTTTTATATATATTTAATGAATGCAAATAAATAAAAATAATTAATTATGTAATTAAACATACAATAATAGTAATTTTTCTTAATCATTTGAATATTATGAACTCCCCTAAAAACTAAATAACCAATTTTATTAGTTAGGATTCGGTGGTATTGTTTTAAGCCTAAACCTACATCACATATCACATATTATACCAATTATAATGATATCTAAATCCATCTACAAAAATAAAAACTAGAATTTAAAATATAAATTAATATCTAGTACACGGTTAATATTTTTCACATCCCATATAAAAATTATAACAGAATTTCTTAGTTAAAAAATCAAAATGACTATATAAACCCATTATATGGGTGGTGGAAAAAAACAGAAGATGAGGCTATTTTTATAGAAGGGATATACATAGTAATTTCATTAATTTGTAAAGGGTATAATAGTAATCTAATTTAGGATTTCTAGTGGAATTTGAGATTACCACCACAATGGATGATAATCTGATTCCACCCTATTTTCCCACATGTAGGGATTTTAATTCCACTGGGACCCATAATTTTCATCAAGATTACCACCAACCAAACACTGGATTTTATACACTTTCCTGGTAATCTTATATGAAATCAAATTCCAGCCTAAAATAACACGAACCAAATGGGGCCTATTGTTTAGAGTATAATCCTAAAAATGTTTATTTATTATGGATAAAGTGTACGTTAAAATTATACCTTAATAAGTAAAGGTAAACCATGAAACCATACTTGAAAGAGACTGATATTGTTTATTTATTTCTACTTATCATTATATTAAAAAATGACCATGCTTAAAACCAATAGTATACAATACTTGAATAAATGATTGACTAGTATCATATTACATAATAAACATGTGTTACTTATGATGTTTTAATTCCATTATTATTTTAAGGAAGTGTTGAAATTGTTATCAGGTCTTATATATGTCAATGGATAAAAATATCATTCTTTCTCATTTAAAAAAATTTATCTCACATAACAGTCGCATACATACATTCTAAAAACTGTCACATTTATCAAATCAATCACACATTTCTCATACTTATTCAAGGGTATAGTTATCATTTAAAAAATTATAAACCCTTATTTATCCATTATCCACAACTTATCATCATTTTATCCAAAGTGAACCAAACAACAAAAATATCTCTTTTAATTTACGTTTCTCATTGAGAATAACAGAAAAATCAACTAAATAAAAATTTGCTTATTCAGCATGAATTGTTATGTATCTCGGTATAGCTATCAGATGCGAATAAGCATATATCACACCCTATCATAAATAAAAACTTCTCAAAACAAAATAGTATATAAAAAATCAATAACCATTTATAAAAAGATTGGGTTAAGTCCAATAAACATTGAACAAATCGATTGTCCAACGCGTTTATAACCGTCCGATCTTATAATTTTCAAATAAACAAATTAATTAAATAAAAAAAATTAAAATTTAATTGGATTCTAAATTTAATTTTGAAATCTCACAAATAGTCATGAATATGTTGTGCCCATTGAATCTAACCCGAACCTATTTATAAGAGGTAAGTTGTGAAACTTCCTGAACCCATGTCTCTCAGACTCTCATGGACGGTTGCTCCTGCGTTTCTGGGAAGGGAACCTCCCAAAAATAAAAAAAAATAAAAAAAAAGAAGAGCCTTCATGGGACACGTACGTGTTGAATTTCCACACTCCAGTCAACACGAACTCCTCCTCCCGTCCCCACTTCACACAAAACACGCTTATAAATGAACCTCCTCCTTGTGTACCCAACTCAAACTCTTCTTCCATCATTGTTGTTGTTGTTGTTTTAATTTTCTTCCAAAAAAAACAAAAAAAAACATGGACAACTTAGATGATGAGTACAACTTCTATTGGGAGACCAAGCGTTTCTTCGAAAACGAAGAACTCGACAAGTTCGTCTGCCTGTGTTTGTTCTCTTCATTAATTCACTCACCTGGGTGTTTTTTTTTTTATTAACTTTTTCTTTGTTGGTGAATTTTTTTATTTTTCAGCTGGGCATTGGATGAGGCTTTGTCTAGTTATTATGATTCTAGCTCTCCGGAGGGGGCGACAACGTCCAACGCCGCCAAGAACATCGTCATGGAGAGGAACCGCCGCAAGAAGCTCAACGAGCGGCTTTACGCCCTTCGCAGCGTCGTCCCCAACATCACTAAGGTACGTTGAATTAAGGGTCAGTTTGACGTTTATTCTGGAATCTGTGAACGAGAGAAATTCTTGTTTTGATACAGATGGATAAGGCCTCGATCATCAAGGATGCCATTGATTACATACAAGAGCTCCAAGATCAAGAGAGGAGGATCGAGGTGGAGATATCAGAGCTCGAGACGGGCAGGCGAGATAGGCCGCTTGTGAATGAAGTCGTCGATGATGTGATGACAGTGCCGGTTAGTAGGCCAAGCAAGAAGAAGAGGGTGATCAAGAGCTTCGATGGAGGCAACGACATGCGATCGCCTTCCATCGATGTACTTGAAGTAAGTCTCTATTAGTATTCTTTAATTCTTGAACACACAATCTCTCATGATGTTTTTTGATTGAGTAACACTTTTATTATGGAGTTGCTATACTAAAATTGAACTATCGTGCTGTTGAAAGTTGTTCCATCAGGTTTGATAAGTCTTTTGTTAAAGATTGTCTCATAGCACTCTTATGTGCTTTGCATGTGATATCGTGATGATATTTGTCACTAGTCAGTCTCTAGATCTGATGAGAGGTCTCGTCTAAAGAAAAACATGATTAACTTAATCGCGCGATTTTGATGCAGCTTAGGGTGTCTGAAGTGGGAGAGAAGACTTCAGTGATAACCATAACATGCAACAAGAAGGCTGATACAATGGTGAAGCTCTGTGAGGCTTTTGAGTCTCTCCACCTCAAAGTAGTCGCTGCTAACATCACATCCTTTTCTGGGAGGCTTTTGAAGACTCTCTTTGTTGAGGTAAGAAGAAGCCCATCTTTTTTTTCTTTTTCTTTTTAAACCTTTTCTGGTGTACTTTAAAATTCTTCAACAAGTCTTCCTTTTCTTGTGTAATAGCTTTAAATCTTTTTAATGCTTTTATTTGTTATTCAGTTTAAATCACACCAACACATTTCTGGTAGAACTTGAACATCCAAGATTTTCTAATGGGAACAACTAGAATTCAAGTATTCCATGTGATTCATGCAAATGAAACCTCACCTAAACTTCATACAATTCAATTAACAAATCTTGGCATGTTAGTACCTTAATTTCGCACCAAGGTCATAGGTTTGAGTCTTGGGTAGTGTTTGGATACAGGGTTGTACAGTTTTTAGTTACTGTTGCAGGATTCATACTTAGTCCAGACTTATTTACAAATGGTTCAACTAATTTAGAAGCGTGTTTAATTTCCTAAAAAATCTATTTAAAAAACTGTCTTAAATGTATAAAAAAAATGTTCAAATTCCTTTTCAGAATTTACCATACTTCTGTTGATAAAAGAAGATTTAACATGTACTAATACGAATAACTCTTTGATGTTTCAGATTGATGAAAACGAAAGCGCCCAACTTAAAGAAAGGATCGAACTGGCCATAGCTGAGTTGGATGCACCACATAGTCCTATGAGTTTCTGAAAAAAAAATTTATAGTTAAAATGTGAGCTTATCGGTTTATAAAAATAGACCATGTTCGAATGATGATGAAAAGAAAAATAAATTATAGAGAAAAATAAACCATGTCCTATGAGTTTATGAATTAAGTCATTAATCAAATCCCATCTAGCATACATAATAAGGAGGTCCTTCTTCTGCAGCCCCACGGATTAGTTGAATTAATACTGTCATAACATAGAAAAATTAGAGAGAAGATCGTGCTTTTCACCCTGTTTACTGATCGTTTTTTTTTTGCACGATTGATCGAATGGGGAAGATCCTCTTGTGTATTTTTTTATGTACTGATTTGTGCATCTGTTATGATCCAGTTTGAGCAATATATGTTATTAATTAGTTTCACTGGCATCTTTGTTGATCTATGCTTTATGTTGATCCATGTTTGATGTTGATCATGTACTAGAAGTGGAATTTAAACTGCTTTGGGAATGTATGAATCTTGATTAAATTTGGAATGCATTATTAATAAATATATATTAGCATAAATATGATAAATCATGGAAGAATTCATTTAAATTTTTTTTTTTTTGACTTTTGGAGAGTCAACAACTTTAAGGGCTAGTTTGGCAGAGGGATAAGTGGTGGAAAAATGAATAATTATGGGGATAAGTGAGTGAGAGGACAATTTATCCCTACTTGATATAAAAAATAATTGGAATAAACTGCGAACAGTTGTCTCAATTTTAAAATAAAATTAGAGATATTTGTTCTACCTAAAAGTTCGGATAGCATTTATCCCAATTTTCTATTCCAATTTTAACAAATTTAAATATGAATAAATTTAATGAATTTTTTATCCTTCAAAATTATGACAATTTATCCCCAAAGCTTTAATCCATTGGTAAACTAGCCCTCATATAAGGTCTTCTGTTGAAATTCTATGTTTTTGGAGAACTCACCTATTCTAATTGCGGATCATCAAATTTCATTTTATGGAAGTTCAAACCCTATTTTAAAATTTAGAATAATTATTTTACCATTTGTAAATTTTCAAAAAGAATTTGAAATTTTTTTAACTTCAAATGAAATTTTTATAGAAATATTTCCCACACATTTGAATATAATTTCAACTTTTTATAAAAAGTTAAAATTGAAAAGTTGTAACTAAATACAACTCAATAGTTGTTGACAAAAATATTTGGAGACTCAAAATTTAATCTTCAATTTTGGAGACAATATGCACCACACCTTGCGGGTTGTAGCTTTGGGTCTTGAGTCATGTTCTATTGTATCTATCATTTGTAAGTCTTTTATATAAATAATAATAATTATTATTAAAATAAATTTTTTGGAGACAATATGGTATTTGTGGGGTCTGCATAATGTACAACTTCTCCAACAATCTAAGAATGTTCAATGGACCAAGTTGAAGATGCTCAAGACACCAATCACTGCTTGCAAGTTGCAACCCTCTCCAAAACTATGTATTACTAATCAAAATTTTAGATTTGAATCCGCTTTATATGACCTATCAAATTTATCATTATTCACATTTATCAAAAACATGACAAATGTTTCATTCTTTATTTTGAACAAAAAATTCCCATTATATTTTAAAATGAAATAAATAATTTGTGCTACAATGTAATACGCGTTGTAGACTCATGTGAAATTGGTCTATAAATTCACATCATCCAGTAAACAAAAAAATTGAGACCCCACTTTGGCACATGACATTGAAAAGGAAGCCTTGTTCCATGTCAATCAACTCATACAGCGTGACTCACGTATAACATGTAATCCTCAGACCGACCTCAGTAGGGTATAATTCGATCGTTTGATTTGATTTTTTACAAACTCATATTAAATCAAATTATAATTATATGTATATAAAAAATTGAACCAAACAAAAAAAATCCAAAATGGAACTGAACTGAACCTTTTTTGATTAACCCGAACTAAACTGAACCAAACTGAACTGTTAAAAATAAGCATATATATACTCTTTTTTTCTTCTTACCGATTTTGGTTGGCTAGAGTTTTTTAGGGGTTGGTTACAACTTTATTTAATATCAAAAGACAATGATTAATGGTATAAATTAGTGTATTCATTTTTTTATGATATTAATGGTATAACAACAATATAGTTTTTAATATAAAAAATGATCTAAATCAATATTGGTTATGAATAATCATGTGCTTAAATTTAATTCGGTTCGATTAATTCAGTTTTTTCTAAGTAAAATCAAACTCAAATTAAAGTAGATCAGTTTATTAATTTTTAAATCTATACCCAAACCAAACCAAAAATCTATTGACCCAAACCGAAAAAATTGATTTGGATCGGTTTGGATTCAGTTTAACCGATCAAAGTTGCAACCCTAATCACAACAATAATATAATTATTTTTTTGGATTTTTTGCATATATACCCCTCTTAAAACCTATTATTGCGGAAATACCCTTCAAATTTCCATCGTTGCAAAAATACCCCTGTTATAGTGATAAGTTGTGCATCGATGTCCCTAAGGTTAGCCGCCGTGACATTTGGTTAGGAAAGAGTCATTAGTCACCGTTTGGGGCTTGTGAAATGTCTGAAATACACTCCCCCTACCAAAAAACAAGGCCGACCACCATCTTTTTCCCCCTCTTTCATTTTTATTTGTTTCTTCTTCTTCTTGTGCAACTAAACCTTGGATCTCAGCATTCTTGTTTGATCTAAATTTTTGCACTCATACTGGAAACGAAGAAAATGCAAGTTGGGTGTTTGGATTCGACAAAATGTTGGTCTCCAATAGTTGATTTGCAGTAGTAACACTCCTAGGGACCCAGACTACGAATCGCACAAACTTCTTCTACTACTACTCATTGAATTTTTTTGGGGGGTTTTTTTTTTTTGGCAATTGACTGATTACATTGTGGATTTTGGATAAAAAAATGTGAAAGAGAGAAAATGTGAATGGTTTTGAGAAGTTAGGGTTCCAAGGGGAAGAAGAGAGAATGTGAAAGAGAGAGAGAGGGCTTTTGAAAGGTAGGGTTAGGGTTAGCTTTTTAATTGGGGTAGGAAAGTAGTTTTGGTATCTAGGGTTAAGAAACTGACCATGATTCAAGAGGGGTTTCAAATGGTGAGTAACGGAGGGGTACAAATGTACGATTTATCGCTACAACAGATGTATTTTTACAACGATGGAAATTTAAAGGGCATTTCCATGATAATAAGTTTTAAGAGGGATATATATGTAAAAAAAACCCTTATTTTTTCGATCTCATTTTAATTGTTGAAGGTAAATTTCCATCCTTTCCACCACAATCATTTTTAAAATTCATGATTTTTAGTAGATCCATCCATATGGTTGTCATCACACATTGGGTTCGGATTCAATTAGGGTTGGGTTTAATCAGTATTCAATAGAAGAGTAATATTTGTACCTAATAATTAACCGAGTAGTTCGATTCATAAGTTGTGTAGTTTGATTCATAAGCTGTGTAATTCGATACTGATGGTACTGACCAAACTCATGCCTGACTGGATCCAAACACTCACAAATTATAACATTACATGCAATCTTTTAACGTAACGTGGAATAATAATGAATCTGATCAACATCAACTCTTCAAAAGAAGAAATACTGAAATATTACTGGAAAAAAATGATTTGCATTTAGACTACAGTTATTATCAGTTATTATGATTTGCAACGTCTTCTCTTATAATAACTCATAAGAAACATAATATCAGTTATTATGATGTCTTTAAAAATAATCAGAATTGATGACATGAATTATCAGTAAAGATAAAGTGCAACTCCAAAATTTATTGGAGGTCTAATTGAAGGAATGTACCCAAATCTTGGAGTGTCAATAACAAATCCCACTGATCCAGAAGATAGCACATCAAATTTCTTTCAATTATCTACAATAATCACTATCTATTTTTCCGAGTTGAAATTCTTGTAATTAATTTATTTCTACACATCTTTTAGTGGTACAGTCGCTCTAAAAACACATCGACTACTCGTTTTGCATAGTTTATATATAACTTAAGTTATAATTTTCATATGTTATGAAATATCTATATATATTTTTAAAAAAATGAAAAATTAAAAGAATACTTAACATATAGGATTGTAACTAAAGTTGCAGTAACATCGCCTTTAAATGAAAATTATAAGCGTAGCATGGCAGGTCATTGATTTCCTTCCTCATATATTAGTTTTATTTATTTATTTTTTGGTAAGATATATATTAGCGCTCTAAAAACACTGCGACCGCACGCCGCACGCTATCACTCGGGTATATGAGGAGTGATTAGGTGCAGCGTGCGGGCGGGTGCGGCGTCGACCACGGGCCGTCGATCACGGGTCCATCGCATCGAACGGTCGGGTGCGATTCATATGCGGTCGTGCGGTCGCGATCGTGGGCCGTCCGATCGCGGGTCCATCGCATCCAACGGTCGACGTGATTTGCACCCGACCGTCCGATGCGATGGACCCGTGATCGACGGCCCGTGATCGCGGTCGCACCGACCGCACGACCGCACGTAATCACTTCCCTATATATATATATATATATATATATAGATATATATATATATATATGTATATATATATTAGTTTTTAGTTGGGGAGCAATTCCTTTATATTACAGCTCACAAAATAATAAATGCCCAACACTCACCTAACACCCGAAACTAAAGGGGCGTTTGGTTCGGTAAAAAATAAACACTTATTTATCTTATCACTTAAAGTAAACACTTATTTCTTATTTGAGTGCTTGTTTTAAGTGTTTATTATAAATACTTATTGACGAATCAAGATTTTTTTTAATAAATAAATAGTTTGATGCTTATTTAATAAATACTTTACTTATTGATTATTGAAATACCATTTTACCCCAATCTATATTTTACAAAAAGTGATGAATCAAATATATATATTTTTTATTATGAAATTGACATAAATATCTTTCTATAAATACTATAAATAAGAATTTATTATTCTTATCCAATCAAACAGTTTTTCATTTAAAATATCAACACTTAACATATTATTTGCATTCATAAATCAGTACTTAAAATCAGTAATTTCACTGTTACCATGTTTTTTCACCACCACTCTGTGAGTAGTATGACAGTCCGCCGGAACACAAAATCCATCGAGAACCCGCATTCCCCGGATCCAACATTTATACAGAGTGGACCGAGAACGGTTCCTTGTTAACATAATCTGGCGGATCACGCGACCAACTCAACTTGTTGGGCTTCTGGGTTCCCATTCCCTCAAAAGCCCACAAAGCCCAACAAGATCTCTCTCTCTCTCTCTTCCCTCTCACAGGGACGAAACGCAAATTATATAGTGAGAGCGAATCGAAAACCTCTTCAGAAGTCGAAGAAGCGACCGTCGACGGGTCCCCACGAAGAACAACAAGAAGAAATCAAGCTTCGAATATCGATCTCCATTTCAGGTAAGCCTTCTTTGAAGATTGGTGGTTCACTCTCGCTTTCTTCATCTTTTTGGTTCATATATCGCTTTGGATGCAGCGATAGATCCTTTTCATTCGCTCTTTGAATTTGAATCCTAGGGTTTGGATCTCTATCGAGTGAATTAGAAATTGAATGCGTGATTCATGGTGTCTGAGATCCGTTGATCGATTGGATCTCGAAATATAAAACCTGTCGTGGAACGGATGGATAAGAACAAGAACCGGACCGATCTGCTCGCCGCCGGCCGTAAAAAGGTCTCCCGCTTTAACAAAACCCTAATCGATTTTACGTTTCCTTTTCTTTTTTTGGATTTCTGATAAAAGAAAGGCAAATGAAAGTATTTTAAACTTTGGATTTGTTTTTTTGGTTCAGTTGCAGCAATTTAGGAAAAAGAAGGAAAAAGGCAGTGGCAGCCATGTAAAACCCTCCCATAGAGCTTCCATGGCTGCCGATGGTGACGTGGCGGCTTCTGATGCTGTGGATCCAGAGGTACTGTCTGATCCGCATACGGCGGAGGTTGATCCCGCTGTCACGGCTGTGGACGATGCCAGCCTCGCGAAAGCGTCTGATGGTGATGCGGTCTCCACAGGCGAGGGTGATGGTGGCCGGACTCCTGGAGGGACTGATGTGGACAATATCGGAATTGATGGTGGAGATGCGATTGTGATCGAAGCTGTTGATGGGGAGAGGGTGTTGGAAATCAATCAGGTATGGGATGGTCGTCGTCCGAAGAATCCACGAGTTGAAGCTTTGGTTTTTGATGTATATTTATGTTTCTCATTTGTTGCTGGGTAGGAGCGATGCAGGATGGCGAGCGTTTGGATGTGGAAAATCATGATGGCGTGGGAATTTCGAGGGCCGATGAGGTCGATCTCGTCTCGGGTTACGGGGAGACTGACGGGCATGATGGTTCAATGGAGGCTTCCAGTGAAGCTACGACGGCTTCTCAAGATTCTGTCACTGAAAGGGGGGACAACGTGGAAAATCATGATGGTGTGGGAATCTCGAGGACCGAAGAGAAGGTTGAAATTGTCTCAGTTTATGGGGAGACTGACGGGCAGGGTTCAATAGAGACTTCCGGTGTTGAGGAAGCTCCGACCACTTCTCAAGATCCTGTCACTGAAGATGGAGATGGTGTTTTGATGGAACCCATTAATGTCGAATTTATTGGCCTGGAGAAGCTTCCAGAACAAGGAACACAAGGATTTTCTTTGGGGCTACATGAACCCAGGGAATTGCTGGGACGGCTTGATGACGAGGTGGTTCGGTTTCTGCTTGGTTCGGGAAATTCAGGTTCTTTGTTGTGCTTAAGAGATTTGCAGGAGAGAATTGTATCGGAAAGCGGGTTGCTTGACATCCTGGAGGGTGTTAAGAGGGATCTTTATCTGATGGCGGTTACAAATGATTTTCTTCAAATAGATCTTGCTGAACAGGCCAAGGCGAGCACAAAGTCCGAGCGGCATTTGTCCACATTGGTGGAAGAGGCTGAAGAAAAGAGCAGAGGCTTCAAAGAAGAACTTGTGCAATGCCAATCCGAAAAGGAGGAGCTTAGGACACACTGTGATTCTTTGAGAGGAGAAGTTGAAGTGCTTGATGGTAGAGCTGTTAAGTTGCAGGATCAGTTGCTATGTTTGCAAGAAGAACTTGTGCAATGCCAATCCGAAAAGGAGGAGCTTAGGACACACTGTGATTCTTTGAGAGGGGAAGTTGAAGTGCTTGATGGTAGAGCTGTTAAATTGCAGGATCAGTTGCTATGTTTGCAAGAAGAATCTGCAATGCTTTCAGTTGAATTGGCTGATTGCAAGGATTCTCTGAATGCTGTACGGGTGGAAAATGAAAGCATGAGCAGCGAACTCATCTCCTCTATGGGTGAGAAAGAAAAGCTTGAGGTTGACATGGAAAATGCCGTTAATGAGAATAGGAAGATTATGATCGAGCTTGGAGCCATGGCTGCTGAGAAGGAAGAACTTAATGGTAGGGCACTTGAATTGCAGGAGCGACTGGAACAGTCCCTGGAAGAGGCAGCACGGCATTTTGGGGAGTTGGTGGATTGCAAGGCTTCATTTGGTGTTCTGGAAACAAAAAATGCAAGTTTGGACACACAACTTGTCTTGGCTAGGGAGGAGAGAGAAAAGCTTGAGGAGGTGATGGACCAGATAGTCAACGAGCGTGCAACTCTTTCGACTGAACTTCTGGAACATGGGGAGCGTTTGGCTGAACTGAGCGACTTTAAGAGGTTATTTGAAAACATGCAAACAGAAAATGTGAACTTAAACGAGCACCTTGTCATGGCTGTTGATGAAAAAAGAAGGTTGAACAGGAGAAAGAGCATTTTGCTGCTGAGAACAGGAAACTTGCTGCCGAGCTGCTTGAACACAAGGAGCAATTGCTCATATTGCAGAATGAACAAGTGCAGCTTGAGGCTGACCTAAAAGAAGCAATAACGAACTTTGAGCTAGTCGCCGAAGAGAATATCTATCTTTCTAGTAGTTTAGATATTCATAAAGCAAAACTTGATGAGCTCAAAGTCGTTTGCCTGGAGTTATCGGCTCAAGCTGTGGGAGCTGACAATCAATTAAACAGTTCTAATGACGAATCCTTCCTTGCTGTTGAAAGTTCTAAAGAGCAAAATGAAAGTTATCAAGAAGAGCAATCCCAACAGCCTGGACTGGGTGCCTTGACCAGACGCTTGGAGGAGGCTGAAAAAATAGTGCAAAAACTTGACAAAGCGATACAAGGAATGCACTCTCATTCAGTTTCCTTAAGTACAACTGGCAGTAAAACGGCTTCTGGTGTGTCAAAACTGATTCAAGCCTTTGAATCAAAGAGGCATAAAGATGATGCAGTCATCGAGGAGACGTCCTTGACCGGAGAGGAAAAGCCTGCAGACTCCTTTTTGTCGGCTAATGAACTGCTTCATAGTCTTGGAAATTTTCTGAAACAGTTGGGACTGGATGCACGGTGTGTCAATGAACTTTTCCAGGAAGAACAAGAGGGTAGAAGACTTGCTGTCAGGGCTTTGAAGGAACTTGAAGTTGAATTTGAAGTTCAAAAGCAACATAATTATGATCTTGAAGTTGGGAGACAGGAGTGGGTCAGAAAGCTGACTGAATGGGAGTCTCGCATGGACGGTATGTTTCAGCAGTTGAATGAAATGCAGCAAGATTGTGATGATGAAGCAAGGAGATTGATAAATGAAATAGAACAGTTGCAGAAGGTGGCTGTTGACCAAGAATCAATGCTTGAGGAAGAAAGGAACTCCGTCAATGCTGCGATTTCTGCAGCCATCGAAGTATCTACTGGTCTTATTGATTTGCCCAGTTTAACCTTTTTTCATTCCTTGGATGTTGGTGCCCGTATCACAACTTTGGTCAACAGTGCTTCCAAATCAATTCAGATCTTCAGGAAAAACTTGAAGCATCCAATATGGGTCATGAAGCAGCTCGTAATGCATGCGAGAATTTAAATTCTGAACTTCTTTCTATGGGCAGAAGGAATATACTGGCAACTGAATTATTGTGTAAAATTCATGGTGGCCTCGGGCAGCTGGTAAATGGTGATGAGTATGTAATGGATAATAAGTTGAATGAAAAGTCAGAGGAACATCTTAGACTTATGTCCAATAACCTGGATGTGTTTATGGAGCGGTTACAGCACATACGTGATGAATGGCAGAATCTCCATACAGTTAAAGATGAACTCGAGAAGGAGTTGATGAGCCAAAATCAAATGATCCAAGACTTGAACAGAAGATGTGCAGACTTGTCCAAGCAGCTGGATGATGATCATAACCTCCATACAGTTAAAGATGAACTCGAGAAGGAGTTGATGAGCCAAAATCAAATGATCCAAGACTTGAACAGAAGATGTGCAGACTTGTCCAAGCAGCTGGATGATGATCATTCTTCAAAAGAAGAGATGCAGTCCCAGTTGATGAGTACAACTGAACATGTTGAAGAGATGAACAAAAGATGTTTCAACATGGTAAAGAATCTGGCTGAAGAGGCTAAAGGTGTGTTAAAATCCAATGACCTGGAGTTTGACTCAATTGAACCACCTATAGTGCATCTAGAGTCTTCAGTTGCTTTCCTTATCTCAAAATACAGAGAAGCTATTGAGCAGGTCATCTTGTCCAAGGACTGTGTAAGGGAGTTCATAGGACGACCAGAAATTTCAGATGATGATGGGCAAGCTCCATTGCATATCTTGCTCAGACAAGAGTTTGTTCCAAAAATGATTGAATTAGGTGAGTTACAGGCCAAAACAAACTGCCTCAATCCCCCAAATCCTGAACAGGAGGAAATGCTCAATCTCAAGGAGACTTTAAGCAAGATGGAAGAATCTCTGGTAATGGCTCGTGCTGAATTAGATACAAAAGTAGCTGAACTTGAACAATCAGAGCAGAGGGTCAATTCGCTAAGGGAAAAGCTTAGCTTAGCTGTTGCTAAAGGGAAAGGATTGGTTGTGCAGCGAGACAATCTGAAACATTCTCTGGTGGAGAAGACAGGTGAGCTGGAGAAGTCCCTACTGGAGTTGCAGTCGAAAGACAGAATACTTCATGAGGTGGAGGAGAAGCTCAAAAATTCTGAATCAGGTGAACGAGTTGAAGCCCTTGAATCCGAGCTGTCCTACATTCGGCACTCAGCCTCTGCATTGAGAGAATCATTTCTCCTTAAAGATTCTGTTTTACAAAGGATCGAAGAAACCTTGGAAGACCTGGAATTGTCGGAGCAATTTCATTCTCAAGACTTGATTGAGAAAATTGAATGGTTGGTGAGATCAGTTTCTGGGAGTTCATGCTCTGTAACTGAACGGGACCAGAAGAGTTATGTTGCTGAATCACATTCTGATGCTGGTTTCCTGGCTACAAATGTCTGGAAAGATGATGTACAATTGAGCTCAAACCCGGGCTTTGACAACTTGAAAAGAAAACACGATGATCTGCAAAGCAGGTTCTATGTTTTGGCTGAGCAAAATGATATGCTGGAGCAGTCGCTGGTGGAAAGGAACAATCTTGTGCAGAGGTGGGAAGAGGTTTTGGACATGATTAATATGCCTTTGCATCTGAGGTCAATGGAACCAGAAGAGAGGATTGAGTGGTTAGGAAGAGCGCTTGCTGATTCTGACCGCAGCAGACAGTCTTTGGTGGAGCAAAATGATTTGCTGGAGCAGTCACTGGCTGAAAGGAGTGCCCTTCTGCAGAGGTGGGAAGAGGTATTGGATAGACTCAACGTGCCTTCACAAATCCAGTCACTGGGGCCAGAATACCGGATTGAATGGTTAGGAAAAACACTTATTGAGGTCCGTGATGAAAGAGATAACTTGCAATTGAAAAATGAGAAACTTGAGATCTCTTATGACTTGCTTAAAACTGACTTGGATGAGTCGCAAAGGAAAATAATTGACCTTGATGCAACCCTTGTATCTGTTACACATGACAAGGATCTTCTTTTTGAAAACCTGGAGAAGCTCCGTCTTGAACATGAAAATTGCTTGGAGAAAGAAATCCAAGATAAACTTGACATAGAGAATATGCAGAATGAAATAGCTCAATTGCATCAACAGCTGGATGAGAAACTTGAAAGTAAGGATCATAACGATGTTGAAGATGATCTGAGGAAATTACTTGATTTGGTCCATGATGCATTGCCAGATCATGAAAAGTCAGATGCCATTTTTGGTGGCCAGACCATCCAGTGTTTGGAAGAATCACTGAGGAAGCTTATCGATATATATACTGCCCTTTATTTAGAGAGCCCTCCACGTACAATCATGGAGAAGGAAAGTACTGGTGTAGATGGCGATGTGGCACTAGAAGAAAGAAAAACAGAGCAGAACTTGGTGGCTTTGAGGGAAGAACTTGATGAGGCTGTTAGCAATATGATTTGTGCTAATGAGGAGAGGGATGCGACTTTGGTGAAATTGCAATCTCTAGTTTCAGAAGTGAAGATGTTGGGTAACCAGATAGATGCCTTGCAAGAACAACTTAGCCAGGAGGAGCAAAAGTCTGCATCTGCGAAGGATAAGTTAAATCTTGCTGTTAGGAAAGGGAAGGGACTAGTGCAACAGAGAGACAGCCTTAAACAAACCATCGAAGAGATGAATGGTGAAATAGAGTGCTTGAAGAAGGTTGTCACTCAGCGTGAAGAAGCCATCATGCATTATGAACAGAGGATGAAGGACCTCTTGGCCTTCAAAGAGAAGGTGGAGACCCTGGAAACTGAAAATACCTATTTGAAGACACGTTTGGGAGAAGCAGAATACAGCTTGGAAGATACTGGTCGGACCTTAAATGAGTTATTGACTGCTTTGCATGCCATTGATGTCACTGGCGAGAGTAGTCTCTCTGATCCCGTGCGTAAGGTGGAATTACTTGGAAAATTAAATCATGATTTGCATGCTGCGTTGGTTTCTTCTGAGCAAAATTCCAAAAACTCCAAGAGGGCAGCTGAGCTGCTTGTAGCAGAGTTGAATGAGGTTCAGGATAGAGTCGATCACCTTCAAGAGGAGCTGTTGCAGGCAGAAGCTGCACTTACAGAAAGATCTAAGCAAAAGGATGATGCAGAAGCTGAAAGAGCCAATGCTCTTTCTCAACTCAAAAGGCTCATGAGTGCTCGTTTAGATGAAGAAAAGAATCAGCTTGCTAATGTGTTGAATATAAAAGCTGCTGTTGATCAGTTGAAGAGTGAATCTTCTACCTTTTGTGATCTTCTCACTAATGTTTTTGCCAAAGATCTGGATCTTTTCTACCACGTAGATACTGGTATTCAGTTAATCTTGAAGCAGATGAAAGGTGCTGACATGGACCCTCCAATTGTTTCCCTTCCATCTAGTGGCCACCTCTTGGTTAAACCAGCATATGAGGTAACCGCAATGCAAATTTCACCCATTCATTGGTCGACAACATTTTTTTTATTTTTGGCATTTCTATGGACTGATTGGGGTTTTCATCTACTCAAATGTGATTTACTGTAATTTCTACAGCTTCAAATTCAATGCAAATCTGTTTTGAATAGGGTTCAAAATTTTATGATTTTCCATTTTGTTCTCTGTGTAGGATTAAATGCTTTGTTAACCAGTGAGATTAAGTATGAGTCAGGCTTGTTATTATTGGTCTTCCAAACTTTAGGATCTCATATTGTATGTTTTGGCTATTGCATATAACTATAATGTGGCTTCTGTTTTCCGTGCCTTGCCCGATTAATCTGTGTATCCAACTAAAACACATGCAGTCATGCACTAGTTTGAAACTTTGAATTGATTTGTTTTATGAATTTTTTTTTGTTGTTTTACTACAATCAGCATGATCTCTTGGAATTTCTGCTAATGCCAGGCACCATGACTTTTCAAGTTATGAGCAATGCTTTAAGAAAAATGTTGTGGTAAATTTGAGGATCGTTATATATGCATAACCAGTACAGTTTGCTCTGTTTCTTTGAATAGGATATTCTTGTCATTTTGAAATCCATATCATATATTTGGAAAGGAGAAAATGTTGAGTTTGTATGGACGCCTCCAACAGGTATCTGTTTACTAGTTCCTTATTATGATCCAAAGTAAAAGGTTTACTGTAACTTATCCCATCTTAAGAGGGACCACTCTTTATAATAAAATGGTTTGCTTAATTTACAATGTCTTTTTTTTTTCTTCTGAAAATGGAGCTTATTATACAATGTTATAGTTGTGTTACTAAATATCAACAGCTTATGTAATAAATCACACTTTTTATGTGTTTCGTACAGCTTAAATTTTCTTCACCTGATGCTTTATCAGAACTGAATATACCAATGCATTTTGATGAAAATGTATTATCTGAGCACCTTGGTCTTGTTGCTCGAGGATTGCATGATTGTATCAAGGAATTTGATGGCTTAAGGGAAAAGTTTCAAGGACACTTTTGTGCTCTCGAGCAACAACATACACACCTTTCTAAAAATATGGAGTCTATCCAAAGAGAAATTGGTTTCTGGAAAGATCTGTCAGAATCTTCCGGGCAGAGATATCGCACCTTGAGTCAGTGAGAAGGGAAAATGAATCTGAAATTGATTTTCTGCGTAAAAATGTAGCTGTGCTTTACGGGGCATGTAATAATTCCATTTTGGAATTGGAAAATAGAAAGGCTCCTGTAGTTGGCAATGGCCCTTCTGCTGGTGTGCATATACTTGGGAAGACTGGAATGACCTTAAACTTCCCCACTTTATCAAATGGGCTGGAACCTGCCGATAGGACCACCTTTTCCTTAATGGAGGACTCAATTAGGAATATGGCAGAAATGTTATTATCTACTGTGAAGGGTTCAATAAATATACAACATGAGGTCCATGAGGGTAACCAAAAGGAACTGAAAGAGACCATATCACAACTGCAGAAAGAACTTCAGGAAAAGGATATACAGACAAATAGGATCTGTACGGAGCTTGTAACTCAAATTCGGGAAGCAGAAGCTGTTGCCAAGAAATACTCCATGGATCTTGATTCTGCCAAAAAGCAGGTTCACAGCTTGGAGAAACAGGTGGAAGTCATGGAATTGGATCAGCAATCATTGCAGTTGAGAATGAATGATGAACTAAAGGATCTAGAGGCTTCCTCCAAAGAATCTCAGGAGAGAATACGACTGTTGACTGATGCATTGGCTTCTAAGGAACATGGTAAGTCCTGAAGAAACTGTCTAGTTAAGAATCCTCGATAATACACAACTTGATTCTGACTTGAATTGTTATTTGTTTTGTTTCATCTCATCTTTTATACATTTAATCCTTGTATATGTCTGAGCTCTAAATGTAATGATTTTGCAGAAAATGAAGGTCTGCTGCAGGCGCTTGATGAAGAAGAGTTACAGATGGAAAGCTTGACAAGGAGGGTTGAGGAACTGGATCGACTTTTGCAGCAGAAGAATGTTGAGGTGGAGACTATTGAAGCTTCTCGGCGGAAGCTTGGGTCAAATCTTTCAACAACATTGGCCAAGTTTGACGAGTTGCATAATTTGTCAGAATCCCTTCTTACAGAGGTTGAAGATCTCCAATCACAATTGAAAGATCGGGATTCCGATATCTCATTCCTACGGCAAGAAGTGACCAAATGTACCAATGATGTTCTTGCTGCCCAGGAAAACAATAAAAAAAATTCTGATGAACTGCATGAGTTTCTGATGTGGGCAAAAGGTGCAACGTCACGTATTGGTGGGCTTGACGTGCCTGTTGATGATAAGGAATTTGGTCAACTTCATGAATACACAGAGTTACTAGACAAACAGATTGCATCTGTTATGGCTGAACTAGATGATGCACGATTAACGGTTCAAAGCAGAGATGCTTTACTGCAAATGGAACGAGGTAGAGTGGAAGAGCTTTTACAAAAATCTGGAGCTTTTGAGGCTTCTCTGCATGAGAAGGAATCCCAGAGAGATCTTAAAGCAGCACAGCAACCTGCAAATAGTAATTCCGAGATTGAATCACTGGTAAGACTAACTACAGTGTGTCTCATTTTCCATTTTTTTTCATATTGCATCCATTGTTTCAAACAGTGGCCGAGGAACTGTCTGGGGATGTTGCCCAAGCCTACATCCACTTAGACCCATTCTTTCCGGCAGCCAGCCCATCCGACCCCATTCCCATACAGTATGCCTGTGTAGGCATCTGCCTAGTCTTCAACCTATTTCCTAGGTGCTAGGCCCCTCCTATTTGCTTTGACAAAGCCTAATGCTTTTGAAACATTGATTCCACATCATCAAGATTCAAGCATATGAAAAGGACCTTGGGCTCCCTTGCTTGTTGAATAAATTGCTTATTCAATGTTTATACGAGGTGTAGAGGTATTTCAATTTCCATGAGGGTTGGTTTACAAAGTAAACCTCCTGTACTCCATTTCTCCTTCCCTTTTTTCTATCTTACGCATATGGGGACAAACGTGTGTATTTGTGAAATAATGAATTATTTTGGTTTATCTCTTATTTCTTTATTCTGATGCATTATGATATTTGTTAAGTAGTACTTTAACTCTATTTGTTCTGATGTGTTCAAGTATGAATCCAATAGGTTTTATAATTCAGTGGCATTTATTAGTACGTCAATTGCTTGGTATTCAAGAAGTTTACTTCTATAAGACACCTGAATCAACCCCAAACACATATTTTTACTTGTGAATCATTAGGCCCTAATAATTCCTAATAATGGCTATCAGTGGCATCAGTTTGTTTTCACTTGTGACTGAAACAACTTTTGCACTGAATTTTTTAAGGACATGAATTGGACTATTCGCTATGAGTCTTTTCCTCATTAAATAGCTCCATATTTTTTCCATGTACCAGATATCCAAAATTGTGTGTCCAGGAAGAATTTTTCATGATATAGGGATAGGGTAGAGCAATCCAATAATGCAATGCTGTTAGAAATTTAAGAGAGCTTAGGATTGATATCTATTTCCTTACATTTTGTGACATTATCCTGGTACATGTGGAACAGGAATTATGGGCGAGTCTGTAAGATATTATTTTTTCCAAAAACTAGGTTGTGCGTTGCATGTCCATATAGCTATTATAGATCTGTAAGAGGCTTTGGAGTGGTGTCTGAAGACAATTATGGTGCCTTTATAGAGTTGGTGACTTGGTGTTCACTTTTTCATTACATAAGGTTTCCACATGAGGTGTTATTTTACTGCTGGTTGCTGATTTTCCACACTTACCCAATCAACTGTTACTTTCATAAAATCGCTGCATGTTTCATTGCAACATCTGGAAAAATATCTTTTCATATTAGTACATATGTGAACTGTAATGAACATTTTCATGTTATCTTTCGTACAGATAAACAAAAGAGCAGTTAATCTGGGCCCTGTTACACCGCATGTCCGCAGCGGACGCAAAGCCAACAGTGAACAAGTTGCACTTAGTATAGACTTGGAGCAGGGTACCAGTGTACTTGATGATGAAGATGATGATAAAGGTATGGTAGATTCATGTTTCATTATCTTTATATGAGACACTGTCCTCAATCTGTCAAATTGTTACTATCTTAAGGATATGTGCTATATGTTGATTTTTTTTTTTTTTTTTGAAGCACACGGTTTCAAGCCACTTTCTATGTCACGAATATTCCCAAGAGCTACCAGACGCATTGCAGATGGGATTGATGGAATATGGTATGCATGATTTCCAAACTTTTCAATGAAAAGAAAATGAGTTTTCGATTTTCTGAATTTCTGTTGGTTGCATTGATGATTTACCAGGGTCTCGAGTGACCGATTCCTAATGAGGCAACCCATTATGCGACTGGGACTTTTGCTGTATTGGTTCGCGTTACATGCATTTATTGCAGCATATATTGTTTGAAAGAGTTATCAACTGTAAGTTGGAAATATTTCTTATATGTTGCCTGTTATTTATGTGTGGTTTTCCTGTTAGCATGCTGCAAAATTTTTTCTGGCATTTCTTTGGCATTTTGTACAACTAATAATTGCATATTAATTTTATACTACATTCTGGTGTCTGAAATCTTTTAAATTTTGTGTGTAATGGATTGTTAGCAAGTCATTATTCTATAGCTTCCTGTGTTATGATTGCTTGTAGCATTATGCGCATGGAGTTCTGTTAGCTATATACTATGCTGCTCACCTTGTCACACACACTGGTACCTAATTTTATTTCAAGGTTGAAGGACTTCAAGCAGGCTGGGGGTGAGTGGAGGCCCAATGACCTAATAATGAAATTCTGTAAAAGTTTAAACTAAATAGTAAAATATCAAAGCTCTAGAAACCCCCCATTCCCGCCCTGCGAGCAGTGATTTCCTCAATAACCTCCATCTGATGTGCTTTTCCCCTTTCCCCATTTCCTTTTATTTTTAATTTCCCCCATCACCCCATTTCTTCCTCCACCTAGACGGCCCACTCAAGTACTAGGCACCCCTGGCCGCCTCGGGGTCACATTAAACCTTTAAAACATTGAAAAGTTCTCCTTTGTTTACTGTATCAGACTTCTCAGTTATGGTGTTTTGGCACTTTCATTTGCATTTTATGAATTACGAATTTGAATTACTTTCTGCAAAAAACATTTAGCATCCTCTATCCTTTTCCTTTTCCACTTTTTTATATTATGATGCAAAATACTCTTATTAAATGTTTGTAGTATTTCCTAAAAAATTTGGCATTCACTAGGGTGATTAAATTTAGGGAAGGTTTGGGTTGTTTAATTGCAAGATATCCCAGTAAGAAAGACGTGGAATTGAAAGAATGAATTATTGATTGAGCATATTCAAGTAGGTTACGTTGTTTTCTTTTAGTTGAGAGGAATTATGGGAATAGGTTTAAAATGGCATGATAGAGAGCGAACAAAGATGTGAAAAATAGAATGATTTTGTGAAGGAATTCTTCTAGGAAGCATCATTAATAAAATGGACCCTGTCTTTTTGGATGTAGATTGGAATATTTCATAATTTCATTAGAGAATAATGCCCCTTGAAACAACCGAAATTGAGGGATCTCCAATTTATACAAAATGAAGAAAAAGAAAGGGCAAAAGAGCCAAAAAAATAGAGAGAAACCATCAATCAGGCCACAAAACGCTCGACAAACAGCCCCAAAAAAGCACTTATTCTATCCCTTTCCAATTATATGCAAATTGAATGGACCCAAATGTTGAGTCATGGTTTGTGAATTTTAGTGGTGCTACATATTTGGTGCCTGATAAGTTTACATATATGTATACCCCCCTTGAAAACACTAAAAGAAGCTTTCCCAAAATGTTGCTTTCCCCCTTTTTTATTGTTCTTGCAGATGTACTCAATTTTTTTCTCTCTTGTTCATTCTGACCTGGAATCATTTCCTGATTGGCAGAGTGACTGTTTGGTTCTTCTTTATAGTCAAGTGATGGACAAATCCCATTGATATGCCCTTAAGAAGGATATATAGTATTGCTTGTACAGCTCCAATTCTTTTTTTACCAGATTAGGTGTGGTGGGGTGGGTTATTATTTGGCCAGATTGGCAGCTGCGATTTTCCCATTTTAGGTCCTGGAAATTGCAGCTTGCCATGGTTGCATTCAATAAAAGAGAAGTGTCAATCAAAAGATATTCAACTGCAAATCAAAGCTATACTCCAGGCGCGCTGATATCAAAGATCTCAAGACTATTTTTTAAGTCAAGTTCATATACAGGTACCGATCTTAATTTTCTTTTGTTGCTTTACATAACAGTCTGTTTACCTGGTGTTTTGCAAACATGCAAGTTTGTATGACATTTGTAGCACAGCTCTTAATAAGTATTCGTAATTTTATATACTAGCTGATCATAGAAGTTGGATACCAGTTGAGCCTATGGTTTCTTCTTCTTCTTCTTCTATTTTGGATGTGTTTGTGTGATGAGTCTATTTCACTGATGTTCAGACAATTTTATGTGCACTTCCTTACAGGTGCATTCCATGGGTGTATATGCATATGCATATATATATATACTACACATTTAATTGAGTGTATTGCAGTCATCTTTAGGGGTGATATACTGATATTCCTGCCCATGTGGCACAGTGATACAGGTAATAGGGAATCTTCCCAACAAAGGAAAAGAAATTGGTGGTGTTTTTTTTATAAAAAAAATATCGGAGGGAACTCCATGATTGATTTTACGGTCAAATTGGGAATGTTATCTCCACCTGTTTGTCATAGTTTCACGAAAAATTCTTTTCCATTAATCGTCAATGGTATTGAGTATAAGTAGTGTAACATATGTTTTTTTTTTTTTGAAGGCATATATTTAATTTATTAGAATGTATATATATTTTCTTTAAATGGAGGATACCATGAAATTTATACTTTGAGAAAATTATTTGTTTGTTTGTTTCACCATAAGAGGTAGAAACTGATGCGATATCGTGTTTCCAGGCCTGCTTCATCCGCTCCCATCTGATCCTATTGTTACATCTATATAATATATGTTCATTTATAAATCGTACCGGAGCACCTTAAAATTACAGATATAATTAAATTATATTATAGATATGATTTATCATTACCATGAAAAATACATGTAAAAAATTCTGTCAGATGTGAATAGTATTAGCTTTTATAGTTATAAAATATGTAATACATAATACAAATAATAAATATTTAGTTTCTGAATGTACCAAAACGTGTACACACTATCGTCCTCATTATGAAACATGCATGGAACATTGCCATTTTCTTGTTCTCACTGTCCAACTTGTAAAGTATATGAAAAACAAAACCACTGTCCAACTTGAGAGTTAGGAGTTGGGAAAATGGCACAATACCATCTTTTAAGAAAAACACTCAATCCCATCAACATATATATACATGCATGTTGCAAGGTTAATTGGAATTACTTATAGTTTAAAACAATGTGACGCAGTATAGTCATAAAGACCATGTACTAGTCCGAGGAAGGAAAGAAATGACAATCTTAGAATAACTGGAAAACTAAAATTTCCCATGATATTGATTTGTACATATCCTTCATATGTTTATACAAGGTGTTGTGATTTACAGAGTAAGAAGTCTGCTTGCAAGATGCACAAATGATTGGGGATAAAAAAAGATCATGTGGTTTATAAAAGGAGGTAATGGAGGATTTTCTGTCAAATCCTTCGATCTGATCCTCCTCCTTGGCCTTCTCGATGGGGGAACTAAACTAGAGATTACCAATAAAATTCAAAGAGATCGGGAGAGTTAAGTCTCCTTTGAAGATTCAAGCTTTCATGTGGCATGTACTTTTGAACAAAATCCCAAGGAGAATAGAGAAAAGTAGGACAAGAGGAATACTGTGTGTGCTATGAATGAGGAAGTTGAGACAACAAATGATAGTCGCTTGATGGATGGTATGTGTATATATAGCCAAAATGTGTGAAGAAATATTACATTTGGGGCAAAAGTGTCGAGTTTCATATACTTGAAAAGATGCAGGGATACTTTCATAAACTCAACAAAACATGGTATACATTGCCTATCCAAACAACTGATTCCACATGTAGTTCATTGTAGTGTATGTCTGACAAGGAATCCAAAGATACATGGATAATTGGGAATAAGAAAATATTCCAAAGAAAAGTAAATTAAGTTAATAAATTGGACAAAATAATTAAGAATTTTCAAATTACTCAAAGATCCCTAAGGCCTGGAGAAAATACAACTTGGTGCTAGTTCAGTGAGAAAATACAACAACGTCTTCCATTTTGGATGTTTAAAATTGGTGTACAGTGTACCGTTATCTCAAAAGAAAAGGAAGGAAAATATATATTCAAATGAAAGCAGTTTTTTTTAGATAAAAAGGTAGAATATGCAACAAATGTCATTCAATCAGTGAACTTCTAGGATGGGAGATGTTGTCTCCTCAAACGATGGAAAAGCCAATACTAATAATGATAAAAATGATAATAATGTATCAACATACCACTCCCAATCTCCTTGTTTTGAGGCAAAGAAAGCCAAATTGCCTTGAATTGGCAATACCAATAATGACACCATAGGACACGAACTCACCCTCCCACTAAGGGGGAGGGATATCTCTCTAACCACGGGGCTATACCTCACACTACTAACTAGTATAGCACTCCATGCTCATTATAGTGCACCAAAATTTTGTTTCCTCCTTGTCTAAAAATTCTCAATGATATCCATATGTTTTTTTAACATAATAGACATCCCTTTTATGTTTATTCCCATTCCTAATGAACCATATACCCTTATCCCCCGTTTAGGAAACGGAATAAGCGAGTATAAGGGTAGTATAAGGGTGGTATAAGAATAGATAGGGAAAATGGTTGTTTGTTTGCAGGGTATAACTTGGTATTACTAAGCCAGTTTAAACGAGTATAAGAGAGTATAACAATTCTAAGTAGCCCCTAGATAAGCTATACTCAGTTTATATATTCTCATGGGCCCACATGTCAAATCAACTTTTTACATCTTATCACATTAAATCACCTATCAATACCTCTTATACATCAAAGGGCCCACATGTCAAATCAACTTTTTTACACTTTATTTATATTTTATTCTTTATCAACTAAACAATTCAACATTTATTCTTACGTTTTCCAATGAAAATAAAAAAACACAACCAAATAGGAAATCTCTTATTCCTGTATATTTGTTATCTATACTAGCATAATTATCTATCCAAAATAACTCAATTCCGCTATTCAAACGGGGACATAGCCTTACTCATAGCCATAGCATGTCAAGTTAAATGAACAAGCTTCCCCTTTATTGTTTGTCACCTTTCTTTTTGAGCTTCCAAATATGATCTCATATTTCCTTTATCATTCGACCTCTACTTCATTCCCCAAGAAAGTGTTCAGTCTCACTTAACAAGAGGACCACACTGGTTAAAACCTTCCGGGGTATAACTCAAGTGGTGAAGAGAAATCTCTACCAAGTGGAAGGACACGAGTCATGACTGGTCTCACCAAATTAAGGCCATTTAGTTTTGTTTACCAAAAAAACTACTCTCCAAATTGAATTTGGCTTTTTCCTTATTATTATTTTTTTCTTTATAAAATCAAGAAGGTGACCTATTGTCTCCATTTATCTTGGATCCATCTTTCTCTATTCACTTTTCCTAAGAATATATCCATATAAAGGCAAGAATCCTCAAAGGAATCCTCAAGGAGGTCTCACCCTTCACATCTCCTTATACTTGGGAGTCTCTAGCTCTGCTCAGGAAGCCAATGAGAGAGAGAAATCATTAACTGACAATCTCTAACAATTTCATGTGTCTCCAAATTCCAATACACCTTGTAGGCATTGAGCCCATATGTTCCATTTGGTAGAGTGATGGAACAACAACCCCTAACACATAACACATCCTGCTCCTTCCTTGAAGCAAAGATATACCCAACACTTGGGAAAATCTATGACCTTGGAGGTAATATAATGTGTAGTCTACTACAGTTTATTTAAATAATGATGGGAGATTTTTCTGTTGGGGAAACCCTTATGTTTAAATTTCAGCGGTGTAAGCTCTTGAGTGTAAAATTTGGTTTATGGGGATTTATAGTGTAACATTTGGTATGAAGAAACACCATGTTTTTGGATGTTTACCAAATTTATACAATATGGTGAACATCCAACCATTTTGAAGGATTTTTTTTCTTTTCATATTGCATGTTTGGTGTTTCACACTAAATGAGCACATTTTTCCCACACATTTAACAAAAAAATCACATTCAACTTTTTCTTAAAAATATAGAAATCAAAAAAGAAAAAGAAAATCGTATCTCACCTTAAACTTTAACACAGTATCCAAATTCTTTCTTAAATCACATCTTGTGTAGTAGCTGGAGCCAATCAGTGTTGCCTACATCAAGACTTTAGCTTCATCCACTATCCTCCTTTGTTTTTCCAATTCGAGTTTTCTTTGAATCTGCACATTTCTAGCTGATCTGGTACCTACAAATGCATTCAAGTTGAAGAAAAATGTTCTGATGAAAATATAATAAATATTCAATAAAAGAGGGTTTGGCTATCTCTACTTCAACAGTCTATTGTAATGTGCATATATATTAAAAGATTGAATATGTATCATGTGACTTATAGTATATATATAAAAGGGTGCCAAAATTTTGGTCAAATATTCAAGAAACTTACACTGTCAGAACTGAAAACATATTTATCATCATCTTCTAGTATAATACAAACGGACATTTGGTTCCTTGATCTGCCCACATATGAACCTCCCCAAATATGCAAGAAAATTACAACAAAACAATTGAGGGTGGTAGCATAATCTTTCTCCAGGCCATGCAAAACAACATTACTGATTACTACATTGGCCCAAAGCAGAAGGGAATATGTCCTGGAGATAATATCATTATCCAAAAATTGATGAATGACACCCTGATGTACTGATGGGGCAACCAGTACATCAATATAGCCTACCAGTGCATTCTTGAGAGCCACAGTAGCAGTCTTTCCTTTTTATATTCCCATCAGAGTCGCGGACCTGATCTATACGGTAATTGTAGTCATATGTCAGTTCCTGCAAGGGTGGGATGTTCTCAGCGGCAAAGAACATGATATGAGGCATCCTCTTGTCATCATGATCATATAGAACATTTTGTGCATAGAGATTAGGAGAACAGCTGTGGTTTATGAACCTCCCCACATTTCCATACTTTGCCGCATCAATAGTGAATCCAGCATCATCCACAACATCACAGGCCACGCTGGTTTGCAAGTCAGGTATGAGGGTCGAGAGTCCTTCCCATAGAGATTTATCACTATAGTTATGCCCAATATCGAACAGGTATTCATCATTCCCAGTCCTCTGTTCGGCCTCTATCTCCTCAAGAAGCTCTCCCGTGTATTCACATATGAAGCTGCCTGATGGAATGGAAGCCAGTGACCTAACCCCCCATCCCCTCGACTGCGTCTTGAACACCTCCAGTAGGAACTTCATCCCATGCTGGCTGACCCTGTTATGACAGGAGGGAGGGCACTTGCAAGAGGGGCCACACTCATATACTAATGGCTTTGCTTCCACAATTGCACCATTGAAATTAAATGGGATCTCCCCTCCGTTCTTGACTGCGCAGGCACAATGATTGGAATCCGAGCATCCATTGGTGCAATCACAACCCCTGGGAGAAGAAAGATTGTACCAAGGGTGATGTATCGCCTTTGTCGTGTACTTGAAAGTCGGAGGAAGCTCTCCATCGACCGTATTCACAACGCATATGGGAAGCTTCTCCTCCCCCATGGATATATCATCCATAACAGTACCCTCTCGCACACGAGACTTCTTCGACTTCTTGACCTCCTTGATTGCTAGTTCCGGCTGCCCCAGGATCCTCCTCAGCTGGAACTTGAACACAGAGCATCCATGTTTTCCCTGCTCATGCCAATACTTCTCAACCATGTACAACCCATCATATGTATAGTTGGTGACAACCTTCGGCCTCCTTGTTTCATGTTTCAATTCCTTGAAACCCCGGATAACCCGAACAGGGCTCCTTGCGTGTATGCTATTCTTGAGAGCAAGATTTCCACGCTCAAGTTTCTGATCCTCAACTTTCTTCTCTCCTTTCCCACCTCCAGTCCCACCCGCACCCGAATAGATCAACACATCAGAACCATCCGTTTCGTCATCGTATCCATAACCACCCGAAGCAACAACACTCGTCGCAAGAATCTCCTCCCCCTTCTTCAAGTAATCAATGCCCCCTTGGAAAAGGCGATGAACCCCGACAATGGACAGCTCCACCCTGTACTGAAACTCGTCCCCAACTTCCACGCCGGGGACGACCCCAAGTATAGCCTTTCCCGTGTTCACCCACATTTGTTTCTCCTTCATTAACTTCGAAGCCGAAAGGTCAATACGGAAACCATTCACATTCTCCCCAGGCACCTTCACCTTGGACTCCTCCTCTTGCAGGAGCTTCCGACAAATCGCCTGAAACAGGCGGAGCGTCTCCCGCACTTTGTTTCGAGTCACAACCTCCCCATTGCCATTGGTGTCGCCGGCTCCATTATCATCTTCCACTTCACAAACCTTGCTATTCTTAGATGATTCGGTTTCATTGTTCTCGCCAACAACTGTTTCCATTCCCTCATCACTCTTCATTGGTCTCATAGACAACGGCCTCGATCGACGACAACGGCCCGGTTCAGATGTGGACCTCCGGTTCATGATTGTGGGGGGAGAGCTTTCGGGGTCCGCCTTCCTCTTGGAGGTGCTCCCCTCATCGTCGGGGGTTCCATCGTCGAAATCACCTTCTCCTTCACTTCTCTTCAAACGAATCACCCCCCTCGGTGCGTCCGCAGCCGAAAGGGATGTCCTTCTCCGGCGGAGGAGGAGGAGAGGATGGGAGGGGATGGGCATTGGGGATGGGAGGAGGAGGAGGGGGTTTGAGGGGGGCGAAGCCCCTTTTTCGCAGGTTGTATTTGCGGACTCCCTCCATTGGAGACTCTTTCGCTTCACTCACCATGGTTTCCGTGCAGTTCGACTCCTCCTCGGTGGAGCTGGAGACCCTCCTCCGCCTGAGAAGCCTTTTCGGCGTCGTCGGTTCTACCGCCTGGTCCTTCTTCGGCGGAGGAGGATCGGAGTCGGGAGGAGGAGGAGGGGGTTTGAGGTGGTCGAAGAGGGGGTCGCAGCCCCTTTTTCGCAGATTGTACTTGCAGGGCATTGGAGAGTCTCCCTCCATTGGAGACCCTCTCCCTCTCATTCAATAAAGTGGGAGAGAGAATTAAAAAGGTTAAATAACGGCAGCATTTCCATTTTTTTTATTTGATTGTGTTTGGTTTTTAGTTTTTTTTTTTTTTTTTTCAATTTAGTCAGGAAAATGAACTAAATATATAATTATTTTAGTATAATAGATATATAAAAAATTTGTTTTGTTTTGTTTTTAATTATTCTTGTTATGATATTTTTGTTATGTGATTGTTCATAAATAAATTGTAGATAAAATGTGAATAATGATTTATAAATGATGAAGAAAAAAATGATTTGATATGTGGCCGTTGGTTATAAAATGTGATAACATGTACTTTGACATATGAATCCTACTTATACTAGTAGAATAAATTGTGTAGGATAATATAATTTTTTAGGGGACTTGGAATATCATTACTAGATTTTTCATCTATTATAACATGACTATATTCATTTATTCGTTTCAATCAAACAATTCTCTGGACTCATTCACCCTTCTTCGAAAATATTCATGTTTTATTCTTTTATACAGGCAATGATTTCATGATATACGTTATTAATTTATAAAAAATAAAATATTAATTTATATAAATTGAATGCATGTATTTATATTTTTTAGTAATAGAGTATGTAAGTATATATTATTTTTTAAGCCAATTTGATATATGGCATTGGTGAATTTGACACA
This sequence comes from Acorus calamus, assembly GCA_030737845.1. Lineage (NCBI taxonomy): Eukaryota > Viridiplantae > Streptophyta > Magnoliopsida > Acorales > Acoraceae > Acorus > Acorus calamus. The sequence goes on from CM060859.1 coordinate 23,805,012, forward strand.
ACCTCATTTATGGGTTGTAATCCTACACATTTTTTTAAAAAAATAAAATATATTCTTTAGTAATTATATAGTTTGATTTATAGAAAATGTGAAGTTTTTTTAAAAAAACACACAATAATTCAAGGCACATGGCCTATAGTCAATTTTTGTAAACGAGACTGTGTAACAACAATCAATGAACTTAGGCCGAAAGGTCTTGGGCCGCTGGTTAGAGGGGACACCTTCACTTTGGGGGACAAGGCTCATGCGGAGAGCAAGATAGAAAAAAAGAAAAGAAAATAAAAAAGAAAGGAGCTTATGACCCCATAGGCTACCATTAATTTGAGCTAATGGTGTTCCCAGCTCTTCTAGTAACTGTGTATTATAACTTAGAAAATTAAAATTAGACTAAGTTTTATTTTAATGAGCCAATGATTTGGTCATCCAAGATGGAATGTTGTGATATAATGGATGTCCATCATCTTTTCAAGATCCCACTATCTGTCCCATCACTTGTTATGAAAATCTAAATAAATGACACTATAATGTAATGAATATCGATCATTAAAAATAAAAAATATTTACAAATTTATTTATGTTATTTGTTTTATTATTATTACTTTAACAATGTAGTTAGTGTGTTTTCGGTAGGTGGCAAGCTCTCGTGCCCATCTATCACTTACAGAGGTCTATATTCAATCAAAATTGATTTCGATCAATCTCAACATTATTACAGCCTATGAATCAAACAACACAGCTTATAAATTGAATTAGTCAATTAATGAATAATTATTTTATTTTTTTTATTGAATCTAGTTAACTATTAAATAAAATATAAATTTTTAAGTATTATCCGCATTCAATAAATTTATAATATACCGATCGATAGATTTATAAGCTGTACATGACCGATTAAAAACCCCTTCCGCAACTGGGCGGGAAGACGCAGAGCATTTTAAGAAGACCCTCCGAAATCACATCATCCATGGCGAACTCCGATCCCCAAAAGCATCTCCTCACTCTCATCCGCGATTTCGCCAGCGAGAGATCCCATGGAGGTTCTCTCTCTTTCAACCTCTCCGTGTACAAAATCGTGATGTGAAACATAGAGAAGGGTTTCCGATCTGAAGAGACCGTCGGACGATCTCCGATCCGAACTGGAGGCCGCGAACGCCGAGCTTGAGGCGGCCGAGGCGTCCAAGATGAGATTTCCGCGATCCAGTCCGCCATCGCGAGGCGTTTGGAGTGATTTTGATTTGGTTGAGGCTGACTTGGATCTTGTTGTTTGTGGTGTCCGTGGTTCGGATTCGAGGATGATGAGGAGGATCTCGGGTAATGTTTTGTTGTGATGTCTTTTCTTTTTCCAGTTTGATATATCATTTGTTTTTATGGATGAAATATTTTTATTGTTCAAGTACTAGGTTTCTGTTTCCATTTTTGGTTCCTTTTTTATGGCACTTACTCGTATAGATACAGTCAGGTGATACAACATAATGAGTTAGCTAAAATACAATTTGTGATGTCTTATATGTCATTCAACTTCTGTTCTTATATAAATTAGGTATTTCATTTTGTTGTCCATGCCAGCAGTCTATGTAAAATGTACAATGCAAGGTTTACAGTCATTTCTTTCTGCTTGATTTACTTTCATCTTCTTTTTTTTTTATATCAGAGGGGCCTCCCGTAGCTGACCTTTCAATCGAGCTGGGTAGGCTACCTGCGCCTTTGTGTCCTGGTCCCACATAAAAAATTTCAATTTTTGCCACACAAGAGGGTAAATGACCTTTCATCATTTCGCTTGACTCAAGTGACTATCTCACTTGCAGATTGAGATAAATTAGATTTCATGTGTTAGTACTCATTGAATGTAGATTTGGAATCTGTTTGTCATCTCAACACAATCAATATAAGTACAATTTTTTGTGCAGCCGCATGGTGAGCACATAGCAAACCATTGTTTCGCTTTTTTCTTTAGAATTTGCTTTTGTAAGAAGCAATTGCCCTTTTTTATTGAATTTTTTTTTATATGAATTCAATTGTGTAACATTACTTACTTGATGATCCAACATAATAATTTTTTAGGTGGTTGAATAAGAGCCCAAACATTATTGAATCATGTCATAATTAATTTGTTTTCCTATGCAGATATGAGTATATCCGTGCGATGTCAGAGCTGAACCAAGATAAGGTCTTCTTCTATTCTAGATACCTTGCACTCATTTACTTTATACACACACTCACTTTTATCTTTCATCTCTTGCTTTGTACGATACTGATATCTCTAACTATTCTCCCTTGTATACTTACCATTTGATATCCAACTCTATCTCACTCAAGATTTGCCACTATCTCTTATTTTATTATGTCAAAGCCCATGAAGATTATAGCATGCATGTAGAATTTCTTTTCTGCATCAAGTATACTACTGTTTCATGATTATTGTTTTCCTCCAGATAGTTCTATTGCATGTTCGCATAAATGATGCAGCTTTTGATTGTGAAATCCTGCTATTTGACTGTTTATTTCATGCATACCAGTTTTGAAGAGTATGACATGTTTTGCTCATATCCTAATTCCCTAGTGAAATTATATTTTCTTTTACTCGGACACTGGTATTCCTACTAGCTATTCTAAATAATGGAATGTTGAAGCTTTAAATCATCTGAGACATGCTTATTTGTTATGCCTAAGGATTTTGCACTTCTTGTGTACAAAGCATTTGTTCAAACCAGGAAAAGCACATTAGAATAAAGGTTTTGATGGAAGAATGTAGAGTTCTCCGGAGATTCTTAATTTCTCTACCCGGCTAGAATTGTCAAGATCATTTCTAGATGTTCTGAGTATAAAACTATACAAGACAGATCGAGATAATTATTGTTCCTTTAGTTAATTGCTCTGTTTATTAGTTGTGCAAATATTTGACAGTGTACAAATACTTCAAATTCAATGACACCGAGTTGAAATATGCAATAAGCTCGTTGTAAATGCTAGCTGATATTTGTGGAAAGTTTGAAGCTTCACTAACACTCCATTGCACAGAAAATATTTTGTTTAACGTTCTTCAGATGTGATGTGGTGTTTTCTTTTCCTGACGTGCATTATTCCAATAATATTTCTAAAGACCTGTGATGCAATAAAGGTGGCTAGGTTTTATTCACTCTTATGATTTGAGAAAGCTACATTTTGCTTAACAAGTAATGACAAAAGAAAACCTGAGATGTACTAACTAATTAGAAGTCGTAGAGTGAAACATATAACAGTGATATCCCATGGACCATGAAAATGTTTCAACTGGAAGGCATGTGTTATCTAAATGTTTTCACTTTCTGTTTTGACATTACAACACTCAGAATGGTGACTTATATTGGGAAAATTGTGATCTGTAGGCCTTGAAGGAGCTAGCCAGTCTTAACAGGAAGTTGGCTCTTGCCAAGGTAGTCATGGATGAGACAAAGGAGTTGCAAGAATTAGCAAGATATCCTTTTCTCCCAACTCTGACTGTGTATATTTACACATAGCTCTTCCATGCTCAACCCTCATTCAAGGCTTTTAGCAAACCAGGTTCACATTAAGCTTTTAGTGAAGATTATAACTTTATCAGGGGAAGAATATCCTGGTAGAACCGTAGAACCCAACTGCTAATTAATTTAGGTCTCTATAATTAACTCATTCCTTGCCCATGACTGACAGCACGAAACTTTGTTTAATTGACAATGTGCCAATAGGTGCTCCTCAACAAGCTTTAGTTCAGGCCAGCCTATCTACTGGACAGCCTTAAAGTAGACTAGACAGTTTAATAAAGGAAAATGGTAGGCTCAGCCCTGTTTAAGCCTCACATGCAGTTTGCATCTGTTTTGATGTTTAAAATAGTATACCTCATCTAATAATAAATGAAGTCTACTTTAAATAAAACACTGGGTGCTCAGTGTAGATATTGGCTCTGCTTTGGGTTCTGGCACCGAACTAATGAGATGAAGCTCTACATGATCCATGATATAACTTACAACTTATAAGACCCTTCTTAGGTGATGAGGAACCCCAGAATTAGTCCAAAAAACTAATGATTCATAGGGTTAGTAAAAGAACTAATGATGCACAGGTAAGCCCGAGATGATTTAAATTCTAGACCATGTGGAGCAAACCCATGGCTCTTTAGCAATTAAGTAATTAATGCTTATTGTATGATTGATATGGTGTTCAATTTTTTTATTATATTTGTACATGATGATTGGTGATTGTTTACATTGAATCTTGGCCATAGAACAATGCTTCTAACAGGGTTTTGATGGAAATATTATCCATGTGACTAGACGAATTAGTTTTTCCTCAACTAATCTCAAGCGGGTTGCTGAATCTGAGAAGGCATATGCGTCAGCCATCGAGCAATTGCAGAGGTATGCATGCCCCAACTGTGGAGTGGTCAACATTGGTAATTGAGTTCTAATACGGTGCGTACGTATACATGCTTTGCATAAGACATCAATACGGTATTTTCTTGCGAACCACACAAAACTTGACATAGAGAGTCCACATAGATGTTCATATGATATACACATTTGTTTCCTTGTGAATGACAGAAAGCACTTAATGCGTATCCGAGTCTTGGTTTATGATTTCTCTATCAGTTTTCTTGATGTAGGGGCCGTTTGGGAGAGAGATGGGAACCCTGTGTTCCGATGGGTTGAAACCCCGCATTTGAGTAGAATTGTTTTGGGAGCTTCTCAAACATGGGTTATGTTGCACATAACACCGATGTGCCACTGTCATGTATATGTATAGAATATTTGTAGGCCAACAGATTGACATCTAATATGTTTAATCATAGCCTATCACCCCTATTTAAATATTAATTAACAATAATGGATGTTAAATTGAGCAAGTGAATCCCTAAGTATTCAATATTGGACCATTTTGCTCTCTCTTGATTAGGAAAAGATTTGACCATAAAAAATACTACTATTAAAAAAATTATCTTATAAGTTTATGTTAAAGTTGGTGCAGACATACAAATTTTTGAAAACTCAAAAAATTTAATACGTCACTTACCAATAAACTTCATGTAAGTAGTCGATACGGACTTTGATGGATTTCTGTGGGCATTGTTTAAGTGATGGACTTTTGTAGACTTAGCAGACTTTCGTAGACTTTTGTAGACTTTCGTAGATTGACTCTCATGGACTTTTGCAGACTTTCACATATTGATTCTCATAGACTTTTACAGACTTTCATAGACATTGACAGACTTTCACATATTGACTCTCATGGACTTTCATAGACTTTCACAGACATTTGTAGACTTTCTCAAATCACTCTCCTGGACTTTTACAGACTTTCACAGACATTTGCAGACTTTCACAAATCACTCATGGACTTTTATAGACTTTCACATACTTTAACAAACTTTAACACTCTTTTTACATATGGATTTCTATTAATAAACACAATAATGTTTTGGATTTTTAAATAACAAATAAAGAACTCATCATACCCAACATAAAATATAATTTAATATAATAAATATTAAAAAAATCATTTTTAACTAGATAATATTACATTAGTTCACCATGAATATTGATGTCACGGTCATCCCACATACGTTTAGCTATACATATGAGTCGATATTAATATTTCATATATATTACATCTCTTCAAATATGATGAAATAAAATAATAAATTATATTACTTAAAATAATAAAAAAATAAAAGTAGTCATATTATTTTAAATAAAAAAATGAAATAAAAGCAATCAGTATATTTAGTCATATATATACATATGTCTAATTTTATTTTTATATATGTCTGAACATTATAAAAAAATATGCATGTATATTGTACAATAATATAAACATCTTCAAGGAAAATCAAATCAAGCATTATACATATAATCAAATATATGATAAATCTATATTTTAGAAAATAATTGTGGATGATCTAGGCATATATTATATAATAGATAATAATGCAATGATTGATTGCAACACAAGCAAATCTATCATTCTCATATATTCAGCAAACATATGAGGTGATAGCAATATTTCATACAAATGGACATTCAGAAGAAAAAAAAAAGATGATAAATAAAGAAAAAAATGTAAATAAAAATATGAAAGGCATAAGATAAAAATTATAAAAGAGTTTTGTTAAAAGAAAAAAAGAAATATTGACAATATTAGAATAAAAGTCCATAAAAATCCCATTCATTTGGGTGGGATTTTGAAATGACTTTTTCCTTTGTATTTCTCTTTTAAAGTCTACAAAAGTCCACAAAAATCCCTCACTTATGAAAGTCTTTACAAATCTTGTTTAAATTGAATAACACAGGAAAAAATGTCTACTATGAAGAGTCTCAATTGAATAACGCTGGACTTTTTGTCCACGGAATAATGTCTCTATCGAATAACACTGGATTTTTTGTCCACGAAATAATGTCTCTATCGAATAACACTGGACTTTATATCCGCGAAATAATGTCTCAATCGAATAACACTTGATTTTTTGTTCACGAAATAATGTCTCAATCGAATAACACTGGACTTTGGTCCACGAAATAATGTTTCAATTGAATAACGTTGGACTTTTTGTCCATGAAATAATGTCTCAATTGAATAATACTAGACTTTTTGTCCACGAACCTATGTCCTGATTAAAAACACAAGATTTACAAATCCGTGGACATAGATAATTTGTCCATGAAAATCCTAATTGACTACCCCCATATAAGTCTTTAAAAAGTTAGTGCAGGTATTCAAATCCCTGAAAATACGTCCCGGTTGTTAACCTTGGCTCAACCTACCAGTTAACCCTAACTCAAACCCATGAAATGTGTAACCTACCCCTGATTCAATTTTATCAGAATCATTATACTGAATTGTGTAGCGCCCGCCCCCCCCCCCCCCCCCCCCCCAATGCTCTCAAAATGATCTTCAAAGCCAACTCATTTCAAATGTGCTACAGATTTCCGCAACAGGAGCCTATCACAGTAAACTTTATTATTTGAGGGTAGGGAATGAAACGATTATTAGCCTTTAGAAAAGATGATGAGACTTTGTGGGACCCATCCCCTATTATCCGGTGACTTCCTATTTTCATACGGTGAGTGTCATTTGTCATTTAAAATGTGTATCCTCCCATCCCGTGACATGTATTATGTTACATGTTCACGTTATAAACAATTTCATCCTATAAGCCAACTCTTTTTTTATATACATATAACGATAATATAAATAAATATTAAAAAAAAGATGGCTGATTTTATTAAAATTTTATTTGTTTAATAAATATTTTATTTGATATGAATACGAATGAATGATATTCACAAATTTTTAGAGTGATTTTGTTCAGATTCAAGAATGGAGATATTTCACATGACGTGACCCAAATCTTGTCCAAATTCCAAACTCCTCTACCCCTCCAAAGCATCCGAAATTCATGAACGTCCATGTGTCAGAATTCCATTCATTTCACACTTCCTGTGGGCAGCCTTTGGTGGCTCAGATCCTGCCACGTCATCCGCCGTCCATTCCCCGAAAATATGTGGCTCCGATCGACGACGTCTGCGTCTCTTCGGACCTCTCTATCAGTCACACGTTTAAACCAATCAACCGCTCTCTCGTTCCACAGCCGTCCATTTTTTGGTGGCTCTCTCCCCATTGAAACACGCGTTCACTACGAACCGTCGCATTAGTGGATCGTTTTCTTTCATTGGGCCCACACTCTAATGTTTGGTGAAACCAAAGAGATATTTTTGATGCCTAGAATATTTAAAATCCAAATAATCTTCTGGAAACTACTGAGAATCTATGTAACAAAATTTATATTTAATTATGAAAACACTTGTATAAATATTATTTTTTTAAATTAAATTTTAATTAATTGATGAAAAATATTTTATTTGGTTAATATACTAAAAAAACCCTTACAGTGTGGTATAAAAAATATATTAATAAATAACAATTTTATTCCTCGTAATAGGATTTTATAATATATTTAAATGGATAATTAGGGGTGGTAAACGAGTCGAGCTTTGACCTGCTCAAGCTCGGTTCATTTAACAGCAGGCTCGGCTCGGCTCGAAAACGAGCTTCATTTCGTGTTCAAGCTCGGCTTGTTAAGCTCGTGAAAAGCTCGGTTAAAGCTCGGCTCGGCTCATTTGTTAAACAAGTCAAGCCGAAGCTTGAATCAATGCTCGACTCGGGCTCGTTTAGCTAAAAAAACCTTGTTTAACATTTGAAAAATCACATTTCACAAATAACAACACCTTATACATGTGAAAATAACATAAGTTCGGGCTCGGGCTCAGTTCGGACTCGGCTCGTTTCCCTTTTTTCTATTAAGTAAATGAGCTCATCCAGGCTCGGTTCGGCTCATTTACAAATCGAGCTTTAAAAATTATTCAAACTCAACTCGTTTATCTAATCGAACGAGCCTGAACGAGTTTTAACCGAGCCGAGCCTGAACTGCTCGGCTCCTTTACCAGCCCTATGGATAATATCATCGTTCTACGTTTTTAATACATTATAAGTTTTTGATATACTATATTTTTAGTTAAAGTTAAAGTTAACCAATATAATATTAACATAATAATTTTCATATGTCAACAAAAATTTAATTCAAGAGATTTTTTAGATTTACACAAGTGTTTTTAGCAGTTATATGAATTTATGAAAAAAATGAGAGGTTATATGAATTTCTAGCGGTTTATCCGGGTTATTTGGATTTTTTCCTATTTAAAAACATAAAAAAGGTAACGTGTTTCGCGAGTGAGAGAAGATCAACCACATATAAAATTAAGAAATAGAAAACAAAAACAAAAAAAACAAAAACTGAAGCCACAAATCGGGACTGTTTTTATTCTGAGCTGTTCGAGGCGAACGAGGTCTCTCTAACAATATATAAAAAACCGCTCCTGGTTTTTTTTTATATCAAAACCGCTTTTCATTCATTTAAAAAACCACCACAACTGCATCTCTGTTTCCACATTGAGAGGGTTTTTTTCAGCCATGAAAGCTAGGGTTTGCGAGCTCTGCGATTGCGAGGCCTCTCTGTACTGCGATTCGGACTCCGCCTACCTCTGCTTCGGATGCGACGCCGCCGTCCACGGCGCCAATTTCCTCGTCTCCCGCCACCTCCGCCGCCCGATCTGCTCCTCCTGCGGCTCCCTCGACCGCCGCATCATCTCCGGCCCCGGTCATCGCCCCTTCCGCCCGATCTGCCGCTCCTGCGACGATTCCACCTCCTCCACCTCGTCTTCCTGCATCTCCTCCGCCGAATCGGCATCGACGGAGAAGATCAGGGGACGGCGACCCCGTCCGAGGCGGAGGAGGGGATGGGACGAGAAGGCAGAGGGCATTCTGGTCAATTGGTGCGCGCGGATGGGGGCGGAGCGCCGACGACTCGTGGTGGCGGAGGCGCTTGAGGCGATGGAGGCGCAGCGACTGCGGAGGGTGTCGGATCTGCCCTTCCGAGTCTGCCTGGCTTCGTGTCTGTGGCGCGCGATGAAGGCGCGGGGGATGGGCGACGCGCGGCGGTTGGCGCGGCTGGAGGCGTGTTCGGGCGTGCCGGCGCGGGTGGTCGCGTTGGGCGAGGCGAGGTTGGCGAGGGCGCGCGCGCGCGAGGCGGAGGAGGAGGAGGAGGAAGGGTGGGCGGAGTGCACGTGAGAGTCGCACGTGTGTAGCTCGCTAAAGCCGGGGATTTTTGTTGTTCTTTCACGAAAGTCATTCTTTTTTGTTTGTTGGTGCTTTTGGATTTGTATAAAATGTTGAATCATACATGCTTTGCTTATACTTTTTAACACTTGAAAGATTTGATTTTTTATTGTAATTGTTTAACTTTTTAACACTTGAAAGATTTGATTTTTGATTGTAATGAATGTATTTTGTTTATTCTCTCGTATGTTCCTCACGAGATGGAAAATCCTTGGAACAGTGACACTCAAGCATGTTTTGGATATTTTAAAACATATATTCAATTCATTGTAATTGAGTATATATATTTATCTAATCTAATATATATACACACACGCGCTCGCGATTAGGTGCGACGAACGGCAAGTGCGGTCGCGACGTGGGCCGTCAGATCGCGGGTCCATCGCATCCAACGGTCGACGTGAATCGCATCCGACCGTCCGATACCCGCTGTTCGCCACACCTAATGGTTCCCTATATATATATATATATATATATATATACCCGCGATCGCTACCACATCGCGGGTCCCGCATCCAACTGTTCGCACCCGCCACACCTACGGCCCGTGATCGCGCACCGCACCGACCGTAAACCGCACCTAATTCCCTATATATATATATATATATATATATATATATATATATATATGTATATGGTCGCGATTACGTGCGGTATGCGGTCGGTGCGGTTTACGACGAAATATATATATATATATATATATATATATATATATATATATATATATATGGACCGTCCGATCGCGGGTCCATCGCATCCAACGGTCGACGTGAATCGCACCCGACCGTCCGATCGCGCACCGCACCGACCGCACACCGCGATGGACCCGTGATCGACGGCCCGTGATCGCACACCGCACGTAATCGGCTCCCTATATATATATATATATATATATATATATATATATATATATATGAAAATGATTGCGTGCGGCGAACGGCAAGTGCGGCCGCGACGTGGGCCGTCCGATCGCAGGTCCATCGCATCCAACGGTCGAGATGAATCGCCCCCGACCGTCCGATGCGATGGACCCGTGATCGACGGTCCGAGATCGCTACCGCACCTGCCGTTCGCCGCACGCAATCACGTCTATATATATATATATTAAAGGGAGACGCATCTAATGTGTCTCTTTTTTTATTTCTCCTATTATATTTTTTTTTTCTCATCTCACTTTAATGTTGTAATTCGCTTTCAATACAAGTAAAAATTCTTATGAATGACATATAATGCTATGGAAAAATTAAATGTTTCTCATATGTGAGAAGAAATGCAAAAGATATTTAAAAATTTTGAAAAAACTAATTAGAGGTCTCTTGAAACACATTCGTAATAACAATAGATCCATTGATTTTTTCTTATTTTTTCAGATCCCTAAGTTAGTGATGGTATTTTATTTAAGTTTTTTCATTCAATTTTCATCCATTCAATTTTTTTTCTTTTTTACCCCTAAGTAAACATCATTTGTCTATCTATCTCCCACAACCTATCTCTTTCTCCCCCAAACAACTCAACAAGTTATGAGACCACCTCCACCAGCCCCCCATTGTGCCGATCTTGGCTCCAACACGCGACCCTCGACCGTCTCCTGCGTTCCAACCACGAGCCCAACCCCCTTCTCATGAACTCGTCTGCGAGCCCAACCCCAGCCCTCTTGCGACCCCATCCGTGAGCCTAACGCCCTCTCGCGACTCATCCACGAGTTTTACCCTCTCTCGCGACTCCATCCGCGAGCTTAAGCCCCTCTCACAACTCTGTCCATGAGTCTAACCTGTTATATAACAGTGTACAAAATGTGTGTAATAGTGTACGCAGTGTAACAAACAGAACCTATAACAGTTATAACGGTGTATACATTGGGAATAACAGTGTATATAGTGTAACACAAAATCTGATATCTGTAAGAAGTATAACATTACATACAATGTATGTCACAATGTACGCAGTGTAAAACACACAACCTGTAACCAGTGACGGAGCCACCATAGGATCAAGGGGGGCATGTGCCCCCCTGATTTTTAATATTTATTTTCATGTCCTTTTAATTTGTTTCTAGGTCCTTTTAATTTTTTGTGGTAAATTAATTTTAATTAGGGTCCATAGATCATAGGCCCCACCTACATGTGAAATTCTCTAAACAATAACAACTCACAACTAAATAAAATAAAATTAAAACAACCACTCACATTATTTTTAACTCTCCTTTTTCATTTTATCCATATCCCACAAACAGCTATAGAAGCATTGATTCCACTTCTCAACGTCTTCACCTAAGTGCCCCATCTTGAAAAAAATAAATTTTTGAATTTTTTTTTTATATCTCAACTGTTTCTAATATCAATCTCCATCTCTAAATAATTTTTATTTTTTGTTTCATTAAATGTCTCACAATTGAGAATCTACAATCTGTAATCCTCTCTTCTCTTTCATCAATACTTTGAAGGTATATAATTTTTTTCTTTTATCTTATTATCATTGTTATTAATTTATTTAAAGTTTAAAATATTTGTATAAATATCTAAAATAATTAAATCATTCAACATTTTTAGAATATGAAACCTCATTGAAGTCAAATTTAAAGGTATGTATTGCTTATTAGATTTATGTTTTGACATTTTTTTATAAATTATCAATATGAAATATGATATATCATTTTAAAATATAATAATTATTTTTTATAATTATTTAGTGATATATTTATATGAATGTCATTATTTTATTTTATACGTATTTTTAATCTATGCTATTGAAATAAAAAAACATAATGATATAATATTAAAAAATATTTATATAAGTCACATTTGGCCCCCCCCCCCCCCCCTTTATAAAAATCATGGCACCGCCATTGCCTGTAGCAAATATAACAGTGTACATATTAGGAATAACAATGTAACGCATAACCAAATATTAACCTATAACAGATATAAAAATGTACTTGGGGACATTAATCATGATATCGACATGAAAGTTTGAGAATTTCATAAATATAAAACATGCACGAGTACATACCTGTGTATACTGTTATTCCCAATGTATACACTGTTATACCTGTTACAAGTTCTGTGTGTTACACTGCATACACTGTTACACACATTTTGTACACTGTTATACATGTAACAAGTTAGGCTCACAGACGGGGTCACGAGAGAGGGTTGGGCTCGTGGATGGGATCATGAGAGGGGGTAAAGCTCGCGGATGGTTGCAAGAGGGGGTTAGGCTCACGGATGGGGTCGCGAGAGGGCCGGGGTTGGGCTCGCGGACGAGGTCGCGAGAAGGGGGTTGAGCTCGCGGATAGAGCGCGAGAGACGGTTGGGAGAGGTCAAGGGTCGCGATCGGCGTTGAGGTCGAGATCGGCACAATGTGGGGCTGATGAAGGTGGTTTCACAACTTATTGAGTTGTTTGGGAGAGAAAGAGAGACATTGGAGGAGATAGAGAGATAAATGATGTTTACTTAGGGGTAAAAAAAGAAGAAAAAAATAGAATGGATGAAAGTTGGATAAAAATTGGATGAAATGACCTAAATAAAATATCACCACTAACTTAAAGATCTAAAGAAAACAAGAAAAAGTCAAGGGACCAATTTTTATTACATAGGTGTTCCAAGGATCTCTAATTAATTTTCTTAAAATTTTTAAAAGATATTGTACAAGATCTTAATAGATTATTAGTCTCTTACATACAGTGGACCGACCATTTAATACTAAAAAACATAGAATCATAATGGATCCAAGTTGACAGTGGATTAGAGGCTCAAATGTCAAGAGAACTAGCACTAGGGAGGCATATATTTTAGGGGTCCGTTTGAATAAAAGCATAAGTTATTCTGGGGTTTATACATATTTTAAGAATTTTTTATTTTATTAATGGAATAAGAGATTTTGTGTTTGGTTTTGTTTTCAGTTATTCTCATTGGGAAACGTAATAATAAATGTTGGAGTGATTAATTGATGAAAAAAATGATAGGAATAAGGTGTAAAAGATTGATTTGACATGTGGACCCCATTGATGTATAAGAGGTGATGACATATGATTTGATGTAATGATATGTGATTTGATAAGTGAGTTCCCTTATTTCAGTGGAGGAATAACACAATTCCATGGGTGAACTTGGAATACAAATACCAGCTTATTCTATCTTAATTCCACATAACTATACCTTCTTATTCCCTCTACCCAAACACCCCTTTTGCCTTATTTTCTCAATTCCTCCCCTATTTCACCTCTATTCCTTTAACCAAACGAAACCTATAAGATTATAATTGCCATTCAAAAAAATTGAATCAAAACAATAAATAAACAAAGTTATAAATTTTATAATATAATAAGATTCAGATATTTTTAAATAGATACCTTCTTACCCATATCCACTTTCTGGATAAATATAATCCACAAACTCCAGAACAGATTCATGCATTTGTCAAGTATAATCCACAAACTTAATGAGAATGCTCCAAGAAGATTTGTTTGAAACGCTACAGTTAAACAAATACATCTCGACAGATATAAAAACAAATAGATAAATTAAATAATTATATCATACGGAGATTAATATTTTTTAAAGTTTTGCTGAGTGTGGGACAGTGGAAGGAGACAGGATTCGAGTGGACATGCTTAAAAGTTGGAGTGGAGAAGCAAATGAAAGATTCAAAACCAGGGACCAAATGTGTGGAGAGGAGGTTGTCACTGACTTCATCCTTACCATATCATTATAATTGTATATAGTATATGATGCAGTGCATCTTTATTATTGGCCTTTGCATGCAATGATGATTATATATATTATATAGTTGGAAACATGGGGCGGTTGAGGTGGTGGTTACAGCTTCTGATTTTTATTTATGTCAACCGACTTTGTGGGGACGTGTTCGAACGACTGACTCGTATTCGAATATTTGAGGGCCTGATCCAAGTCAATAATCCATCAAATATTTGTTTTTTTTTTAAATGTCATAAATGTTTCAGTTAGGCTTGATGTTCACAGCTGAGCTCAATTCAATTTCATGTAAATTTTTTGTTTTTTTAGTTGTTTTTCACAATCAGTCTTTTTTAAAGCACTAATCGGATTGGTTTGGGTTTCCCAAGACACCAACTTAAACTAAACTCTAAAAGCATTCTACTCCAAACCGAACTCATTCAGTCCATTTTATAGTTCTATTTATAAACATCACATTACTAATAAAATATATGAAATCATCTAAAATTGTATATGCTTCACTATCTTAATAGTATACGGTATACACCATCTACTAAGGTACATGCTATTATATAAAAATGAAGCATATGCTTCAAGCACGGGTGTATTTATAAAAAATATAAAAAATTTTACGGATGTATATACCTCGTTAATATAGGTATATATTTTGATAATTTTCTATTAACGCATATAAGAATAGAAATTGAAAAAAAAAAGTGTGTAATAAAACTCTGTTCTTTTTCTAACCCAACCTCCCTGAAAACCAGATTCAACTCCGATTGGACCCGATCCAATTTACGGCCTCCTCTGACTGAAAATTAATTGACCTGGGCTTGGGCTTGGGCCTGGGTCTGAGATTAACAATCCAAAGGCCCAATTCAATTAACCCCCCCATCAAATCAAGCTCGCTCGCTCTCTCTCTCTCTTTCTTCGTCTCTGCGATGGATTCTTTGTTAGCGACCTACGCTTCTTCAGACGACGAAGAAGATAAAGTACCCAAACCTTATTCTCCTCCCCCTCCCAAACCCACCTCCTTATTCTCCACCCTCCCTCCCCCAAAACCACCCCCACCTCCACCTCCTCCTCGCTATTCTCCACCCTCCCACCCCCCAAATCAAAACCCCCTGACTCCACCCCATCTTATTCTCCTCCCTCCTCCCTATTCTCCTCCCTCCCTCCACCCCTGACTTCCTCCTCCTCCTCCTCCTTATTCTCCGCCCTCCCCCTCCCCAAATCAAACCCTAAAAAGGTCGTCCAGGTCAAACTCCCTCTACACCCTTCTCTTCTCAGACCCCCAATCGACGACGACGACGACGAGAAACCATCGAAGCCCGCGAAGGAGTCTCGATCGGGGCCTCCGTCGAAGAAGTTCTCTCTCCCTCCCCCGAAGCACTCTCTCTGCCTGGCCCCTCCCCCGTCCTCCGATCCGTTACGGAGGACCGCCGCCGTCTCCGTCGAAGCTGACGCGCCTCCCCCCGCAACTGATTCGGCGGCTGTGGCAGTGGAAACCGCGGATTACGGGGGCGTCTACGCGAATTACGAGGGTTATGGGGGCGGATGGGATGCAGCGACCGAGCCGCCCGGGGTTTCTGATTGGGTTCCGACGGTGGAGGCGGGTTACGGTTATGGAGGTTATGAGGGTGGTGTGGGTGGGGCGGTAGAGGCAGAGGTGGCGGAGCCGGAGATGCCGGAGAATTTGAAGAGATTGGGGAAGAGAGGGAGGGGAGGGATTTCTGTGAGTGAGACTGTTGTGGTGAGGCAGGCGGATTTGATGAAGGATCGGCCGAGGGAAGATCAGCTCAATGCCACTGGCATTGCTTTCGGACCCGCTTATCAGGTTTGAGTCTTTGATTTCTTTTTTGATTGGGTTCTTTTTTGTACTATGTAAATGCAGTTGTATTAGATATGCGTGTAAAAAAAAATTGAATCTTGTGCATTCTTTTTTTTATGGTCTTGTGCAATTTTGTTGCTTGTTCATGCTTGGGGTGCTTTCAAAAAAGGGACTTGAAATGAATTAATTGGATGCGTAATAATTGATTGTTTTGATGTACAGTGTTTGGCATCATTGCTTGTATCAACATATTGTGTGGATGTAAATATATATTGAGATTTAGATGTTACCTTATCATAGGTAATACATATATGTGTGAATTTAGGGAGGTTTCTCTATGGTCCATGGTTGTTCTTCATACGTTAGTGAACATCTCCTCTGAGGCTGGCAGTCCAGTGTTTGACGTGTCAGGGTTATGAGAATAGTTTTAATTTTTTTCATGGATTGCATTATACAACCATGGTAGCTTAGGAAGTCAAGTGATTTGTGATAGTTGATTACAAATATGTATGATTGTCTTGTATCTTTTCATCAGAATAACCTTGCATAGGTAGGTTATAATTTTATTAGACTGAATGTCAGATCGAGGTGGCACTATAATTATATGCTATTTCAAGTGAAGGTGGCTTAGCCCCGTGGTTCTTCATTCATGTCCGTTCTGCTACATTTGTATAAAAATAGCATTATGGGGAACGCCTTTTTAACTTAAATTATTTACATCCATGTAAATACTTGTAATTGGTTACCAGTGAGGGGTAAGTTCATACACATTGACTCCAACTACCTCAAGTTGAGATGCAGTGTCATTGCTATTCAATGGGGAAATTGTATTCCAGAACATCTTTTTTTAAGTATTTATCCTTACATTGGGATCCACTGATTCCTTTTACATTACCTACTATTTGGTTCACCAATTTGGTATATCAGTCTTTCATTGTTGATTGTGAGAGAGAGAGAGAGAGAGAGAGGTGTAACCTAGGTCATGACAGATTGATGATTTGACTCCCTTAGGAATGCATGACATTATGGTAAATATGCAATTTGAGTAATTGACTCCATCTAACTGAAGTTGAGATGCATTATTATTGTTATCGTTGGGGAACTTGGATTACAGAACACATTATTTTTCAACATATATGGATTGTATCATTGCATAGGAATTCATTAACTCCTTTTGCATGATCTGCTATTTGGTTCACCAGTTTGGTATATCTAGATCTTTTATCATTGATTGTTTTCATGTGTTGACGTCTCATGTAAACATCTGACATTTGGATTTCTGGCCAAGTGGTTCCCCCATCTTGGTGACTGATAAAAATCTGAATCATTCACAGTAGTGTACCTTTTTCAAACCCGGAAATAAGGGGTTTAGATAATTAGATTGTTTTGAAACTTGCAGAAACTGAATGTTTGGGAGCATTCATTTTATGGCATGAAGAAGGCTTCAGATATTTTGATACTTGGAACTTAAATTTGATTCTAAAAGTTTTAAAATAAAGTGATATACTCGCTTTAGCTTTGTGTTTTTGGGATGAGGAATCTTCCCAACAACGGGGAGGGAGGGTTCCCCATGCATTTTCACAACTACATTATTCCACACGTTCTCACATTCTTCAGTGTTGTTGTCCCTTGAAGATTTTTTTAATTTCTTTCTAACTGTATGCCCCAACAAACAGCATGCGGAATCGAAGTCCCTATCCGTCATCCATTAGCTAAGACGACGTAAATTGGAAAAGGGAAGTGGAAATGATAATGGGTGACATGCTTTTCTTGTGTGAGAACACTCTAGAGCGAGTGACCTTTTCTTGTCGGGCAGTTCTGTGAAAAAAGAACTGTGAGTTGCCTTTATGTGCTATCAATTGACGAAGTCCCCCGTGTTCTTTACACTCCCTTTGGTCGAGAGTGGCTAGCTGCCACAACACCCCCCCCCCCCCCTCCACCCCCATGCGCGCGCACAGGGCAGCCGTGGTTGGTCCACGATTTTACCTTTTTCCTTTTGCCAACCGGGCAGTTAATTTGCGTGTGGAATTGGTTAATCATTTTGATAACCCCTTTTAAAAAATGGATAGGTTATATATAGCTTCAGGAACAATCTCCAAACTGCCAGAGTCTCACAGAGCCTCACTTTGTTAACCCTCACCCATAGCACATTGGATTCAATCAACAATCTCGAATGCTTTCCAACATGTAGACAATTGTTCGTGGAGGCAAGGAAACGTATATAGATATTAAATGCTTTTTAACTTCTAGGTTTTGTTGAATGGCTTAGATTATGCTTTCCAGGATACTGCCTGCATGATTCAAAAGGTGCCTGCACAAAATAATTGATTATCCATCTGGAGTTCCAGCTGCATGTTGTATAGATCTGAGGATAGAAGAAAAGTGCCAGAGTTTCATTCCATAGGGAAATGTCTCAGACCCCCCCCCCCCCCTCCTCTCCCCGGGGCTTTCTTTTAGTATTGACCTCTGTGATAATCACATCTTCCTAGCTCTGCAAAACATACCATATCATAATTTTATTTTGCTTGTAATTATCCAACTCCCTATAATCCTCATGACCGCCCACTCCCATTTTCAGTACCTTTTCAATTATTTGAATATAGTATATCCAGGAAATCTTTTTTTTTTAGAATAATTTTGGAAAGTGCTCTTTTATTTGGCTTGACCACACTTATAGGATCTCAACCCACAATCCCTGTACTTCTAGATGGTCCCTATTATCATTGTCTTTATTTCTTCCCTTGTGGTATAGAAATTTAATCAAAGCATGTCGTGACAAGAAAAGTATAAAATCTTGTGAAGGTATGTGTATGCAACGAAATGAGTAATCCACCTATTCAGTTGCTTTGGATGCCACTGGTTATCTACTTTCACTTGACATCCTTCTGATGGTTGCGGTATGAGATTATTGTTTTCATGATCCTGTCCACTTGATGGCAATTTTGATTTGTATGAGTACCATGTATCAAACACTCACTCGCACCGTTGCTATTATTTGCTCATTTGGGAAATGCCCTTTTCTTCTTCCGATAACATCATTATTGATGTTCTTAACTGCATATCATGTCCGTGCTTAATTTTGTCATTTCAATTCTCAACAAATAACACATGGCAATTATTTTAGCATGGAAATCATACATGGTCTAATAATGTGTTTTCCTAATTTTTTAAAATGTGAGTATTATTTATTTTTGGTAAAAAAATCATTGATGCCCAATTATATGAACATATTCTCCTGCAGCCTGTCTCTTCAGCCAAAGGCAAGCCTTCCAAGTTGCACAAAAGGAAGCATCAGATCGGGTCACTATACTTTGATATGAAGCAGAAGGAGATGGAACTCGAAGAGAGGCGTTCAAAAGGCTTCCTTACTAAAGCAGAAACACAAGCCAAGTATGGATGGTGATTAAGATGATATGTACATTAAGAATGCCAGTCAAACATATGTACGAGGAACAAATCGGATATTTATTTTATTTTGTTTGCCATCATTTGACTTTCATAAATTGCTTTCTTAGGATGAATGAATTCCATTTGATTTCTGCGGTGAAGAAGAGTATATGAATGGCCAGGTTCCTCCGAGAATGTGAAGATATTTATGTCTGAAAAGAGAGCCTTGTCTCTCGTTATTTTTTAATTGAATATTGTTAGGGACAATCTTGAGTGCAGTTTTCACATATTTGGATTTTTTTTTTAAGTATATGCTTTTGATGTATATGTTCCAGTGTGATTTGTATATGCTTACAAAAAAAAAAATACAAATGTTTTATCTACTTCATTGGTGAAAGGGTGCTCCATGCCAAGCTGCATATAAAAACTTTGTATGATAAGGTCCGTTTTTAAAAATTGGCTGTTTTTCATGCCACTAGTTTTGTTATCTTTTTTATAGGGATAAAAAGGGAAATCTGGATCTCATTTTCATAAGATCTACGCCATTTAACGTGTTGATAATTTTTCTATATAAACCTTTGGTTATTAATAAAAGTGATGGTGACAAGAGTCTACCTTTATTTTTAAAAAATAATTTTCTTAAATGTTTTAAAACCACATATCAAAAGGGTTTCATAAAATTTGAGATTATGGCTTAATATAATTCATAGTTTCCTGTGTACAGGTTGATTTGAAAACGTGTCCTTGAAATATGGTTTACCAGAAGATCAAGTAAAGGTGCACAAATTGAATGATCCAATACAAATAGTCAACAGCTGTGATAGCTTGGGTTTGAGGAGAACCACACTTTCAGCTGGTAACATTTTTCTAATCTAGAGATTCTCATAGATCAGAGAAAGAGCCTCTCGACCACTGATAAGTAGATTGATAACATGAAACTACAATATAAACATCTGCCCAAACAATGGTGCAATCATGTTTCACAAATATAGCTCATTAAAGGGCTCATTTATAGTATCTCCCATAATAAGGCCTGACATGAGATGGGTCTGCTGAAAGATATGGTTACAAATCATAAACATAGGTAAACTGAAAGATTCAGTAATAATGCAGTGTAATAATCATCATCATTTACATAATATCATAATATAGACTAATGACCAAAAATTCTGTATTATTCTCATCAGCATAGCTAGCTACCCTCTTCTATCATTTTCTTGTTCATTTGGATCACATTTGGAGTATGCCTCAGTATAAGAAACCTGGCCAACATGAAAACTGACCTATATATTTTTGACGATTCAATCACGTGATCCAACTTGGAATCTTGGTTGAACCAATTTACAAGAACAAGAAACACCAATCATTCCTTCATTGCGATTTGCACTGTCTCGATCGTAAGGCTTCATCTCCAAGAAGCTCCGAAACTAAACTTTTGAGCTTCTCTCCGGCAGGCCCTGGCTCAACAACATTGATATCACCCCAACTCGCACATACATCGCTATCCAAAGTCTCTCCTTTTTGATTCATCAGTGGACCTGAACACCATCTCCCTGCACCCACCCCATTTGGAGATCTCTTCAGTACATCCTCGTCGAGCTTTTGCAGCACTGGATCACTTTCTGTGAACCGCCGAGCAATGGCAGCCCTACTTTTTGTCATTTTCTCGTAATTTGAGATGTTGAGGAACAGAGGGTCCAGCTTTGGAGGATCGTCCCAAACAAAGTATCTTAAATCGTTGTTGACCGTGGTGTTTCGAAATTCGGGCGTGTTGCATATGATGGTTTGGAAATAGGTCTCCAGAGGGAAGGCCATGTTTGTGGTGTACATGAGTAGCTTTCTTGGTAGATTGTCCCAACTATGTACGCAGTGCTCTGTGAAAGGCCTGCTGAGGGTCACCCATGGAGAACCTGTTACATTCAAATAATTTGCTAAGCATGCTAATCAGCCAAATAAAGATATAATTAATCAGTTCATGTTGCATATTATTCATTTGGCAACCGATTTATGTGACACCATGCTGCATGTTTCATTTTAATAACCACTATAGGTTAGCTCTTGCCTCTTTGGTCAGATTTCCATGTTTAATGGAAAACATCAATCATTACTGGATGCAACATCAATTGACAAATATGGATGAAGATTGGAGATTTATAATGGAAACAAAGAATGATATTGGAGAATGTGGGGACTACTGACCTGTGAAAATATTGAAAGCATCAGGTGTAGCCCGAGGTTCAGTGGCTTCAAAGAGAGGTCTATTTACTGTAAAATAAAGACTAGGGTCTACAACAATTTTATTAATCCTGTCTGCCCTGCATGAGTGTCACCATGAAATGAGAAGGAGAAGCTTAAAGAATGGTACATAAGTATTAGATAAACAAATGAAGAATTATGAAAATATCATTACTCTTTCCATCCAAGATCACTTGTGTGATCAATGAAGTTGAGGTCTCTTGGCAGAGAAGCAAATACATGAAGAAGATCTGCACAAAATCAGGTACTGAGAATAAGAATTTAGGTTCCAACAAAAAAAAAGGTAAGATAAAACTCAGTCCCCCCCATTTGGTTCACAGATAGCTTATCAGGGAATAAAATATTTATACGGGGATAGAAGAGAATTAGAAGCTTTTCAGTCGGTATGTTATTCTTTCATCAGTTTCGGTAATTTTCTACCTTTTGTTTGTTAAATTAGAGTACAGTTATAGTGTGGGTGAATAGATAGGGATAAACTATACCTTTCTTGAGGAATAGGAATAAACCATACATGCCGCCCTTAGGTAGAGTTATCAGGGTTTACTCTAACTTATCAAGGTATAACAATTACAGTTTATCCATACTAAGCAAACATGTTTTTTTTTAAGAATAAACCTATTCCTTATTCACTTGCTTATTCACAAAACAAAAGAGGCAGTATGTATTGATTGGATTTCTTTATGGATATTGAAGAAAATGCTCAGAAAACTATGCCAAATTCTCGTTCGTTGACAAGTTCCTAAGCTCAAACCAAAAAAGAAATGAGTTCCAACTCCAACCTCTTCATTGGGCAACAGGACATCAACAAGGGATTTGAATCCAAAGGATTTTTTAGAGCACAGAAATTTGAATATGAGGCATCAAGCATAATGGGAACTGGGGATACTGTTACTATAATCAATCCTCTTCTGTGTTCTTCTCTTTATGTTTTTTACATATGTAGTTCATCAATACAACGATACTGATGACCACCATTTCAAAACAAGGGAGACATCCTAAAATAGTATAATGAACCACACATCCTCAGCCTCATCTCATCACCAAATTATGTAATACAAATTATTCTTTGGCAAACTCAGTGTTGGTTTAAAGATGTCATAAGGACTCTATTGGTGTCGATGAGATAAAAATGTCTAGATTACTAGACAGAATTTAAGATGAAATAGATTTGACGAACTGTCAACACATTGTTGCGAGCCAGATGATAAAATATGGAAATAACAAATACGTAAATCATCAAATTAACATTTTTAAACTTCAAAAACAAAAGGTCATTGACAGCCTTACCATCCTGACTTACAATGGGATAATCTGAAGCGCTTAACGTGATAAACCAATCCCAATCGTTGTTTATCTTCAGCAAAATCGCTGCTCCATGTAGCATGGCAGCAAGAGCTGATGAACCCATGCATTCAACTGCGTAAGATTTTCCAACAACCTCCACGTTCCCAAAAGCTCGAAAGAGTCTTTCTGACTGAATTGCCTGAGCAAGTTTGAGCCTTTCATCGGGCAGAGATCCCGCATCAAGATGCAAGAGGTATCTGTTCCTCGGGTGATACACTGCCTTCAACAACCTTAGAATCCTTTCACTCTCGCCACCGGAGCCCGAAATCCAGTAAGCAAAGATGGGAGGAAAACCAGGCCCTTTCACGGGAGTCCGATTCACAAACCCGAATTCATCGTTCATACTCCAAAACGCATCACCAAGAAAGGATCTTGATATAACTCCCAACACAATTACACCAATCATGAAACCTAAAACTACGATGGATGGAGAAATTCTGTATAGCCTCATCTCCTCCCCATCCAACAAAGAAAAATTAATATCTCGATATAAAAAAAATCCAACCTTTCTAACCCAAATTCGACACAATCAGACCTCACACACAAACGGATCCTTCACTATGGATCTAAATAGATCAGAAACTCAATCCAGATCACTACAAACCTTAAATTGGAAATCAATCTAAAAAAACAAAAAACTAAAACTTGCAACACTTACAACAACAACATATGCACCCAGAACGTCCAAAGTTCAAATTCTGCAGTAAATACCGATGACCCAAACAAAAAGACAGTAAAAGCAAAGGAGACGTTTTGGGGTTTCCAATTCAAACACGCAAAGAGAACCATGAAAAAAAGATACGAACCCACATGGAACGGCCGAAAACGCGACGACCCATTTGAGGAAAACAAGAATCACGAAGTGGGTTCGATAGATTTTGGCCTTCACTGTCACGGATTCATCGTCAACGGTGACTATTGTTTTGGATGTTCAAACTACCCAGAAAAACCTAATATCTGGGGGAAAGAGAGACGATTTCAAAGAGGGTTTTATTTTTCTCTCTGTTTCGATTTGTCTGCGTCGTTGTCGCTCTGTCCTGTAGTTTTGTTGCAGGCCCTATGAAAGGGACCCAAATTAAAAATGAAGAGAGAGAGATTGTGAAGTTGGTGGTAAAATGAGAACCTTTTTTTGGTTCTTAGTTGGAGAGTTTGTTTCTAATGATGCCATAACAAGCCGAATGGATTCCCTGTATTTCAAACACTCTTTTTTTTCTTTGTTGTTGGCCAATCAAAACTCATCACGCAGATGGAATACGTGTAGCTCAAATAAATATTAAAATTATTTCTGTTTGATTGTGTTTTTATTTATTCTTATTAAAAATATAATAAAATATAAAAAATTAAAATAATTGATTTATAAAAGGTAATTATAATTGATTTAACAGTAAACCTACATATTCTTTTAAGTTGAATAACCTGAAATAACTTAATTTCAATATTGATTGGAATTCATATACTACTTTATACCGGTTCTCATTTATTTCGGACTTACAAACACCCACTTTGAGGCTATTTCAATTAATTTTCATTTATTTTTTGTCCTAATATCTAACCAAAAGAAGACAGAGTTAAACTGTGTCTAATTATTTTATGATAAATAACATAAAAGACTATGGCATTTTGTCAAAGTGATTTTTTTTTTAACCGAGGTGGCATGCTCCTAATTATTCTTTGTATTAGTCACAGAACATTTGATATACCTCCCATGAAAGAATAATGCATTGATACTAATAACTAGGGCTGGTAAACGAACCAAGCCGCTCGGGCTCGGCTCGGGCTTGGCTCGATTTGAGCTCGTTCAGGCTCGTTCGTTTAGATAAATGAGCGAGCTTGAACAAGTTTTAAAGCTCGGTTAGGCTCGGGACCTGGATCGAGCTTCATTTTATGTTCAAATTCGACTCGTTTGTGTTATTAAAACTTAATTAAAACTTGACTAAACTCCTTTATAAAATCAGAATATTAAATTAATACAAAGTTATGCTCGTTTAAGCTCATGAACTTGGCTTATTTAGGCTAAAATTTTATTTTCAATTCCTAAAAACCCTAAAATGAAGAAGAATGCTAGGCTCGTTGAGGCTCGTGAGCTCGGCTCGGCTCGGCTCGACTCGTTTATAAACGAGCCGAGCTTGAACATGTCAAAGCTCGGCTCGTTCGGCTCGTTTACCACCCCTACTAATAACACACGGAAAAATATTATAAAAACCTCTTTTAAAAAATTTGTGTGCCCACCAATCCCACGTTATATTTAAATATGTGATTATATTCTATTAATTTTTTTCTATCACATCTGCGTGAAAGATTAGGAGTGATAATTATTATGCTGTGTGTAGCATGGTTTGAATTTAGACCTCTCCTCGTTAGCGAGGTGGTGAGTGTACCCGCTGACCAGCGGTGTATTCGGGGTTCGATCCCCGTCTGACCCCTTGAATAGAGTGTCCTCATTCCACTGGGCTACTACCAAAAAAAATTGTGTCATAAATTTTTTATTTATTTTTTCTAAAGAGGGAGGAGCGGTGGATTTTATGTCCACCGCTGTTTACATGTACTCCAAAGAATTTCTATTATGGGAAAAATCCAAATAACCCCCAGTAAACAGTCTGAAATTCACATAACCTCCTGCTTTTTTCTAAAATTCATATGACCCCCTGAAAACACATACATAAATCAAAATAATCATGAGTTTAACTTTCATTGAAAGATGAAGAATATTTTGTTTAACTAATCCTGGCTGAAATCCCCTACAAGATCTTAAAAATGCGAAAAATATTTTGTAAATGATTATTTTACCTCTCTAGATAAAGTTTTATAATCTGTCTAGAGGGGCAAAATAGTCATTTTTAAATGATTTTTTGTATTTTTAATAAATTATAGAGGGTTTTTGTATATTGTATTTTCAGCTGGAGTCAATCAAACAAAACATTCGTAAAATATTATTCATCTGTCAACGAAAATTTAGCTCAGGGGGCTTGGATTAACATATGTATTTTAATAGGTTATTTAGATTTCAGGAAAAGTTAAAGGGTTATATGGATTTCAGACTGTTTACAGGGGGTCATTTGAATTTTTCCCTTCAGAGAGAGAGAGAGAGAGAGTGAGAGATTAGGTGGTATGAAGTTATCATTATTTCTCTTAGTTAGTTCTTTACATAATAAATATATTATACAGATAGTAATATATATGGATTGGCGATTATACAATTAGTAATCTATCTTTTATTACAAAATCAAATTTTAGATACGGTTCTTAGTGGTTTTAAAATTTAACTTTTGTTTTAAGTTTTAAATTTTCCGAGTATTAGTTTTATGAAAACAATGGTTGACTTAGTGTTTTTTTTTTGAATAATATATTTAAGTAAATTTTAATATAAGATGTTTCTAAAACTTTTAGAAGCCCCTTACTTGACGATTTTTGTGAGTGATTAATTAAGTTGATGATGTTATTTATCACTAACAGAACACACAGATATTATAATCTATGCTCTATCATAAAGAAACACAATACGAATAAATTGTATCAATGTGCTCAATAAGAAAAAATTGTTTCAATGTGCTTAATAAGGACGAATTCAACTTAGTTGGCCTATTTTCATATCAGCCCCCAGATCTATGATATTTATAATCATGTCCCTGAAAAATCAGCCAATTTTGTCAACTACCTGGGTTATTTGCAGATAGACCCCCAAGATCCCTGATATCTATAATCAGGTTCTTGACAAAAACCGGCCATTTTTGTCCATTTGTGGGATATTAAAGTTTTATCCTCACTATCTACCAGTTTCACAACCGGACCCCTATCTGTGTTATAAAGAGTTCCTGATTCAGATTTCTAAATTTATAACAAGGTTAGCGATTTCAAAACATGATTTTCTGAAATTTAATTTTTGTAAAATTTTATTCAATTTTTTTTAGGGGCTATTAAAATACTTATAAAATTATAAAATAATATTTTAGTCTCATTATTTGATCCCATAAAATTATTTATGACAAATGTCTACAACGGTTCAATTTTCATTTTTATATTTACATTGATGATAATAAAACTAATTATTCTATAATTTTTCATAATTTTTTTTTAATTTCACGTAGCAAAGGTCTCATCTTGTTCTTGACTCTCTCTTTCTCTCTCTCTCTTTAATAGAGGATTCTGACTTCCGATAAAAAGATATACACCAGTTCATTGATTATTAGGGTCATAAATATTATTGAATATTTGTTATTAGAAATGTTATAATATGTATTGGAGTCAAATTCTTTTAGAACAAAATCCTTAATAATTTTGGATATTAGAATATCAATTTATTATTAAATTTTTTGTTACACCTTCTTTATTAAAGTCTTTGAATTGCATTTCATTTTTTTTATCTATGTTATACTTGTAGAAATGGAGTTTACAAAATCACTTATGATTTTACTTGATAAAATTCTGTTTTGCTTACTTATAAGCCTAAGATAATATTATGTCTGGGGCTGGGGTACTGTTTGCTGCGATAAAAGGAGGGTGGCTTGGGGGTGTTGGACCTTCGAGTGATGAATCGAGCATTGCTTTCTAAGTGGACGTGGAGATGGTTCAAGGGGTGTGTGTCATTGTGGAGCATAATTATGAGAGACCGATATGGAGGAGGGGGCATCGACGAGCGTCGTTGGCCAGTGATGAGTGCGCGCACATCGCAGATTTGTAAGGGGTTGTTTGCTGATCGACAGGACATGGACCATGCGAAAGAATAGAAGATCGGCAACGGAGCATCAATGGATTTTTGGAAGGACAGGCGGAGCAGGGTGGAGAGACTTTGTGACATCGCACCTGATATTTATAGGTTGACGATCAGGAAGGAAGAGGGGTCATGGAGGGTCGAGCTCTCGCGGGCAAGATTAGGCGTGGAAGAGACCACTTAGCTTATGACGTTATTAGCGCGCCTCGGGACACAAAGGCTACAGGCGGCGTAGGAGGACCAATGCTTTTGGAGGTTTAAGTCCTCAGGGGTTTACTCGGTCAAGAGTGCTTATGTTCGGTGGAGGGCAGATGAAGTGGGGGGCGCGGTGTCAAACGTGAAGTATGTTCAAACCTGGAGGCCAAAGGTTCCACTGAAGATCAAGGTATTTATGTGGTTGTTATACTTAGAACGCCTAATGACGAAGGCATACCGGACAAGATAGGCTCCCACGGACTCAACCGAGTGTGCCTTATACTCGGGGGAATCAGAGACCGTTGTACATCTCTTTTGCACGTGTAGAGTGGCTCGGGATTTCTGGGCAATGGTGGGGAGGCAAACAGGAATGCAGCCTATTTCATTTCATACATTGGAGGACATGTGGGCAGCGGGAAAGTGATGAAGAGGTCAGATGTCGATAGCATGGCTGTAGTGGTCTCGCAAGCCATAGTCCCAGCCGGAGCTTGGACGATCTAGAAGACGAGAAATGAGGTCATCTTCAACAGAACGAACGTGTACCAAGAAAACATGTGAGACATATTTCATGGGTGTATGCGGGATTGGGGTCGCCATATAACGAAGGCAGGGGATGTCCACTTTCACAATGGGAGTTTGCGAGTCGCGAGTGAACATGCTAGCGGGACTCTTCTCGCGGTTAAATGCCTCTTCTAACCTGGAGAAGAGAGTCTTTTTTACTCTTATGTCTTGCTTTTTGTAGTGTCATATGTTCTCTCCCCTTTCAGAATTTGTAATTCGAGATTAGAAATAAAATCGGGTAGCAAACTTCTACATTTCTTCAAAAAAAGATAATATTATATATACACTTTCTTAATATGGTTTATGAATTATAACATTTTCTACAATTTAATCATTCATGTCAGAAATAACATCATTTGCTTATGCCCTTGATACTTTAAAATCATCATATACTTTAAAGTCAAAAAAATAAGTAAACTTCATTTGTCATATTAGAAAAATGCATTCTATTAATTCACGCGAATGCATGTTTACTAAAACTAGTCTATATAATTCCTCAAATTGATGTGAATGATAGTTCCAAAGGTCATATTTTGTCACTGCAGGTGTTGAAGTGAGTTTCTTTAATGGTTTTTTTTATCCATTTTTTTTTTTTTTTAAATGTAGATATTGTCACTACGATTTCATTTCTTATTTCGAAGTATAATTCTGAAAGAGACGAGATGAAATAGAAGCAACGATACGGAAAGAAAAGGAAAAGATTCATTGATTGTGGTTTCCCCTTTTTGGATTTTTATTTTGTGATGAGTGAAAGAAAGAGGTCCATGTGATTCATGGGAAATACATGTTGCACCGCCAAGAATTTATGTACCCTTTTTAACAAGTTCACTTGATGGATCTACCTTTTTCTTTTTTTGTGTGTTTGTTTAAGGTGGCTCCTCTCCAAACTTCCTTGACTTTAATTACAACTCTTTTTGTGAATCAAATTAGGCACACCTAACCAAGACTCTTATTAATTATGAGATACCCTATTAGATTTCATAAGTCATCGTAATCATGCCACAAACATTACGTGTAAAAACTTGTGAAGTGATACGTACGTGCTAGTCTTCTTTTTATTAAGAACTGACAAATTTGATGGGTAGACTCACTCCCTTGATATCATACAGTATAAAGTATTGTCAATAATCACTATCCTCTTCAAATATCAGGTAGCAAACATCTATTTTTTCTTCAAAAAAAAAATCACTATCCTCTCTTACTATATAGATTATACCAAATTTTTATATAAAAATGTGATTTTTATAACAAAAACAACTTATTCAATTTTCATAAATAAAAGTCAAAACTTTCAAATTCATTGATAGAAAAATGTTAAACACAATTCATTTTACAGTCCAAAATGTAGAACACATACATTTTTATTTTTTTAATCATATATATCAATAAATGAGGTATATGTTTTTATAAAATGTGAAATATATACTTTAATAAGAATAATATCATTTATATAAAAAAATGAAATATTTCCAACATTGTATATCTCAATACAGAGAATGAAAATGGCTAACAAAGTATATATAAGTATGCATTTGGTACGGAATTAATATGAATAGTCAGCTTAAACAAAGGGGAACCATTTGCAATAAAAACCACCCATGTATATACACATTAAAAAATACAATCATGTATGGTAAGCATGTGAGAATAAAAAAAAAATGCTACCCATCGGTACTGACATTTGATCAGTGGGCCAAATTTTATGTAATGGCCCATCTAGAAATCCAATTACTTCACCCAAATTAAATAGGGCACGTCTAGTCCCACCAATAATTTTTCTTACCCCACCAATTGGCTAAAAAAAAGTCAGTGGTTTGCTATCCCCACCAATCCGGTCAGTTCGATCAAATTTGGTCACCATTTCAGGTTTTGGGTGACCGGACTTGGTCGTCATTTCAGGTTTTGGGCGACTGGATTTGGTCGTCATTTCAGATTTTGACGATCGAACCTGGTCGAACATGATTTGTTATAAAGTTTATAATTTTTTTTCTTGAAAACATAATCCCACGACGTGTATCCTCCTTGAATCATTCATATCACTCCAGGTCTGAGTAGTAATGTAGGGAGAATAAATCATTATTCTTAAATGTAGAATATAAGAACAATTTTTTTACATAAGTTACATACAAATTTCAAAAGCCAAATATAAAATGTGTTTGGATCATTTGATATGTTTTTTTGTTTTCAAATAAAGAATCATCTTAACTATGAATTCAAACGAAGCTTAAAAATGATATATATTTGTCTAATAAGATATATTTTTATAAAAATTTGAATTAATTGAAAGTATACATACTTACATTTTTTTCAGTTCCTTAGCTGTTGTTTGGATAAAAGAATAAAAGTAGAATATGATAGATAAACCCAAAAATTTATTTGTATACAAAAATAGTTAGATATAATTCTGAACCCTGTTCGACCAATTACGGTCGTTCAAAGCCTGAAATAACGACCAATACGGTAGCCCAAAACCTAAAATGATGACCAATTTCAGTCGATCTAGATTGACGGGAACAACAAAACACCGGGTTTTTTTTATTTTTATGGTGAGTTAAGTAAAAGGCTTGGTAGGATACACGCGCCCAATTAAATACTCCTTTTGTTTACATAAACTTTAGACTCATGGGTATAATCATGTTATTCTAAGATTTATAATTAAGGAAAAATCCAAATAATTTCTTGTAAACTGTCTTATAACCTCTTCTCTTTCTTTACCCCCTGTTTGGGGTGGAGAATAAATGTCAGATATGGGAGAATATAGTAGAATAGTCCCCAAACAGCTATTTGTTTGACAAGAATAAACTTTGATAGTTATGTCTGGATAAGCTAGGATAAATGCTGATAACTATTCTCTGAAAAAGCTAGAATTGCTTATCAGGACTTATCTATACCAATGGATAAAAATACCCTTATCTGTCATTTTAAAAAATTTATCTTACTTAACACCCTCTGCACACATTCCAAAAACTATCACGTCTATCATATCACACACACATCTCTCATATTTATTCATAAACACAAATAATTTATGCAGGGGTATAATTGTCATTTAAAAATTCATAAACTCTTATCTATTTCTTATCTACCACTTATCCTTACTTTATTCAAGGTGAACCAAACAACAAAAAGATCAATTTTACGTTTTCCAATAAGAACAACAGAAAAGACAACCAAACAAAAATTTATCTATTCAACATGGATTGTTATCCATCCCAGTATAGCTATCAAGAACGAATAACCTTATGTCACACTCCGAACGGACCCTTACCCCCCGTTTGGGGTGGAGAATTAAGGGTGGATAGGGGAGAATACAGTAGAATAAGCCCCAAACAGCTGTTTGGTTGACAAGAATAAACCTTGATAGTTATGTCTGGATAAGCTAGGATAAGGTCTGATAACTATTCTAAGAAAATGATGGAATTGCTTATCAGGGCTTATCTATGCCAAAGGATAAAAATACCCTTCTCTGTCATTTTAAAATATTTATCTCACCTAACACTCTCTGCACACATTAAAAAAACTGTCACATCTATCATATCACACTCATATCTCTTATACTTATTTCCAAACACAAATAATTTATGCAGGGGTATAACTGTCATTTAAAAAGTCATAAACTCTTATCCATCTCTTATCTACCACTTATCCTATTTTATTCAAGGTGAACCAAATAATAAAAAGATCAATTTTACGTTTTCCAATGAGAATAACAGAAAAGACAACCAAACAAAAATTTGCTTATTCAACATGGATTGTTATCTATCCCAGTATAGCTATCAAGGATAAATAATCTTATGTCACACCGCAAACGGGCCCTTAAAGTCCATATAACCCCCTCAAAACATATCTATACTCTATACCTATACCGAAAAGCAACACGATATGACGAAAGTTTTCGACCTACTTGGTATTTTTGTAATTCCAGTGAACACTGTTGGTATTTTGGTGATTCTACCCACATCATATGTGTCTCCTCCATCGATCTTCTCTCTTCCCTCACAGTGATCTCCACCGACCATTGCCGACTCCTCCGTCTCCTCCATCAACCTTCACCGACTCCTCCGACAGTCATCACCACCGACCATCATCTTGTCTTGATCTCCTCCATCGACCGTCGTCTTATCGATCAACCTTCGCCGACTCCTCCAACAGTCATCTCCACCGACCATCATCTTGTCTTGAGTAAGAAAACCACTCTCCAGTCAGTTCATTTGTATTTTTGTTTTGGTTTTGGGGCTGCAGTGGTGGTTCTGGGGCTGTAGTGGTTTTGGTGCTGCAGGGGTTTTAGGGATTTGATTTAACATGGTTTTGGGGCTGTAGGGGCTGTAGTGGTTTTGGTGCTGCAGGGGTTTTAGGGATTTGATTTAACATGATTTTGGGGCTGTAGTGGTTTTGGTGCTGCAAGGGTTTTAGGGATTTGATTTAGGATGGTTTTTTGGCTGCAGTGGTTTTGGTGCTGCAGGGCTTTTAGGGATTTGATTTAAGATGGTTTTGGGGCTGCAGTGGTTTTGGGGTTGCAGGGCTCTTAGAGGCTGGAGTGCTATTATGTCCATAGAACAGATGAATATAAATGTTGACACCTTATGTGTTTCTTCCCGGTACACTTTTTTTTTTTTTGGTTTTGGGGCTGTAAGGGTTTTAGGGAACACCTGTGGTACCTTTTTATTTCTGTTTTTAAGATGGTTTTGGGGCTGCAGGGGTTTTAGGAATTTGATTTATGTATTATGTGCATAGAACAGATGAATATAAATGTTGACACCTTATGTGTTATTTTTTTTATATTTTACATTTCAGGTGTTATAGTAGGATGAGAATTTCTTAAAGGCATAGTTGAATCTTGAAATAGGCATCAAAGAAGGTAAGATCTTTCATATTTTGTTTCTTTTTTTTTTATCGTCCTTTATATATTTTGAAATAGGAAAAACTTCTTCTTATACATATTTTCTTAGATTCTCATTTTACATGCATTCATTATACCTTAGAATTGGGATGGGAATTGTTTTTATCTTTTTCTTTTTTGTTGAATAGGACTGAGTCACTATTGTGTTTTTATCTTTTCTATTTCCTGAAGCCTCTCAAAATGTATCCTATAACCACAGGCTAATAGAACTTCAAGTAAACAAACACTTTTTCTCCTCGTGTAGTTTTTTTGGCAATACAAAACTGAATATAATGGATCGTTATACTTTTTTCCCTGAAAGAAAGCTAGATAAGCCACCACGTATCAATGGATAAATCGGGAAAGTCATGGTCCCAAAAGAATAAACCAGAGTCAATTCTTTCATCAACCAACAGACATTCCATTTCTACATGTATAATACTGAAAGCAACTTAGGCTAAGCTGCTAAGGAAACAGAGCACCAATAATGCTAATAAAAACACTGTACAACCTCTATGAGGTTTTATGTTTTGACTTTGTTATTTTTTTCTTCTTTCACATAGATTATATTGAAAGAATTATTTCACTTTGAAACAAGAATCTATACAGATATTTATTAATAGGATAGACAGATATGATCATAAAAAACATGTTTAATGTAAATTTGGTTTATGTATTTTATCCATTAAATAGTATCTATCTATATATTGAAATAATAAGCAATGCATAATCTGTATTTGTTATTGGTTTCTCAAATAAGTGGTTGAATTGGATTTTGTCATCTTAGTGGGGAATAAGAGGGTCGGGTTGAACCGCAAAGAATGGCTCTTTCATTTTTGATGCAATATGACATCTATAAAAGTGATTATTTCATTTCTTGAACATGATGTCTTGTTACATTTATTTAATGTCAATTATGTCTACAATTTCTTATGCAGAGTAGAGGCTGTCCTCTTTTGAGCATATATGCCACACCGATATTACAAGCCAAGGAAAAACTTTTCCTTGATCAGGGGTGGCAGGTATATACATTTATAAAAGTATCATTAAATAATGTTGGTCATCCTTCTATCATAGCAAATTGCGAATTGTATCTCATGTTTATTGGACCTATTATTTTTTAGTGGAAGCGGAATCCCTAATTGATTTGTGTTCTTATATGAGATTTTCTTCTACCTAATTTGGTGTTTCAGAAAGGTAACACAAGGCTTTAGTTTTACTGAAGGACTTAGTGATGCTCATGGGTTGCCATCTTAGGACTATAGTTTGTGAATAGGAAAAACAATCTGTAGGCAGGGGAGGCCAAAACAATATATAAAGTGGAGTATAAGCTTTTTATTTTATGTCCCTGCTCAAGAATGATTTGGTTACTGATTGCCTGTGTGTTCCCTTGATTTATGAACATGTTGGTCCTTTTTTAGAGTTTGTTCATATTATTTTATATATCATGAAATGTCACACTAACTCTATTTTTCATCTTTCTTAAAAGTATGCTTTATTCATCTGAAAATTCTCAAACTTACCTGGGTTTCTTTTATTACCTAATTTTCTATTTGGAGCTCTCATTGGATTCATAAAATCTTCATTGTTATCTGATCAGGCTCATAAATAAAACCTAATGTCGACCTCAGATTTCATTT
Organism: Acorus calamus; assembly: GCA_030737845.1. NCBI lineage: Eukaryota > Viridiplantae > Streptophyta > Magnoliopsida > Acorales > Acoraceae > Acorus > Acorus calamus. Next base: position 23,840,191 of record CM060859.1, read on the forward strand.
CTATGTATTTTTTAAAGGGACCCAAATTAGAGTATGTAATATCAAATTGCAAAAATACATGTACTTCATTTATGTGTATTGTATGCCCTTTTTTTTATAAGTAAATCTGTTTTATGTTGAAACATATCAATACACCTCATTCTCATTTTTCTTCTATTTTGCTTCCTTTTTCCCTACTTTGTAAGCAAAGTTCTTGGAACATATTGAATTCCTTTTTTCCTTTTTCCCCTTTTTTATTCACTGAATTGTTCATTTTATTATTAGAAGTTGTTATATAATTAGTAGTTTCTCAGTAGCCTGAGTTTCCTTGTGTTAGAACATATTGAATTTCTCAAAAATTAAGATTTAGAAGTTTCCATTACATTTCTAACGTATATTTTATTCAGTTACTTAATGTCTTCTATTTAGTTACGCGCATTTGCGCATACATATCACTAGTATATGTAAATCCAAATACCCACTAGGTTAAACTTATGTTGGTAGATGAGGAATATTTTACACATTCTATTTTGTTAACTTTGAAACACACAGAATATATAAAATCTTATACAATTTGTTAAAAATGTGAAAAACCTTTCGTGCATGACGATTTATCCCTCCGGATAGATTATAAAACAATATTCAGCGGGGTAGAATCATCATTTACAAAAGATTTTTCATATTTTTAACACATTGTAGGTTTTTTTGGTATAACATGTTTTTCTTACCAATGTGTTAACTAGAGAGAATATTCACATGATAATTTTAATCTGTCATTGAAAATTTAACTCAGGGGTTATTTGGATTTACATAGATATTTTCATAGGGTTATGTGGATTTTAAGAAAAGTCAGGGGCTTATATGGATCTGAGACAGTTTATAGGGGGTTATTTGAATTTTTTCCTTATAATTATTTTAGATTCAAATGGAATAAATGATTTTCTGTTTGATTGTGTTTTTACTTTTTAGTTATTCTTGTTGAGAATTGTAATAATTAAAGTTTTGTTGTTTGATTCATCATGAATAAGATGTATATAAAAATTATAAAATATATGAAAAAAATGATTTGACATGTGAGTTCTCTTATATCAATAGATAAATTGGATAGAATAACATAATTTCATGAAAGATTTAAAATATAAATATTAATTTATTCATATTTATTCTAACGCAATTATACTCATCTATTCCTTTCACCCAAACCGCAATCTAAATAATTTGGGTGGTTTTTATATTTTGGATATCTAAAGTCTCAAATACTTTAGGGTGCAGTTATAGCCACCCCTTTTATTTTCCCACCTAGACAAATCCTCATAGTTTATGAGCCCACCCTTTTATATATACTCCACACTACTCACTGCAACCCTAACCCCTTCATTCCATCTCACAACACACACTCTCTCTCTCTCTCTCTCCCCCCCCCCCTCCCTCTCCGGTTCCAGCCCCGCCATCTGTTGCCGGCGGTCCTCTCTCTCTTTGTTCTCCTCTCCCTCCCTCTTTGTTGCAACCCCTCCAATTTCAGCCCCTCACCAATGGCATCTCTCCTTTTCAGTTCCGTGAGCACATCAACCACCATCAATTTTTTATCTTTTTTTTTTCAAATCTTACAAACTCTATGTTTGAATGCCCTGCATTTTAACTTTAAATTAATTTTTATCCCTTTGTTTGTGAATGCATTTAATGGAAGTTTTTGTTGTGTGAGGTTTTATATATTTGATTTCATTTTTTATCCATTCCTTCGTGGGTGATTAGATGAATGATATGTGCGTGCGTTTGGTGATTTTTTTATTTTTTATTTGTACAGATGGGGTTTTAGGTTACAAAAAAAAAAAAAAATCTTCATGAAGGATTGTGTTTTAAATTAAACCTGGCTTTCACGGTAGCTTGTTATTGATGAAAATGGACCTTTGTCCCCCAAGATTTTGAACTTTAATAGAGGATGGGTTTGTGAAGCAGGGGATTTTGGTAAAAAAATGTTGATACTTTGATAGTGGTGCTTGTGAATATGTTTGGTGGGGAGAATTGTACTATGATTTTGTAAATAAGCCATGTTGTCTTTGTCTGGCTAGATTTGGAATACAAAAAAAAACATTGACAAATTTTTTTGTTTCGATTATTTTTTATTCATTTGTGTGTTGGACTTGTTGTTCATTTGTTGAAGTTCTAAACACAGACATGCCATCACTTAAACTAATGAATGAGTATCATGATGTACCATGTAAAAGATTTATCATTCCTATGATTGATGCATTCCATCTACAATGTTGTGGAAAATTTATTGTTATGCATTAAGCATGTAATAGTTAAATATGAGAGGCACCAGTCCTTGTAAAAGATTGGGAGACTAATATCATATGTCATCTTATTAAAAGATAAATCACATATTGGTTCCTTTGAAAATTTACTACATAAATATGTGCATTCTTTGTATACTTGATGAATCTTAGTATACAAGATATGTTTCTTCTGGTCTTTGAAGTAGTGGGGTAATAGTTTGATGAGTGCTTAGCAAAGATGCTTGGATGTAGTTTTTTACTAGTATTGGACTTTGTCATATCAATATAGTGTGGAGTTTTTAAGTCCACATACTGCATGAGAACTTTTCATGAGCTTCTAAGACACAGCTGCAGCTAGCAATTTGTCTGAAGTAAATGTAATACACCTATGTATTTAGGTGTAAAAGGATCTTTGTGTGCACTTGTTACTTCATCAAATCTTCTTGGAGTCCTGCAACTAGCAATTTGTCTGAAGTAAATGTAATACACCTATGTATTTAGGTGTAAAAGGATCTTTGTGTGCACTTGTTACTTCATTAAATCTTCTTGGAGTCCTGCAACTAGCAATTTGTCTGAAGTAAATGTAATACTCCTATGTATTTAGGTGTAAAAGGATCTTTGTGTGCACTTGTTACTTCATTAAATCTTCTTGGAGTCCATTGTTGGAGGTCCACTTGCTACTGTTGTCCGAAGGCATTCTGGACCTATGTGTGCCTATTCATCATCACCGTAGGTACTGGTGATAAATTTAGCAACTCACTATGATGTCAGCCCTTGAGATTTTTCTTTCTTAGAACATTCCCTATTAATTAGTGTGACACCTTCAATTCTCTGTGATAATTAGCAAAGACATGCTCCATGTCGAACCGAATCAAACAGGGAAGACATCGGGCATGTCGAACGAGATGCAATGTTTTAAATATCGATATAATCGATATATCGATTAGGGGGTCCAATCGATATATCGACCGATATATCAATTGGTTCAAATTTATTAAATATATACGTATTAATCGCTAATAATACATACATATTAAAAAAAATAATACAATATAAATTGTTATAAATAAAAAAAATAAAAAATAAAAAATAAAATATAAACTGTTATTGCGCTATACCCTAACTTAACCTATCCTACACTAATTTACAAATGGGACAATCACACATCACTATCATCCAAAGTTTAAAAAGTTCGGCCACCACTTTGGACGGGAGCAGTATCATCTAAAAATAAAATAAAAAAATCAACCCATTATATTTTAATATATACGTATTTATAATTCCTAATAATACATACACATTAAAATAATAATACAATATAAACTGTTATAAAAAAATAAAAATAAAAATATATATATATATATATATATAAAGTGTTATTGCGCTCTACCTAACTTAACCTAACCTACACTAACATGGTAACACATCACATTTTGCTGACGTCAGCGGGCTTTTTTATACATTTAGCTGACGTTTTGCTGACGTCATTGGACTTTTCGATAAAACCTCGCGAAATCATCAATTTATCGCGTTTTCGTCGGCAAAACCGATATATCGATAAATCGATCGCGATTTGAAACCTTGACGAGATGCAGAATGAGACCAAGATTTCTGGTTTCAAAAAGACATGCTTCATGTCGAACTGAATCAAACATGGAAAACACCGGACATGTCGAACGAGACGCAAATGGGACTAAGGTTTCTGGTTCCAGAAAGACATGCTCCATGTTGAACCGAGTCAAACAGGGAAGACATTGGACATGTCGAACGGGATGCAAATGAGCCTACGGTTTCTCGTTTCAGAAGGACATGCTCCATGTTGAACCGAATCAAACATGGAAGACATCGAGCATGTCGAACGGGATGCAAAGTGGGACTAAGGTTTCTGGTTCCAGTAAGACATGCTCAATGTCGAACCGAATCAAACAGGAAAGACATCGGACATGTCGAACATGATGCATAATGAGACTAAGGATTCTGGTTCTAGAAAGACATGCTCCATGTTGAATTGAATCAAACAGGAAAGACATCGGGCATGTCGAATGCGAGACTTATTAGTTTTGATTGTGTGGTGGGTAATAAATTTATGGGGGAGGTGTGGGGTGGGGTAGTGTTTGAGGTGGGTTGGGTGTACCAATGGGGTGGGTTAGCAATGAGAAAAATATAACAAATCAGTTTTTTTATTTAAATAAAAGGGGTGGATAGGAAAACATGTGGGGTGGCTATAACCGTACCCAATATTTAAACCCTTCCTTTCTTATTTTTCTCACCTATAAAAAAAAACCCTAAATCTCTCTTACCCCTCGCGCCTGTGGAACCCTCACCGCCTTGTCTCCCCTTCTGCTCTCCCCATCCAACGGTGTCCTTCACAACGATTGTCAAGCATTGCCTTGGAGGATTGCCCACTGTCGCCGGTCTTCATCGCCACCCTCTTCTCTCCATGCCCGCATGATTCATTGAGTCCGCGCAGTCTGGAATCCCATTGCCTCCCGGTATCCCTCCCTTGCCGTTCTTCATACATGCAGAGACAGCAGGACTTGAAAATTTGGTATCTTCAACAGTTTTTGAATTTCAAATTCCTTTTTTTTTTTTGCGATTTAATAATTTTAGTAATCGGTTGTGATCATAACCTCTTATTGGGTCTCATATAAGCAACCCGTATATGAAATTATAGTGTTTGGTATGATTCAATACTGCTCATTTAGAGTTTTAGATGGGTCAGTATGATTTGGCTCCTGGAGTACTTAAAATCATTTTTTTTTTCTCTTTTTTTGTTCTGTGAATCTCTTTATATTATAAATTGAGGTGTTTGAAGACCATTCAAATTGTTGGGTGATTCTGGGTGTGGTGGGTTATTTTTCAGTTTGGATTTGGATGGGTAAAGCAGGATCTTTTATGTGTGGATGTTGGTGACTTGCATTGTATAAATTAAACGGGCATGGGAGGTATACAAGTTTTATTTTAAGATTAAATTTTCATATTTTGCACATTGTAGGTGTTGAGGGCATTTCTATATGGGGAAGAGGAAAAGGTCACAGAAGGTTTCAAACACTTCAATCGCCAAATCTGCTCCTCAAAAACTGTGGGTTTTTTTTTTATTGATGTAACTATTCATTTTGTTGTTTTATATTTCATGGACTAATCTATTCTCTCAATGTGATGTTACATGTTTTTTGGGCTTTTTTTTTACGTTTTGCACTTTTTTTTTTGGAGCAGTTCTGTGGGTGGTTGTTATGAAGGAGAAAAGCTTTCTGGTCTCTTAGAAAAACTTGAGAAGTACGTGCCTACATAGATTTGTTGCTTTTGCTCCATAATCTTCCATCACATTGAGAAGATGTGAAAATGTGATGTTTAATGATATTGTTCATATGTTGATCTCACATTTGTTTGATTTTTTTTTTGTATCTTTTCGCAGGGAAATAGAGTTGGCAAATATTTCAAAGGGAGATATGCTGCCTGATAAAATATGGTTCAAGGTGATCTCTCTCTCTCTCTCTCTCCCTCCCCCTATAACTAAATAGCTAGTTAGCTATCCATCTCTCACTCTTTTTTATGTTGGGTAAGTAAATAAGTAATCATGATTGCCATTGTTTTATTATTATTGTAATCCAAAGATATTTCCTGTTGATAGTGGTTTTCCCTTGATTTAGCTTCAGATTTAGGTAGTCATGATGATCAGTAGATTTTTTTTTATTGGTTTTTTGTTTTGGTTAAATTTTTCTCTAGCAGCAGGTGGCAAGACTCGAACTCAAGTCCCTTTACTAAAGATGGGATACCTCTACCATCCTACCAAGAGGAGGTTTGGTAATCAAAACATGAAAGTTAGTATACACCCCCAAAAAAGCTACTTTGGCCAACTAATAAGAAACTTAGCCATGGGTGAGCTTTGTGGAAATGTCAAAGGAGAGTGTACTGGCAATTATTGGTCGTGTGGAGGCTTCTGGCATGTGACAGAGATGATGATGAATAAATAGAAAAATGAGTGCCAACGACAATCTATATAGTTGCATATACTTGAATAACCATGGTTGAACATTTTCTTGTAAAGCACAACTTTTAACTTTATAATTAAATTGTGCTTAAGCTGGCTGAAAGGAGGGGCATTTATCAATGTTATTCATGATTTATCAAAATATATGTTGTCTAAATTTGTTTCAGCCAAGCTTTGTACTCACTCTGCGCTTTGGTCAAAATTTTGTTTACAAGTGGTTTAATATATTACTACATGATGAAACTCTTCATTTTTCCAATCTGAAACCTGAGGTCATGTGTAGCAACAATTCTCCATTGGAGTCAATGATGTAACCCGCGTGTTGGAGAGGATGCCTTCACATGAGGCAGAACAAGGTGCTGATGAGCCTCCTTCAGTTCACGCTAGTCCTAAACTGCCTCTCGTGAAACTGCAGGTTGTTCTCATACTTCAACTAATCTACAATGTTGTATTGAGAGCTTATAGTTTTGCTGTCTTTTTTATGTGAACCAGATTTTCTCTAAGCCAGAAATCAAACACAGAGTGAGTGTTTTAACAGGTTGATGTAGTGATTGCAGGCTGTGCTCGTAGCTTCTGACTGCAACCCAAAATGGTTGACAAAACATCTCCCAGGTTTGGCATCCTCAAAAGGAGTTCCTGTAATCTCTGTGAGGGATAATAAAGGAGGTTCCCTTAGATTAGGTGAACTCGTGAAGCTGAAAACTGCGCTTGCCATTGGAGTGAAGGTCTTCTTATAAAAAATAAATTATACTCCTATTAGCTTTACAAATCATGCTGTTTCTTAATGTTCCACTAATCTACGCAGGTAGAGGAAGCGAGATCAATAGAACCCTGGATCAAATTCTGCATTGTAGGGAGACTTGAAGACCATAACTTAAAAAGAGATTATAGAAGATGATGGTGACTATAACACTGAGTGATGGAGATGACATATCAAGAAATTATTCAATTTCTTTGTAAAACATTCTCACACCATGAATAGAAATGTGGGTTTCTGATATTCTTCTGCCCTAAATGTGGGGTGTTTTTTTCATGTCAGAGTTTTGCATAATACCATTTTTCAATCTCTACATACAGTCCTACGTACGCATGTTGTTAGTGCATATACCATACTCTCTACAACCCAAAAATCTGAAAACTGTATCATCCATGAATGCCTAAATTTAAAGATTTTTCTGACAAACCAGATTCAGTTCACCCATTCAACCAATGCACAGCAACAACAAAAAAAACTCAGTGAATGCAAGACACAATCACGAGTCATCTTTCACTGACAAATGCTCACACAAACACAAGTGCTCAGACCTTTTTTTACTACAATCAATCTTCACTAGTTTTTAAAGTCATGCAAGATGACCTGCTCTTCAAAGTCCTTGACATTCCCCAATGGGTTCTTCTCAAACCTCCCCAACCTGAAAGGCTCCAGGTCCACCCCATGCGCCTCCCCGTCCAGCGCCAGGTCCGCCAATATCCTCCCCACCACCGGCCCCATCTTGAACCCGTGCCCCGAAAACCCCGCCCCGACCACCACATCCCTCCCAAACCCCCCTCCAAGGAAGTCAATCACATAGTCCCCATCAGGGGTCATCGAATACATACACGCCTGCGCCGACACCGGCTCCTCCGACTCCACCCGCCCCCCAAACCTCCCCTCGATCCACGGCCGACCGCCTTCTTAATCGTCTCCATATCATGGGCCCAGGCCCGCCTATCCGGATCGCAGGCGTGCCCGCCGTGGAGCGCCACCTTGATCAGCCCCGGGAACTCCAGCGACGGCGTACCGTATATATACGGCTCGCCGTAGCTCGCGAAGGTCGGAAAACCCGCCTCCGCCGTGAATTCCCCTTCGAAACCCTCTCTGATCCTCCAGTAACAGATGGTAGTGTGAATGGGCTGAATGGGAAGCCCAAGCCCAGTAACCGTTTTAACTAACTCCCGCGTCCAGGCCCCAACGGTACAACGCACTTCTTTCCCAAGAAGCAATCTCCACCGTCGGTTTCAACACGTAAGATCCCATCCAACCGTTTGATCTGCGAGACCTTGACGTGGTCCTTCAAAACCGCGCCGTATTTGACGGAGAGGGCCAAGAACATGGACTGGGCCTTGGTGGGCTTGATGACCCCGCCAAGTTCGGTGAGGAGCCCGATCCAGTCATCGGGTATGGAAAAGAGACCCGAGAAGCGTTTGGAGAGCTCGTCGGGTTTGAGGAGCCGATAAGGGAGGGAAGAGGATTCGCAGTTGGAGATGACGGAGAGGAGGCTCTTGTTGTTGGATGGGCCGAGGTCGAGGTGGTGGGCCTTGGTGAGGGACGAGAAGCCGATGTCGGAATGGGCCTGGGCCCAGAGACGGGCAGAGTCGAGGACGAGAGGGAGGTAGTAGGGTTCGGGGTAGGTGGAGCGGATGGTGCGGGACTCGCCGTGGGAGGAGCCGAGGTGGTGGAGGAAGTCGAACCGCTCAACGAGGAGGACAGAACGCCGCGTTTCGCGATCTCGTAAGCCGTGCAGCACCCGATGATGCCCGCGCCAACCACGATCGCGTCGAAGATTCGGTCATCGGACGGCTGAGATTCCATCACCCGCTCTGTTTTTTTTTTTTTTTTTTGGGGGGGTTGCTTTGTAGCTCACTGTGAGTGAGTGAGTGAGTGATTGATTGTGTGTGGATGGGTTGTGTGGGTTTTTGAAGTAGGTGGGGTTGTGAGAGTGGGCTTTGTTTTGGAGGTAATAACGAAATTGCCATTGATTTTTTTTTGTTTTTTTTGTGGGGACCATTGACCAATTGCATGTGGTCATTTTGATGGCATGCATCGTGCCGGCTGTATTATATTATTTATTTATTTATTTAAGAAGAAATTAATTAGAGGTCTTATAGTCACCGTTAATTATTTTTAGATCCCTAGAAATTTTTCAAGTTTATTTTAGGTTCCGAAGGCGGTGAAAAATTATCTTTGAGCCCCTTCAACTGGATGTTTTTTTAAAATATTGAAAATGTCCACCATGCAATTATTTTAGTGCATTGTTAATACTTTTCACTACATTGTTAAATATCTTCATTACACTATTAACACTCTCTTGTATATTGTTATCCTTCTCATAGAATGCCTTCCCCCCTCTCGGTCCAATTGTTTTCTATACCACTGGCCGTGCCCTTAGAGTGCTAGCGCGCAACCTCTTTATAGGCTGTCTACGTACCCCTGAGGGATCAAGCCACACGTAGTTCCCAAATCACCTATATAACCATTTTGCCACTAAGTGTTAGTAGGTTTTTTTCCAGGAAAACGTCTCCAGCAATCATGACCCACGTCGGCCCCTGATCTCTCACATTCCGCTAGTAGTGGGCTTTAAGTGCCAACGTGGCGGTTACATGAGCTATTGGTCTTCTGACCGTTTTTCCATCTGCTCGGCATCCCTTGGCGTGTTTGCCTACGCGTTACGTTTTCAAGTATATCTGGGAGGAGTAAGGTCGACCGACCAGACCTCATGTCCGGCCGTGCTTTAGGCTGCTTGTTATCGAGGAGTAAGGTCGACCGATCAGACCTGATGTTTGATCGTGCCTTAGACTACTCGTTTATGAGTAGTAAGGTCGACCGACCAGACCTGGCGTCTGGTCATGCGTTAGACTAATCGAGGTGACATCCTCTCACGAAGTGCTCGACCATCTAGTTAAATCCTTTAGTCTAGTCGTGTCGACTCACTAGATGATGTCGTCATGAAGTCATCTACCTTGGATCGGGCCCACTGGGCCCTAATACAGATGGTCCATGTTCGTCTCACCTTGACACGTGTCCTAGCGCAGATTTTTACCTCCACATGTATATTGTAATCACTCTGTAGTACATTGTTAACTATCTCAAGTATATTATTAGTACTCTTTAGTACATTGTTAGCCTTCGCATAATTGGGCGAGAGCATTTTCGGTATTTTTGAATAACATTCTACTAAAAAGTTTAAAGATAATTTTTCAATTTTTTAGGGACCTAAAAAACTTTAATATTCTTAAGGATCTAAAAAAAATAGATGGGTGATCACATTGACCCCAATTAATTTTTCTTTTATTTTTTAAGACAATTTAAATCTTTTGGTTACCATGTGGATGTTGGTGGACTAGATAGTGTTGGTCTTATAGCCTTATACTAGATTTATTGAGTGTTGTTACACTTTTTTTTCACTCTCAATATTAATTTCGATAGAAAATCATTATAGCATATACTCACATTGACAAAATATATGTTTTAATAGATTTTTTTTACATTTTCTATAAATTCTTCACACAAATCACTAAAGTGTATGTTTCTTTTTTTTTATAAAAACAGTACAAAAAGATATATTGTTTTTAAAAGATTCAGAACATAAAAGAAGAGTTGTACGTCACATTACCCATGTTTATTTTATAATAAATATGAAGGACAATTATTGATTCATACGATTACTTTTTCTATATGTTTTGAATTTTTTAATATATATAATTTTAAAAAAAACACGTGTCAAATGAATTAAATGTATGTTTTCTTGCATATAAAAAAACTAATTGTACTAATTTATCTTTCTTTTTTTATTGGTATTGTACTAAGTGGGGTCATCTCAATTACAAAAATGATTGTGTATACCAGGGTTTTATGCTGAAGTTGTTATAACTAGATACCAATCAAGTTTTACCATGTAGATAGACCAAAGATTTAACAATGCATGCACATGCATAAAAATGAAGATTTTTTCATGATTTTGTTTTGGGAAATTTTTAAAAATAACCTTGTGAAAAAAGAATTTTAAAATTGACTCTCTGATCAAAGTATTTGCAAAACTGGTTCTAGGGTCAATTTTGACCGGTCAACGCGTCCATATGACGTACTGACCGAGCTAAAATATGCCACGGCGGAGACGTGATTGTCTTCGCCGACCCCCGCGCGAAGCCCGCAGTGTGTGTGGATCGCGCGCGGGGGTATTGAGACGTGATGCATAAACACGTCTCCAATCCATGCATGCATGGTTTTTTTTTTTTACTAATATTTGCATGAATTTTGTTTACATTAGTTTTTTTTGTTTCTTTATTCCAATACATAATGTTATATAAAGTTCTATTTTCAGCCCCACAATTCTAGTCTGTGTGTGTTAAATTTTTTAAAAATAATACACCTTATATATTAGTACATATTTTTATAAAAAATAAAGCATGTAATATAATAAATTGCATATATGTATTTATAAAAAAAATAATCTTTTTTTAAGATCTTTCTTCTACGTGAGAAATTTTTTTTTTTTGCTTTGGATTTTGGTTTACGTGCATGCATGAGTTTTGTTTTTTTAGTAATGTTTGCATCATATATACACATCAATATTTAAATTTTATTATCTATATGTTGTATTTTATAATAAATATGATTTTATTTTATTCAGAAAAATATTAAATCAAGTATTTTTTTGTTAATCTTATTATATAAAAAATAAAATTTGAAACAAAAAACTAAAATATAAAAATTCACGTTTGAAACTGATTATGTGAAAATACGCTTTTACATAAATAGAATCAATTTTAATAATTATTTTCAAATATGACAACTCTATAACTAGATAACAAATAAAAATAAAACCTATACATGCAAACATTAGTAAAAAAAAGCCAAAAACCAATGCAAAAAAAGAAAATTCCTCACATAGAATATATATATATATATATGCAATTTATTATATTAAAGGCTTTATTTTTTATAAAAATATGTACTTAAATATATAAGGTATATTATTTTTAAAAAATTTAACACATACATAGAATTGTGGGACTGAAAATGAAACTTTATATAACATTATTTATATAAAATTCATGCAAATATTAATAAAAATAAAAAAAATAAAAAATACAAACAAACCATGCATGCATGCATGGATTGGAGACGTGATTATGCATCACGTCTCCCATTGAGACATGATGCACAATCACGTCTCGGCCCCCGCGTACGCTGCGGGTTGCGTGTCGGAGTCGGTGAAGACGTGATTGTGTGAATCACGTCTCCACCGTGACATTTTTTAGCCATGTTAGTACACCATATAGGCGCACTAGGCGTGCTGACTGATCAAAATTGACTCCAATACCAGTTTTGCAAATACTTTGATAAAGGAGTCAATTTTAAATTTTTTTTTTTAACAGGTTTATTTTCAAAAAATTTCCTTTTGTTTTTCTGTTCACGTGAGTTGCTCAATGGACCACACAAATGTCTTCTATATTTGACACATGGGAATATGGGATCCGGTCTCACTATAAGTTTGATCAGGGAAGCATGGCAGGATTGCAAATTACATGAAATGTGAGGTTCGGTTAAAACTGGTACAATTGCATCACGGTGGTTGAATTGCACCCATTTTACACGGCAGTCCCCGGTTCGATCCCGGACCCCTTTGGAGAGTTTGTTAGAGTTTGCGTACCAGTCCTTTTAATTTGTAAACCTTGCCATAAAAAAAACAAAAAAAAAAACTAGTGTGATTCCATTTTTGTACCTATCACGGGGACTGAGATTCCATGCAAATCAATTATTATTTTTTCAGAAAAAAACACCGACCGGTACGTTGTACGCATCTGGCCAATTGGTATCACTTTCGTAGACACGTTCGCAAAAGATTTCCCAAGGACGCTTTAGAGCATCTCCAACGCATAATATAATATGGACAAAACCTTTATATATATATATATATATATATATATATATATATATATATACACTCGTGATATGGTGCGATCGTGCAGATCCGACGTGCGTCGTCCGATCACGGGTCCATCGCATCAGACGGTCGGGGGCGATTCACATCGACCGTTGGATGCGATGGACCCACGATCGGACAACGCACGTCGGATCTGCACGACCGCACGCTATCACTCGAATATATATATATATATAAAGAGATTGTGTTTTGGTGGGGGTGGGAATTCCCCTTCATTTTTTTATTATTAATATTATTTTTAAAATTATATAATATTGTATCAAAATTTACTAATAAATGTTAGTAACGTTAATATGTTTTTATCAAAAATTATATAATTAACAAGGTTTAGTTGAGACTTTTAAAATTAGTCTAATATTAAAAGGTTTTCAAAGTTTTTTTTTTAAAATTAGTAATGTTTTAACTGTATAAGATAACATAATTCTTAATAATCAAACATATGAGGATCTATTTAACCGGTCCTATAGGAAACTAATTCAATATCAGTCTTATTTTGAAGGTATCGACGAGACATTTCAATGATAATATTTTCATTAAAAACGGATTAACTGATCTAAATGTGTTTAGAGGATATTTTAAGTATTTTAAAAGTGAAGATGTATTTTGAATGTGACATTTAAATGCACATAAAAAAAACTTCAAATTTGAAGGACGAAATCCAAACATTCATATTTTAAAGACTGTTTGGAATATGGTCGGAGCAAAATGCACTCCAAATTTAGAGATTTAGAGGGTCGTGGGATTTATTGATACAACTCTCAACTTTCGTAAGATTTCTTGAAGATGAGATCCAATCAGTAATATCAATTTTGACAGTCCCCAACTAAAAATTAATATGAATTTAAAAAATATGTAAAATCTCACGTATTAAATGTACCAGGGGGACGTGTTAACATTAATTTCATTACATCTTGGTTTCTTGCCATTGCATGCAGGGGAGCCACTGGTTTCTCACTTGATTCGGGGAAATGCTGGAGATTGCTGAGGTGTTTTTACTTTTTTTTTTAATATATAACACATTTCGATGAAATACGTATATATAATTTTTTATATATAATAAATTAGGGAAAATTTCAAATAACCCCCCAGACATCCATATAACCTTCCAGCTTTTTCTAAAGTCTATATAATCCCCTGAAAACATATATATAAATCCAAATAACCTCCTGATTTTTACTTCTGTTAACAGATAAGGAATATCTTACGAATATTATGTTTTATTAACCCTGACTGAAAATACAATATACCAAAAAGTTGCTATAATTTATTTAAAATGTGAAAAACATTTTATACATGATGATTTTACTTCTCTAGATAGATTATAAAACTCTGTCCATAGGAATAAAATCGTATCATTTATAGTGGATTTTTTGAATTTTTAACACGTTATAGAGTTTTTGGTATACTATATTTTCAACAAAGATTAGACATAATATTCACAAAATAATCTTAATATGTCAACGAAAATTTAATTCATGTGACTATTTGGATTTACATAAGTTGTTTCAGGGGATTATATGAATTTTTGGAAAAGCCAGGTGGTTATATAGATTTTAAGCAGTTTACTGATTTATTTGGACTTTTCCCAATAAATAAACCCTACCTCGATCTCAAAAAAAAATCTTGTATAGTGTCATTTGGTCCGAACACCGTTTTTATATATATATACTTTAGTACACTTTGATTAAGAAAGTACATTGTTTTTCATAATAAAAATGAACTCCACCTCGTATGGATCCAATGCATGTATTTTTACATTTTTTATAACATAATATATACAATAGTACATTGTATAAGCGCTGTTACATTTAATTTTTTTATAGTATAAAATACAATTTTATATAGTTCATTAAAAATCAAGTGAAATATATAAATCGTTAAATAATGTATATACCTAATTAATATTTTTTTTACACTTATTAAAAATAAATTCATTTAATTTAAAATAGAGCGGTATACGTTTTTTATCAAAACATATACCTCATTAGATGATGTTTACTATTTTAAAAAAAATCAAAATATATGTAGTATGATTTTTGAACGGAAAAATATCAGTCTAACATTTTCAATATTGTATTGTATTTCCCTTCTATTTCAAATTGACACGAGTGCGAGTCCCCCACACGCTTGGTACAGTGATGAAAGGCATCCCCCTTTAGATCTCGTTTGAAACGGAGATAAGTTTTATTCTTCTGTATACATTTATCTGAGTATAAGTGAATATAAATAAGGATAAAGTGATTTTGTGTTTGGTTGTGTTTGAATTATTCTCGTTGGTAAACGTAAGAATAAATGTTTTGTTGTTCGGGTAAAATGTGAATAAAATATTGATAAAGATTTAAAAATGTAAAAAAAATAATGATAGTTGATTTGACAGATGATTTATAAGAGGTGATGACAGTTGATTTGATAGTGAGCCCACATATTCTTTGGGTGGAATAACCTATGATAACTTTAATTCCACGGGTTGATTGCAATACATATATCATTTTATACCAGTTTATTCTGACATACTTTATCAGGGGTTGTTCAGAGCAAACAAACACGTTAAAATTCTTATATGAGATTATCAGGGCTTAATGGGGGGGTTGTGGTATCAATCCCTGCTTTTAGCGGGAGGAAAAAAACAACCACCTATGGGCTAGGTCTATAAGGAGTAAGCTTTATCTAATGTGATCGCCCTCGTGGACTTATATACCAAAAAAAAAAATAATAATAATAATAATAATAATAATTGGCATGAGCGAGAATGCTTTAAAACATAGGCACATTTGGGTAGCGGGTTAAACGGGAATAAATGTGGTATAAGGATGATATAAGAATGGATAAGGAAAATGATTGTTTGTTTGCAAAGTATAACTTGATATTACTAAGTCAGTTTAATCGAGTATAATAATTCTATGCAACCCCTAGGATAAGCTATACTCAGGGTTCACATGTCAAATCAGTTTTTTACACTTTATTACATCAAATCACCTATCAACACCTCTTATACATCAAATGACTCACATGTCAAATTAACATTTTACACTTTATTTATATTTTATTCTTTATCAATCAAACAACTCAACATTTATTCTTACGTTTTCTAATGAGAAGAAAAAAAACACAATCAAACATTTCTTATTTATGTAGATTTGTTATCTATACTGACATAGTTATTTATTCAAAATAACTCAATTCATCGATCCAAACGAGCCAAGAGATTGAGAAAGACTTTTGTCGTGTACGAGGCTGACAGTGGTCCACTTTTGAAAAAGACATGATCAGTCAGTCAGTCAGGACATGCCGCAAGTGCTGTTGTGGTGACCCAGTGAGTGAGCGGGCACGCATTATTATTGTCCATAGCAAGTAGTGTGTGTATAATGGACGGATGAGACCCCGCCACGTTCGAAAATGACCCAACACAGAGCATG
Organism: Acorus calamus; assembly: GCA_030737845.1. Taxonomy (NCBI): domain Eukaryota; kingdom Viridiplantae; phylum Streptophyta; class Magnoliopsida; order Acorales; family Acoraceae; genus Acorus; species Acorus calamus. The sequence goes on from CM060859.1 coordinate 23,856,560, forward strand.
ATAAAGAAGAGATTGACAAGTACGAAGAGATTGGGCTGTTCGCCATGGAATAGATGGAAAGATAAGCACGTGAAAGAAAAGAAAAATGAATATAAACATGTACATACCATAGTTGGTTAGTGCTTCTCCAATAGATAAGTTAGCTAATTAAGATATTAAAATATCATATCAGCATTTTATATTTCAACTACATTGTATTCATATTTAATTTATTGTTGTTACTCCAATAGACTAACGAAATAAATCCACCCACTCAACCTCTCACCAACGACTGGGATGCAAAGTTTAGAGCTCCCAAATATTTTTTTTATAATTCTTTAATTAGAACAATCAAATGGAGCCCACATTTGACTAGGTAAAACTTTAACAACAATTGACTTGAAAGATAACACCTGACACATAAGACTCACATTTTTCTATTGAAACAACATTTTTACATATTGTGTAACAACTTGATATTAACATGTTAGTTAACTTATCTGTTAAAGATGCTCTTATACAAACTTGTTGACATGCCAAATTTGCCAATGCGTGTTATCAAGGCATCAGTGTGAGGTTTTTATTTCATGCATGATGTATCATAATATAGACCACATCATCCGTTCATCTTTTTGGGAATCACTACTACTTCAAGTTCGCTGTATAGGATAGAAGAATAAATAAATATAAAATTTAAAAAGACTGTTGTAAAGAATAAATGGATATAACTATGACAAAATACACGAAATTAAATCAACATTAAGATTCTGTCTCCCTTGAAATTGAGTTATTTCACATAATCTATTCCACTAATACAAGTGAGTCTCGTATCATTCTTATTCACTTTTTATCCATAACTTATCCATGATCAATCAAACAACCAAAAACTCATTATTACATTTACCAACAATAATAACTAAAAACAAAACCAAACTAATTCCACTATTAAGTTATCTATCCGGAATTGTTATCCAAACAGAGGTGTGACTGGATTTCTATGATTACATGCTTTGCAGATAATTACATGTTTAAGTGGCATAAAGAGTGCCACTATCTATATTCACCCTTGTGCGAACATAATGCCCAAAGATCAATGCCGATCATGACATCCATTGTTCACTAAAAAAAGTTGAATATATCCATAACCTTGGTATATTAGTTTCTTCCCTTGATTGGCTAATTCATAATTATATATTGTTTGGAGGATATCGTATATTATAATATTTATGCTACTCACATCTGTGCCGCCGACCTGCAATAACAGACCTACGCCATTACATCATAACATTTATAGAAAAACAGAAGATAATCCTCTCGCATAGATCAACATCCACAAATATTATAATATATGATAAAGAATGCCACTCCTGATGTAGCTGCTCCATGGGACTGGGAGGCTCAAGACAATGCAGACAAAGAAGAATGGAATTTAAATATAGCATGCCTAAGTGGCATCTCTATCTGAATCATTTTGCCTTGGTCAAGTTAGTTTGCTAAACATGAATACATGATAAGCTTGACAGGAATCTTTTTCCCTAAAGTAAGATGGGATAGCATTAAAACAAATTAATCCATAACTTATGCGTACACAACAAAGCAAGGAAAAACTCACCAGTCTTTAAGGAGGTCATTAGCAACATCTTTGTAACTCACTTTTTTCTTTTTGACTGGATTCGGATCAGGTTCTTTGACTTCCTTGACAGGTTTCTTATCTTCAATTGTAGATTTTGCGGCTTCAGCTTTTGTCTGGCTAAGACTCGGTATCATGTCCAACAACATTGCCTGAACAGGGTCAATCATCACCTCTAGTTTTTCAGTGCTCCCACTCTCCAAGCCTTCTATTTCTTTAGCCTTAGCTAATCCTTTATACCTCTTGTTATCACCAAATCCATTATTTTCATCTTCTTCATCTCGAGTCTCCCGTTCTTTTGATTCATCTTCCAACCATTTTTGTTTTTTGGTCAATTCAACTTTTTCCTCCGTTGTGTATTCTTGAACGGGATGAGAATCTTTACTTGAACTGATTTCCTCTCTTCTGCCATGTTCCTCTGAAGATTCAGTATCATCTGATACATTAGTGTCTATTTTAGCAGCCCTGTTGCAAATTCTCGCTCGTTTTCTTTGTACTGGTTTAGTGGCAGTACTTCCCCTCTTCACATTTGTACTGGCCGGTCTCCCTCTTCTCCGCTTTTGATCTCTGTCAGGTTTCAGTAAGGATCCCTTATTATCTGCAACACCAGAGGTGGCAGGATCTTCTAGATCCAATGCTCTGGAAAACAGAAGTTAAAAAGGTCAAATGACTCCAAAGTTTATGACGTGTACATTATTGGAGTTTAAACAGAATAATGTGTGTTTGCTGCAATCAGACATTATTGTCGAATTTATATCTTCCCAAAAACAGAAATACATAACAATATAACAAGTGCAATAGAACAATTTTATAAAGCATATCTTTTTTGTTATCCTCACCTTTGTTCCACAAATAAATCTTCAAATTTGGCTGGCCTCACATTATATGGATCCTCTGCCAAATTCTTACCTCTCTCCAAAGAATCTTCCATCCACTGATGTCTCACAACATGTAATTGTTTGTTGCGCAAAATCCGTCTCTCGGCTGATGGAAAGCTGCAAAAGAATGAAATAAGTATACTAGTTGAGGAATCCTTATTTAATCTTTGTTCAACATATAAACATTGGTAAATAATGAGGAGCAATGGAGAAATTGTGAACATGTTTCATGTTAGATGTTCAAAAATACATGTTTTCATATACTTTTTAGAGTTATCTTGGACATTTCCCTATGCAATATATTCATTTCTACATACATATTAGGAAATTTTCTCTCTTTATATTCAAAGCATAATTTGCACAAATTGACCATATTTATATATTTCATGTGCATAATCATATTTCTCATGTGAAGCGTAATTTTAAATTCATAAATCTCAATTTGGCAGGATATGAAGATAAATTTTCTACATGTTATTGGGAAAAGGAACATGTGCACCTCAAAATCTACATCAAAGAAGGAATCAACATTTACAGGAATCAACATTTACAACTCCACCAAATCAGCAAAATCTTCAATCAAAGCAGCCTTCACATCTCCACCAAATCAACAAAATATCCAACAGATTTTGCATTAACAGATCCACCAAATCAGCATTTACAGCTCCAGATCAGCCCTTAAAACCCTATAGAAAGGGCACTGCATTGGGAAAAAAAGGGGAGGAGGAGTATGGCCAGCAGATCGTCATTCAGCCACAGCCTTTTCCATTCAGCTTTCTTGTTTTTTTGTTCTTTTTGTTTTGAGTTTTTTATTTTAAGTTATTATTTTCAGTTTTTATTAGAGACATAAATTTGATTATATTGTTTTTGTTCAATAAAAAAGTGCATCTTTATTTGATTTTCATGTAATGTTTTGATTTTTATTCAAAAGCACCTTATGTTTTCTGATTTATGCTCCAAGTTTATATAGTTTCTCCAACTCAAATTTCTTCTGATTATGGGTATTTTTAGATCTTCTGTCGTTTTACTTAAATAAGATACAATTAATGCTTTATAAACCCTATTTTTAAATCAAGTAGAAGTGAACTGCTTTTGAAATATTTTATTTTCATTAATTGAACATCTTAACTGTCAAGGAAAAGGGTCTTCACTATAAGAGCCGTCCTAGATCTAGTAGTTAATAGTATATCAACTAATTGAGTTTTAAAAGAGAACTTTAAATCTATATTTTCCATGTGAGCGAGTAAAATCTCTAGACTCAAAAAGCAAGGGAAATTTAAGTGCAAAAGGAAGAACCATCACGATATTGTGGGGTGGATTTTCAACCCTTGGTGGCTTTTTCATATCTTGATTCCAACTTTGAATTTTAATTTAACTTTCATAATAGTTTTCTTAAATCAATACTCGAAATTCTAGTTTTAAAACCTTTTTGTAGGGAATTGATTGTCTTTTATTTTTACCTGTTTGCTTCAATAGTCTCCATGTAGAATCGACCTCTTGTTACCACTTTCTACCAAGAAGAGGTAAGAGTTTTATAAATTTCTTTAGATGGCAAAGATGAAATGTTAACAACAATTTCGAGATCATCAAATAACCCACCAACATTTCATAAATTCAGGAGACTTCGGAAACTATGAATTTTTCAGAGAAACTTTTAAATTAAAAAATTGTGGTTGCACAGGATAATGAATGCAAACATTCCGTATGCTTCCTAACAAAAAGAAAGAAACATGTGTGGTTTACCTTTCATATATCCTTCCGAAGTCTGCATCAGACTCCATCGCTGAGTAACATACCAAGTGAGTAGCACGTGAAAGATTGTTGCTCACTTCACCACCACCTATTGTAGCTTCAAGTTTCAACCTCCTCAATGAAAGCTTTGATATTAATTTTTGTTCATCATTTCTTCAATTACAAGGAACTGTGTCAGTGTATGGTCTCTCTCAAAAGCATACAAGACAACATAGCAATTAGACAATGCCATTCATCAGCATAAACTGATGCGCGGGGGGGGGGGGGTTTGTAAGTAAAAAAACATACATTGATTCCAGGGGATGACAAAAGTAAATACAACAATCCTGAAACAGAAGCCATTTCTCCATCGGACAATATTTCTTCTTGTAATAACCAATCACTTTCAAATCCTCTGATCCTTGAATATTACTGAACATCTGAAATAAAAATGTAGAAGCATGACAAGGACTTGAATGAGGATTCATTTGTTAAACCTTGTTAAGTCATCCACAGTAAAGAATCCATAGAGCAGCATCAATTAGCCAAGTAGAATAGTCAGATTTAATTAACATCTCTTATTAGAAATGCTTGCTGCATATAACTACGTAAAAAGTAGTGGAGATGCAGCTGCATTTTCCATGAGCCTCCACCAGGTCCCAAATATGTTGCTCTCTTATGCATATACTCTGCTGGATGATGTTTTATGATTGTCATCATAAGTTGGGATTTATAGATTCTCACATTGCAGTGTATCGGAAGAAAAACTTATAGGGGGGTAGTCGATACGGACTTTGATGGATTTCTGTGGACATTGTTTAAGTGATGGACTTTTGTAAACTTTGCAGACTTTCACAGACTTTTGCAGACTTTCGTAGATTGACTCTCATGGAATTTTACAGACTTTTGCAGACTTTCACAGATTGACTCTCATAGACTTTCATAGACATTGACAGACTTTCACATATTGACTCTCATGGACTTTCATAGACTTTTACAGACATTTGTGGACTTTTTCAAATCACTCTCCTAGACTTTCACAGACTTTCACAGACATTTGCAGACTTTCACAAATCACTCTCATGCACTTTTATATACTTTCACAGACTTTAACAAACTTTAATATATTGACTCTTTTTACATATGTATTTCTATTAATAAACACAATAATGTTTTTGAATTTTTAAATAACAAATAAAGAACTCATCATACCCAACATAAAATATAATTTAATATAATAAATATGAATAAAAACCATTTTTAACTAGATAATATTACATTAGTTCACCATGAATATTGATGTATGTATTTACATTCATAAAAAAATTTTCTTCATTAAAAACAATCAATCTAAAATATAAAAAAAACAGAGAAAAAAATACCTTATATTAAGAAAAATCCACAATGAGCTAACTTTTTTTCTGTTATAGAGAGAAAATTTCATAAGCTTTTATAAAGGGGAGGGATGAGTTTTTAATTAGGAAGACAATAAAAAATAAGGAAATATATATTATATAAAAATCATATATTACATCTCTTCAAATATAATGAAATAAAATAATAAATTATATTACTAAAAATAAAAAAAATAAAAGTAGTCATTATATTACTTTAAATAAAAAATGAAATAAAAGCAATCAATATATTTAGTCATATATATATACATATGCCTAATTTTATTTTTATATATGTCTGAACATTATAAAAAAAAAATGAATGATTGCAACACAAACAAATCTATCATTCTCATATATTTAGCAAACATATGAGGTGATAGCAATATTTCATACAAATGAACATTCAGAAGAAAAAAAAGATGATAAATAAAGAAAAAAAATGTGAATAAAAATATGAAAGGCATGAGATAAAAATTATAAAAGAGTTTTGTTAAAAGAAAAAAAGAAAAATTCACAATACTGGAATAAAAGTCCATGAGAATCCCACTCATTTGGGTGGGATTTTGAAATGACTTTTTCCTTTGTATTTCTCTTTCTAAAGTCCACAAAAATCCATCACTTATGAAAGTCTTCACAAATCATGTTTAAATTGAATAACACAGGACAAAATGTCTACTATGAAGAGTCTCAATTAAATAACACTGGACTTTTTGTCCACGTAATAATGTCTCTATCGAATAACACTGGACTTTTTGTCCATAAAATAATGTCTCTATCGAATAACATTGGACTTTATGTCTATGAAATAATGTCTCAATCAAATAACACTGAACTTTTTGTCCATGAAATAATGTCTCAATCGAATAACACTGAACTTTTTGTCCACGAAACAATGTCTCAATCGAATAACACTTGGACTTTTTGTCCACGAAATAATGTCTCAATTGAATAACACTGGACTTTTTATCCACGAATCAATGTCCTGATTGAAAAACACAAGATTTACAAATCCATGGACATGGACAATTTGTCCATGAAAATCCTAATTGACTACCCCCCTATTAATGACAATAACCTATCAAAACAAACTCAGGAAGGAGTTTCTCAGCCATCCTCATTGTGAACATGCCCAATTGAACAAACACACAGGATTTGCATGAAGCAGATTCCTATCCACACATTTGTACATTGGTATTTGGTAATCCTTTTAAATTAAAGAACTGAAGCATGCATGGGAAGCGTTTACTATTGGAAATTGAGCACAGAGACATCAACAAAGTCGCATCATGAATGTGCTGGCAAAAGCTCATACGGTCAGACATTGGAACGATACTTTTTGAGCTTTAACTATCCATCAATTTTTTTAAAACAATTAATTCAATGCTGCAAGCTCCATAAGATATGAATATGGAAATATCAAGTCACACCACAATGTAGCTAATGGATATTCACATTTTCGAGAGATATTGGATTTTCTGCAATATCACAGTGAAAAAAATTATACTTCACCGGCATTAACAAAAAGATGATCAAACCATTTGCAAAAATTTTATACAGCATGTCAGCATGCATATAATTAAATTTTACAGCAATTTTGGCAGCAAGCTTGATGTCCAGTAAAAGATTAAGAACTCCTACGTATCAGTAGAATTTTAATGTCTCCCACTAGTCTGTGTTCTGTCATCAAAAATTATATTAACATTTGTCTATTTCAAGTCTACATGGAGGTAGATGTATCAAGTTCATTGTCATAAGTATTCTCATAAAAAAAGTTTTAAATATGTAATAATATATATTTTTTTTAAATAGAAATTATGTAATAACCATTAACTACAACTTTGTATAAAAGTCAGTTAAAATTCATGCAACAAATGACTGGCGGCAGTTTTTTAACTTCTGAATAAAATTTTAAAAAATTCCAATAAGCACCTGTTTAATATCTGTGATGTCTATATCCCAGTAATAATAGTCTGAGAATGCATCAATCTCTTCCTGAAACTTGTTCTTCGATGAATCCGAAAGGAAATGGAAGTACCTAAAAGAAATGTTGTTAAGAGTCTTACAGATAACAACAGAAATAACCAAATCTTGTAAAATCTTACTTTGGCTGCAAATGCAGGAGACGCTTTTGAGAGCAACAATCCAATACCCAAGAGTAGTGAATGATGTCTCCATAACGCATAGCTGCCTGATATTTGATTCCTGCCATTCCAGACGAAATGTCAGAAACTAATAAATAAAAAAAGGAAGAAAAAAGAACAAAGTACCTTTTTTCTCAGCTGCTATACAATGGGTAACCGAATCATTTAGATTCATTGAAAATGTTCCTCCATTCTCAGCAACCAATTTGTGAAAATAATCAACTGAATATGAAACAGGAACATTAACAATGTCTAGACAGAGTCAAGGATGTTTGAATATTTCACTGGCATATTGTGAAAAAAAAAAGATGTAAACCGGGAGGAACCAAAGAAGAACACCAGTTCGATGTAATGAAATCCCATTCTCATCTAAATTACACAAATCTTATGTACTAAAAGATAAAGTCGCTTATTGCTTACTAATAAATTGGGTGATCTGGGTAGCAACTTCTTTGGAAACACAAACAAATTAAATGATAGTATTTCCTTGGGAGAAAAGAGTGGATGGCTCAGGATACAGAACATCATGTTTGAAAATATGAATGTCTCTTCTTTAACATCTGAAACATCTGTCTGCATAAAATGTGTGGGGACAACAGCTGCACTCTTTTTTCTCCCCTCCTTGATGATCTTACTTTCTTTGATTGATAAACCTGGATGCCTCCATGATCTGTGTGCCTATGAGTGTTACCATTGCTTGAGTTCACTAAGTCCACAAATGCTGAAATTCATCACGATAGAAAAAATAAATCTTCGAAAGAGCTGGTTCATAAATTTTCAACAAGACAACTAGAACAAGCACTTGTGGAAAAGTATAGACCCAAGAATGCTTGCAACCACTACAAAGTACAATCAAATGGGAACCAAGAAAAAGATAAAGGCATACTCAGCAACAAATAGTACTTGGAATTTAGATAGCGATGCAGAAATGATCCTGACATCTTATATATATAAGGAATCTTACACGGTAAATGCTCAGAAAAGAAATGTCTCAAAGGAATTGGTAGCCATTTACTAACAACCATCACATGATGCAATACCCGCAACTTACAATCATTCAATCCCTATTTCACTTCATTCTCCAAGTCATCCAAGATCATCCTCCCTGTTTCCTCAGAAGCACTAATCCAGATATTTCCAATCATTTTATTCACGGCGAGTGAAAATTTAATTGATTCTCCATGTGAATTTGTTCAAATCTGAGATTAGATAACAAACCAACCAAATTCATTTATTCCACCACACCTCTGTGTAACAATAGTCAGGGATAATATTTTGACATATTTAAATGATGAGAGATGACTATATGTTCAGTTGTTCACACCAAAGTAAAAATAGTTATCCATTGATAAAATACTGGTTAAAAAGATACACAACACCAATGTTTATAACATCACGAAATTTTAAGTTCTAACAAAGGAATTAACTATTTTTTTCCATGCGCATTTATTCTTGCATACTGTATATTCCTGCCTAGATGTGCATCTTTCCATGAAATTTGAGTAACCGATGGTACAACCCAATCCTCATACAAAAATAAATTGCTAGCAATTTAAAATAGGCCCAGACCCTAGGAAAATATATTTAGAACACACGAAAAACAGTATCGATTACAAATTTGACATGTAAAATGGCAAAGATGGGTTCAGAGATGCAACTACATGGTTACACACAGAAGGGATTAATTAAGAAATACATTGAAGAAGGTTGCAACATTTTTTTGATAAACATCATTGTTTGGTAAAATATTAATTCGTTACCTGTTTAGCCATTATGGAGAAATTATGTAAAAAAAAAAAAAACCAAAACTGTAGTAGACAAGAACATACATTGTATATCCAGGCATTCATGCCATGGTTTGTCATATCTCACACGTTGGATGCGGGGAAATCTCAAACTATATGGGGCAGCAAATACCTGGGCAAAGAAAAATCAATTTCATTTATGGAACATCAAAAGGACAAAAGCGTAGGCAAAAGTTTGATGATATGCATTATACACAAAAGTGCAAACCTGTCAATATCTAATACGCAGATCATAAAACAATACCTCAGACTTTATTGTTCGAATATCACTGGTGATGGAAAGTATGATAGATCTACAAGTTGAAAAAAATGTATGAGCTTACAAATGATAAAAATAAAAATAAAAAAATTCAGTCAGATTTCGATTAAAATTAAAAGTTGCTAACTTATCAGGGCTGTCAATCCAAACATCTGGCCTCTCCTTTGAATTGTTTGTAACTTCATAAAAGCGTGGAGCCTTCTTTGGGTGCTCATTTTTCCTGGTAAAACGAGCACAAACTTAATAAACCATTACCAAAGAAAGCTAATCTTGCTCAGGGTAAAGATGCTCTTCTAATACAAAATGAAAACCCAGCTTCCTAAAAGAAAGACAGGAACCCAGCCCATGAAAGTTCCAAGTACCTGTGCCTTTAATGGAAATACACCTTAGCAAGCAGAGCCATTTATTATATGGAATAGTGAGATATTTAAAAATGAAAAGTATGGAAAGGAATCATGCATGCATAACACTTGATTTAAAAAAAAAAAAAAAGGGTAAAATAAAACCCAAGAGGAGACCAATCCAATTTATGACAATCCTTATTAGTCTAACAATCAGGTAAGGTAAGTCCATGTAATTCTACCCATTTGAAATGTCATGTGAAGTCCTGTTTGACAAGTCAACCGCAACTGAATATTTCCACAGATTAGCACTGGGTTTTGTTACACATAACAAGGAAATTAATATTCACATACAGCTATTACAAAACCTCAAATATCAAACTCTATTGTAAGATGTATCCCAAATGATTGCATGGTAGTTTTGGATGATAGATTGTTGGTTCAAGAAGAATTTAGCTTGCAAAAGAGGCTTGAATGTTCTTCAAGCTGATACAAGTAATGCATTTACTTATTTACAAAAATTGTGTGCATGGAAGCAATGCAAACAGAAAAATCAGTTTTGCAGTGAGTGGTGAAGGGTTGTAGCAGTGAGTGGTGAAGGGTTGCCTGACTACAACCCTTCACCAGCTCGAGTACTTTTCCAAGAACAATCCTCCAGGAAATGGAGCACAACACTTCTGCAAAATTTTGGATGATCAACCAAAATTCATGGAGCTCAACCATGCATGTATTGTGAATTTTTCATCACAATACGAACAGTATTACCCATAAAAAATGTTAGAACTCGAAAGTCATCAAGAGCTCCCATGAACTCCACAATCTCAAAAGGTTTGGAGCACTTATTGTAATGAAGGCGACGAGAATAAAAGAAGTGATAATCTACACTAGTTAAGCTTTCAATAATTCAAAGAAGACATACCAACATGTTTTTTTAAAAGAATAAGAAATGATCAGTCATTTGGATACAAAACCCATAGATGACCATACACTGACACACTTTTAAGTTAACAGATTACCACTGTTTAAGAATAAAGATCCACACAACCCACGGTACCTGAAGAAAGGCTTTAATTTGGTAACAAGAGCATGAAGCTCATCATCTGAAAGGCCAGTACCCACCCTACAAAATGATATAAATCTGCAACAAAATAAAGAAACACGAGTAAGAATATATTAAAACAATAGAGAAGTTAACTCAAACACACAATTTAGAGAAAATGACCAGGATTTGGGACATAAAGTCACAATATAATGAAGGTTCTGTTCAAAAATCAAGGGGAAATGAAAAGAATGTTTTTGGTAATTAAGCAATGATACCAAAGTCATAAGTTTTATGACAGCAGTCAGACATGCAACAGTAATCATCATATTTTACACTAATAAGGTACAATATATACAACAGTTCATTGGATCATTTTCTCCGTCTCATCGCCTTTGATAAGTTCTAGAAGAGAGTTGTTTAATGAATTACATTGGTAAGCAGAAAGCAACATGGGCATTTATTTCTTAACTACTTGTTTTACTAGTTTTTAACAGTTCAGCATTAGAAATTGGGTTCATAGTAATATAATGATAAAAAGGTTTTAGTTCTAAAAATAATGTTTAAAATCTGAAGATGCATGTACGACGATAAAAACCGATTCGTACAGCCATGCCAAAAAATATTCATATAATTATAGCAAACCCTTTAAAGATAACTATTGTCAGCCATGCCAGCGATACTCCCAAACGATCCATCCATGCTAATGGAAGAAAAAACAGCATTCTACCGACTAAACAGTCATAATTGCTGGAAAAATATGCAAAACAAACAATTCATAGACTCAACATGGCCAATTCAGTCGCAAAAAACATCAATTTAATCACTATGTCAGTATACTTATATCACTTCATCCCCTCCAGTTCATGAATTATTGCTATATCTGATTGAAGTGATTAGAACTCAGCTCAAATTAAGTCAGAACTGCTTAGCAAAAGTGTGGCAAAAACACATGCTTGCATAGTATCATCAGCATAGTCAATGGCTTCAACAGAACTGCCTCAGTAATTTATTTTTTGACTTGTGCATTTACACCAAACACAAGGACTGAGTATGTGAAATTGTCATTGTATAGTCTGTTTCAGAGTAGTCTATGGTCTGCTTTATGATTATCACAGTTAAGCAGGTAAATCTTCAACTATGAACCACCTTTTGGGATACGTATCAGGAGCTGAGCGCTCTGCAAGACCCATAAGAAATTGTGCTACCTGAATTCAGAAAAGCAAATATGTTTCCTATAGTTCTAAATAGAATGAAAAAAACAATGCATGTTAGTGGTAAAAGCATGCGAAAGAACAAAAACACCTCCCCTCCATGTCGTCCAGAGCCAAAGTAGCCTCCTATAGATGCAAAATAGCATGTAATTACTTATCGGAAAAAAAATATATCATGTGATTAATAATAAAAGAGAAAGATGCAGACTGCAGAAATTAAATACTACAAGAAGAATAAAGAAGAATATAAACAATAAAGAAAACTGAAACCTATGATAAGAACATCCAAATCAGACCCAGCATGTATGTAGTCGGGTTTCAATTTCAACCACTTTCCACTCCGATCACCAGGTTCCCACTTAGAACCAAGGTCTTTTAACACTACTCCTTCATCTCTGAATAGATACAAAAATAATATGAAGAATGAACAGCAATTAGCAAGAATTATTTAAAATATATGTATGTTGTAAGTGTTACATCGTTATCCAAAACATCCTAAAAAAATCAGACATTGAAAAGTAAAGAGAAACTCAGACTTAAATCCCTACTAAAATTCTCAACCATATTACTTATTGGACATATTTCTAACAATAAATTGCTATTCCTGATGCCTCATCTTATTCATCCATGTTTTATTACAGTCATATAACAATGATATATATCCCAGGTGATATGTATACTTACATATGTATAACATATTTCTAACAACAAATTCACAATCCCTGAGATAAATGGGTATGATCATTATGAAAAACATATAAAAAATAAAGATAAATCCAAACTTAATTGTGTGAAATCCCCTACTTAAACCTTCAGGCATAAATATGTCTAGGAAGCGTGTTGTGATTCTTGAAGCCCTGATTCAATCATCCATGTTTTATGACTCAGTCATATCAGAAGAGATATGTGCACCTCAATGATACGTATATATTCATATTGAGTACATGGATACATTACAATTCATAACACCCTAAAATGAAATGTGATCTGAAAATTAAGAAAATATATTAGCAAATAAAGAGAAAACTCAAACTCAATTGAGTTGAAAGACCCTACTTGACATGTTTTTGGAGTAGTGATTGTTGATACTTCTCAATGTTCTATCAAAGTCCATGCTTCTCGTGATAAGTCAATTATCCCTGGTGATTTTTCACATGTTGGCTGATACGCTACAAAGTTGGATGACATACATGTTGCGAGTGATATATTGTAATACACAACACCATAAAATGAACTATATATGAAATTATGGAAATGCATAGGAAAATAAAGGGGAAAAAAATTAATTGAGTGAAATACCTTACTCAAACCCTCACATTATATAGCAAATGCCTTGATATTGAAAAAAAAAATATTGCTTTTCAAGGATAAACAAACAGAAAAAAGAGGAGTGAGACTTGAGCACCTGTTCTCGATAGTTTCTTTGAAAAACTTCTCCACGTCTTCCACATTGTATGCAAAAGTTGACCAGCAAGGTTCCCCTGAAGACAACAAAAGGTTGAGTGCTACACCAAGTGATTGATAAACAATGGCACAATGCCAAGTGAATGGCGATAAAGAAAATACATCTGCATAACTCCATAGAGCAAAATGATAACAAGTTCAGTAAACATTGGACAAAGTTACATACTATAAAGAATAATAAAACAGGTATACAAGCTATTTCATGTAGTTCTGAAATAAACCAGAAGCTCACTAACTGAAAATATAGCATACTTGAATATATAGAAGGAAGAATGGAGAATCATATAAACTTTTGACAAGAAATAGAAGCTTTTATAAATGCAATCTAACTCTGGCTATTTCCATTTTTATACATAAAAAGAATTAAAGCAGTAAAAAGAACCCATCATACTTTATACATGAAAACATGAGACATTTTCCTTGGCAATAAAGGAATGCATCCATTTGGTACCGCAACGGGAATGCCCGTGTTGGGAATATCACGAGGTGACAACGCCGTGGTGAAAAAGCGTTCTTTCTAGGGCATTTTAAATGCGAGCCAAAATGGCCTACGTGTGAGGGGAGGAGAAATGCCACTGCGGAAGCGCCAAAGGCGTTTGGATCCGCGCTGGCATTTCAGTGGCTTTTCCACCACGGAATTCGCCCCACCGCGGATCCAAAAGGGGCCTTAATAAGAAGTATGCCCGTTGTAGATGCCAAAACATGTATGTATTAGAATGGATACTCATAAAGATCAAACAAGAAAGCGGGTAACTTCATAGGCACTAACATCTTAATGATGTTTAAGCTCAATTGATATATTCTTCAACTCATGGACCATAAACTGAAATAAAAACAATTTGAACATCAGCATTTTTAGGATCCTAAAAAAGTCCTTGATTGTGCCACTTATGTCACTATCACCTGTCTAACTGAAGAAATGTTCACATTTTACAGCATCGCTGGACAGTTCGCTATCAATGCCACAAGAAAGGCCAGACGCCCAACAATCAAGAAAAAGTTTCATGCAATATCCCATGTTACCTGGTGAGCGTTGAGCATTAAGTCCTTCAGGAACCAATATTTCCAGGAGACCCTTCAAAGGTTTCACAAATTTACGCAGGAGTTCATGCCGTTCAGTCAAGCTTTGGTGAATAACACTGGAGTCTCCCACATAAAGGATGTCAAAAGCAACATCTAAGCAGATCTTATGTCAAGTAAACGTGATCTATTACCATGAAAAGAAACAAGTACTTGAAGTAATAATTAAAACTAACAGGAATTGGAAATTTGCACATCAAGGCAGCAACAGTGGGTAGACAAAGTCACACATGAGTCATTGATCTACCTACACACTTCAAGTAAAGGGCAGCATCAAATTTGTCATAACAAGGAAAAAAGCCACACCACTTTCACCAAGATATTTCATTTTTATGGCACTGGTAACAAAAGATAGGTGGAACTGTCATGCAGTGCCTTGAAGTGTGATCTTTGACCTCTCACCATAGGATGGAACTAATCTTATGGCAACCCGTAACCTATTAACATAGAATAATCAAATGGCAGTTAGTGAGGAACGAAGCTAAGCATAAATTAGTAAGAAAATTGTTATTGCCCAAAGAAACTTCGCATAGTTTTAAAAAAAAATTAAAAAAATAAGACAATTGATATGGTTTGTCATAGACTCATACTACGATGGCCTAACATACAATGCATACAGTTGTCAACTGATGATTGAAAAGATAATATTATCCATAAACAATAAGTTGTATAAAGTCCATACATTACTGGCTGCTGGCAAATTCAACCCGGGCAAGCACTATTTCTACACCCCAAACACAACAATGATCCATGCAGCCACATCAAACTCCAAGAGGTGTCAGAGGTAACTTAAAGGATACAGCACAACTGCATTGTGCAAAACAGGATCACAGTTACTAAAAAGGTAACCTGTGAACAAATAAAAAGAACAAGGTGATAAAATTTCTATCTACAACCTGTCGATCACTATCCAGTCCCTCCTTAGCTGCCTTTGCTGCCAAAAAAACAGAAGAAGAAGACAAATATATTGTAAATAAGAGTGCATCTACAAGAAAGCAAATAATTAATTAGGTAAAGACCTATTTCTTGATTGGAGCCAAATTCTGCAAAACGGTTTCTGGATGTGTCCCAGACCAGCATTTCGCCATCAAGTATGCACCTGAATAAGACAGAGTTGCACAGAATTTCTAAAAGTATGAATGCATCACATAGATCTGCAAGAACATGTGAAATGGCCACCCAACACCCCCCCCCCCCCCCCCCTCTTCCAGTGGTGGAATAAAAATAAGAAAAAAAGGCAGACAAAACATACTCTTACTTTAAAGTCAGAGAATGTGATTAAAGACAGAAAAAATGTTCAAGTATCATGCATCACATCAGTATTGAAAGCTGTAAAACTGATCAGTGCTTTATTTTATAATTGCCCCCCCCCCCCCGGAAGGGTGCCCTGACCTCCTTTTGGAGGTAGGGGTGCTAACCGACAATCCAACATCTGTTCGCAATTGGCATAAATGTAAGATAGATTCCTATAGAGCACAATACTCCCTGCACAATGCTTTATAATTTGCGAGATACAGTGGTTATTCAAATTCTGACGACTTTTCACAGGCACGGGGCATGGAATTATCAGATTGTCAGCTGGACAAACATGCCCACAAGTAGGTTGCCTAATTAAAATGATTCCCTAAATTATTTTATTTATTATGAGATGGTGAGAGCACCACCTGAAAAATAAAAAATAAAAAGAATACCCACCTATATATGAAATTTTTTGGAACATCAACGAAAGAACATGTGTATCACAACCGAACAATTGCAAATTATTTTATAACAGCTGACAAACAAAAAAAACCAATATAGACACTAAGCATATAAATACACCAGAGAGAGGAAACCAACATATCAATGAGAATTACTACCTGTCAGCCAAAATGTTTTCAACCATGATGTTTGACATGGCATGCCCATACTCCAGATGATCAAGAAAATTCCTACATATATAATAGACATGAGATTTGCTATTCTCATTAATGATTAGGATAAGTAAAGCAACCACATGATGACTCTGATGCAAAGATGTAGATAAAAAAATTTAAATTAAGCGATACGGATCTGTAACTTCAAACAGAAGCCAAAGCCTAGTCATTCTACAGTCCAATGAGAAGAGGTTGACAATTTCAAGAAAATGACGGCTAAATTCGCAGACATAATGCATAATCATGTAAAGAGACAAAAACATGTTGGCATCAGAAATGACCAAGGCTTATCAACACAATCCTATGACCAGATGCAAGGGGATACTATACAATGGTGCATATATTACTACCGCTAGTTTTGCTGTGGTAGCTCTCTATCACTCACTAAAATACTTATAAATTACATAATATGCATGATTTCAACACATACATTTTATGAAGTATATAAATGGGATGATGGCACAATTGTTTCTATCGTTTGCAGTTTACAACATATACAAGAAAAGCACAGCTCATATGGAATATAACCATTACCGTTTATTGTATAAGCCTTTGCATGTGATCTGGTAATCAATACATATATCTAGATTTGCATTGTTAACCAAAAATGTCTCCAGTTAACAATTATTTATTTTAAAAATGTAAGAAGTAAGATATAGAAAAAGGAAGAAAAAAAAAGGAAAAGAAAATCAAGCCGATATAATAAGTATGAATAACGACGTACTACATAATAGACTGAGAAAGGTCATGCCTCTACTAAAATATTAAATTCAAGAAGCAGAAATTACCGTGAGAAATAGTGAATTTCATTTCCATTCTTGTGAATTTGTATCCGATCTCCATCAAATTTGCATTCAATGACTACTTGCTTTCCATGAAGCTTGAAAGCAAAAATGAAAATATGTCAGAATAATTCTGAGAGAAGAAGACAAGCCAAAAGACCATTAGTTGACAATGATATTATTTAATTGAAGACATATTGTGACTCAGGCATCCCCAGGTTCTTCCATTATGTTCTATCAATGCAGAACCTTCACGGGCAGGTCGAAAGGGAGATGAATTAGGCGGTAAAAAAAAGTTTTGGTAATAGAATGCATTAAGGAGGAAAAGACTTTGTAAAGAGAATGCCACCTAGCAAGAGCAGTTGACAATCCAACTTTCCAAAAGCACCTGTCTCACAAAGACAGTTGAACACTATCTCTGCGTTATTGTACATGAATGAAGGTCATTTCCTTGATCTACATTCTATGTAATACAGGATCTAAAATTATGTCTCCAGCAAATAACGTATAAACTTTTGGGCTTGGTGGAGCCATCATATTCAACAGTTCATATCCATGTCAAACGTATTCTACAAGAGTATGTTTGATATAGAAGCATTTTCTATGGTAGTGTAGTTATTCCCTGGAGGAGGGATTTGGGACCATATATATGAACACGTCATCTAAAAAGTCATCCTTTTTCAATCAAATAATTATGTGATATTAAAAAATAACAGAAGTTGAGACACGCATGATATGCAATATCAACGTGCCATTTCTCAAAGAAAAAGCCAAAGGCCGTTAAGTGGACACATATATATTTGATCATGATCAGATATCAACTGTACATGGCTAGCAAAATGGTTTTCTGTTATTTACATCTCATGGTTTTTTTAGTGAAAGGCGGGAGCACACACTAGTGAAGTAGTGATTTATTATTTTATTGACAGCTGTAAACTCCAACATAAAGGTGGACATCAACACTCTTCCACCAGGGAAAAAAAAAGAAAATGGGGAGATAGATGACGCATTTCCATCTCATAGTAAACCTATGTGGTTTAAAAAAAATGTGATGTCCAAATTATATTTCTGTCGATCTGTCACTTAAAAATGATATAACAGAGATCTCAAATCCTAAAATGTCAACATAGACAGGTGGAAAGGGGAAAATGAAAGGAAGACCGATGGAAATGCTTGAAAACTGACCCTTTTCCATGCAGTAGCAGCATCACTAACCCTCATTGCAAGTTGAGGACGCACAGGTTTTCCTACTGTGATATCCTGAAAATTCAATATAGAAGGCTATTAGCAGTGTATGCACTATGGATTAAAAATGAAACAGGAAAGCACAAATCTGATATGAACGAACAAGTATCAAATCAGATGAAGAACTTGAGAAAGATGCAAAGAGCATTATTTAGATAACCGCAAACCACATAACTAATTGCTAAGATGACCAGTCACAGACTGCGCTCCAATAAATAAATAATTAGTTAAATAAATAAATCAACTTATTATTGCATAGGCCACAGCCATAGACATAACAAGCAGAAAAAACTCTTCCAAAAACAAAAAAGCAGAAAAACAAGAAGACAATCATTTAATAAAACATGCATAACTACCTGTCGTTTATGTCGCTGGCTTCGATCATTCAACTTTTCACAGACTAATTTCAAGTCACAGGTGACATTGAAAAAGTCTTCTGCGTCAGGATGAAACTCATGAAAAATGCTTTTCTCGCTGATTCCCAGCTTAAGGTCTACAAACACGAGAGACTTAGAGCTCAACAGATCCATTGACATTGCATCAGGAAAAGTTGTTCAATACACCACCTTTAAGAATTATCATTATGATCCACTTCATTTCCAGCGCATTTGTTCTCTTGATAAGTTCTGAGAGCACAGAAGTCTTCTCTGCTCTGCCAAGATCAAATGTGAAACCAAAGAAACAGTTAGCAATTCACATTCTAAGAATTCCCTCTAGAGAGAGCAAACTTTACCGATAATGGCTTGATGGAGTCTGTGATCTATAGACAATGGACAAAGCCTTCAATCCAATGTTCACTCACTTCACGAGGCTTAAAACATACTACAAAATGTTTCTTACAAACTAGCTAATAAACCCCATGCCCTGTTTTGGCAGTGGATTAAGATTCTTTTGCTAATCATACCATAACATAGGGTATTATACTACCCATGAATTTAGTCCACTTTATCTTTGAAAACTTAATAAGTTAGCAAGGGATTGGACCCGTAGCTCAATGGTTGACAAGAGAATTTGCAACCAAGAGGTCATGGGTTCGAGTCCCACATTCACCTACCAAAAAAAAACTTTAATTGCTATTGTTAGGTACGTCACTTTTATATTTGGCTGGCATTTATATTTTATTATCTATACCAGTGGGTGAAAAAATGGTATAAATCTTAATGCATCTCTCAGGTGCACTAGTTAATTTATTGTCTTAAGACAAAAAATTGTTGTATTATAATGACAAAGATATTCCCATCATCTTTGTTACCAAATGGTAATATTTCAACCTATCTACAGTTTCAAAGAGCAAACCATATTAAACTTAGAAATGGAAATAAAATAGTGCATAAGACAAGCAAAAATCATTTCAAACAGCAGTCCCAAAAGATCATGGACCATGCATGATTCAAGCTAACGAATAAAAATACACCAGGAGAACGGATTTCCAATAAATTCATTCAATTAGATCATCACCTACTCTCTTTCGACGCCAACTGATCAAACAAATCATTCAACTCCTTGATCGTCATCTCCCCTGAAGCCGACCCCTGCCGCCTCTGCAAAACCTGTCAATCTCCAAATCCAACGACGATCAGAAACCATCACCACCTCTATTTGAAAAAGAAAAAAAAATCAAACACATACCTCATAAGCGACTAGGGCGAAGTTTCCGGCATTGGCGCCGGCCCTGGATCCGCCCTTCCGCCAGTTGACGAGGCGGAGGGCGTCCTCGGAGTCCCTGGCGATTCCCAGGGCGTCGACGAGGCAGACGGCCAGCGTGGACTCCTTGAGACCATATGTTCCCCTCTCGCGGTCGAGGGAGGGGAGGATGAGACGGACGGCGCTGAAGTAGTCCCTGGAGGTGTAGACCTTGTCGAGGAAGGTGCGGAAACGCTTGCGCTTCTTGGCGGAGGTCCGGTCGCGCAGGATCGCCTGGTACATGCTGCACAGGACCCCGAACCGGACCGTCTCGTCCGACATTTTTTTGTTTTGGCTTCTCTCTGAAGGATCTGAGGGAGGAGGAAACCGTTTTGGGTGGGGGAGGGGAGGAGGTGACGAAGCGGTTTGGGGTTTTATTTTTATTTTATTTTTTTGGTTTCCAAAATTGGGACTTTTCAGAAGGCTTTTTTTTCACGCAGATGTAATTGTGCAAAGGCCACGCCCCCTAACTAAATGTAATTCAAAGTTTATTGGAAATTTTTTTTTTTTTTTTTTAGATTCTCAAACATTATTATTTTCATTTTTATCCCTCCTCTACACAAATTGTGTACATTACTATTAACAAATTAATTATATTATTAATAAACTTAGATACACTATTAAAGGGAGGGAGAAAGTCACGCGGGCGATAAAAGGGAGGGGAGAGTCACCAAAGCGATGAAATAACCTGAGATCGCGCGTGGAGAAAGAGGGGTTGTTGTCTGTGTGGATGAGGGGATAGATACATAAAGAGGGAAAATACAAATAAAAGATGATGAAGGTAGAGGTAAAAATGAAAAAAAAACACATTGAATTGAATAACCTATAAATAATAACCCAAATAATCTAGAAATCTACAAATAAGTATCAGTGTTCGAGAGGCCTAAAAATAATTGAAGGGTTCTCTATGAGATCATGAATTAATTTTCTGATTTTATTTCAATATATATTTTGTTTTTATACAAAAAAAAATGTATTTTATCTGATAATTTTTTAAATAAATTTGAAACACGTTAGATATAAAAAATGATTGATAATTAGTTACATTGTCATATGTAATTCTCATATGTTTTGGTTTTTTTTTATGTTTATGTAGCAAAACATGTATATACATAAAAAATGCATACTTCAATAAATAATATGAATCTAATAAAGTATAACTGAAATTTTGTATGTTTCATTTAACAAAAAAATGTCTGTAATATGAAAATGTAAATGAGATTACAAATAATGACCATTTGTAAGAATTTTATTTAATTTATCATTAGATGAAAAAAATGTGCATTTTTTTGCTTTTTGTCCATTTGAATATTGAAACATGTACATTGATAATATGTGTTTTTTTATTTTTTTGTCAATTTTTATATTGAAACATGTACATTGATAAATTCACATAAGATACATTTTATTCCAAGTTAAAAGAGAATGGATTCAATTACGTAGAGTGCATTCTTTTTTTAACCATACATACGAGTATATGTGTTAAATAAATAAAATGGATAATTTTGAAAAACTATATAATTCTAAACAAATAAAATAATTTGTTGTCATAGGAACATTAATATTATCAATTTTATACAAGATATATTTGAATTCCATTTAAGAGATGCCAAGGATGGGCAGGCAAGGATGATGGGTGGAGGAGGTCATGCCCTTCATCCCCCTTCGCCCCCATCTCTTCCTCCACTAGCCTCTCGCTTTCTTTCTTCTTTTTTCTTTTTTCTTTATCAATTGTCATCCTTTTGTGCCCTCATTCACCTACCGCCCTCAGTGTCCTCCATTCATCACTGTCATCTTTCACGTATCATCCTCTCTATAAAATGATTTATTTTTTATTAAGATGAAATTAAAAATCATTTTAATAACTCTATTTTAACTTTTTTTTAATCTAATTATAATAAATTAAAAATTTTACAAGAATGAACCATGTTAAAAAAAAATTATAGGTGCTCCAACCTTAATAAACTGAGTGGGTGTAACTATCTCTATGGAGGATGTAATGCCGGATAGAATGATAAAAATCTAAAACACTCATTTTTAAAGGGAGCAACTACTCCCACCAGCCAACTTACTAATCCCACCACCCAATTTTTTTTCTTCGGGTGGTGGAATTGACAAATTGGAAAGGGGGGTATCCCTCCCCTCCCCCCCAAAAAAGAAACATGGAGGGAGGAGAGAAAAAGAAAGAGAAGAGAGGGGGACGATGGTGGTCGGAGGTGGCGTTGTGAAAACGAAGACGATCGGAGAGGTGGCGGGATAGAGGCAGAGTAAATAGAGAAGTGAAAAGAAAGGGAGAAAAAGAGAGAGTGAGAGAGAGTAAGGAGAGTGCCCTCTCGAACCGCTGCCACCTCCACCCGTTCTCTCTTTCTCGCCGTGTCCCTTCCGGTTCTCTCTCTTTCTATTTCCCCTTTCTTTCTCTTTCTTTTCACTCCACCTCCACCCTACCACCACCTCCGGCCACCCTCCTCCCATTTCCCCCCCCCCCTCCCTTCTTTTTTGTTTTTTATTTTTGGAGGGATATTTTTTTATAGTTTATCAATCTTATCAACTAAAATTGTGGGTTGACAAATTGACGGTTGAGAATAATTGTTACAATTGTGGGCGGTGGGATGACAAATTGGCCGGTGGGAGCAGTTGTTCCCAAAATGATGATTAATAAAACTAAAACCCTGTAAAGTAAAAACCCTTTTGAAAACCCTCTCAAAACCCTATTTCTTGGAAAGTCTCCTCTCTGTTGATCCCTCCATGGAAGCCCTTTCCAGTTCCTTCTTTCCCTCTCAATGCGCCGGAGCGTCGTCGATCATCCGCGGATCGCCGGCCCCACCCTCCGTCCCTATGTCGCCGGTCGGTCGGGTCTCGGTTTCCGTTCCCGTCCGGACAGCGAGAATCCGAGCTATGGCGCGGGAAGTCTCCGATGGCGGGAGGAGAAAGGAGGGCCTTCGGGAAACGGATTAGGATTCGGATTGGTGGTTCCTGATGTAAGGTTGTTCGAGGTGAGATCAAGAGTTGTTATTTCTGATCCATTCGTTCTTTCATGGTTGGTTGTTTCAGCGAACTTGACAAATCAGAAATGTCACCGGGACCAACCCTCTCAATTAGCGTGAAAACTTTAAATTTTTTTATCGGTGCCCTTGCTTGACGTTGAATATGTTTCCTTTTTTGTGGAAAACATGTTTGTACACTGAAATCTGATTTTGGATCTTTGATGGGAGAAAATACTGATTTTTTTTTGTGCGCCGAGCATAGTAACAGTGTTTCTGAACTTTTCGAATGTTTGGAAAAGTACTCTGATTGGCAACCTCCCGTACTTATTGACCGCACATGATTCTGTTCATCGACTTGTGCAGTTAGTACATTCAGAATCTATATATTTATCTGTTTGAATGATTTATCACATATTTCGTAATTTATTGTCGGTGCTGCACTTGAATCTAATTTGAATTGTCGGTGTCGCATTCACACCCAACAAAGAATTTTTGCATGTATTTTTCATGATAGTGGCAGAATACATCTCAAAAATAGCTTAATTATCTTTGTAGTTTTAATGAATTTATCCCAAATGACCAATGAATGTACATGTATTGAACGGAGCACTTAGTTGAATATCTTCCTTACATGAACTTTGTGACTATAGCACCGAGTGGAACTTAATTTGATGGTCTGATATATCCTTCCATTTTTAATAAAAATTCATGGACATCCCACTGCTTATAAAAGTTGTTTTTTTTTGGGGTTCATAAAGGTGTTGCTATTTGAACATTAGAAGAATGAAAATATTGAATAGGCTGCTATTGTCTATATCTAGCACATTTTTTATCCTCACATTTAGGTATATATTCATTTATATGAACAAGATATGATATGAATGTCCATTTATATGAGCGTACGCATGTGACGCTTGACTCGTTGAGGGGGAGGTGAGCTGGGATAGCCAAGAGTCCGAAGAGGTCCACGGATGGGATGAGGGTGCGAGTGAGGTGAGTTCATGTACCATGGGTTTAGTCTCATATTGCCCAACGAGGGAAGATAGTTTGTGCTTATATGTAAGCACAACTCTTATATACCAAGATGCGTTTTAAAGCCGTGAGTCTGATTAGGGGCAAAGAAGATGATGTCTTGTTGTGTAGGCCTCAGGCATCACAATTGGTGTCAGAGTGTCCATTACGCGATAGTGGGTACAACCCCACACAAGTATGTGTGTCCCATTAGATGGGATTATTGTGACGCCTGGCTCATTGAGGGGGTGGTGGGTTGGGATAGGTTAGAGTCCCAAAAGGTTCATGGATAAGATGAGGGTGATGGTGAGATGAGCTCCTGCTCAACGAGTTTAGTCCCACATCGTCTAATGGGGGAAGATAGTTTGTGCTTATATGTGAGCATGACTCTTACACACTAAGACACATCTTAAAACCGTGAAGCAAAGCAGATAGTATCTTGTTATGTAAGCCTGGGGAATTACAATACACCCATATAAAGGTGCATCCCATCCATGAGGCTAAAATCGGTCTGAAAATAGGGTTTGGTGTAGCACTGTTGTTTGAGGATACAAACCTTGTATCCTTCCAGCTTGAAAACAGTAAATTTTGCATTGAGAGTACCTATGAGGAGACAACTTAAAGATGGTTAATTTGGATGCCTTTATGAGGTTATCATGTATTTCTCAAATGATTTATGAATTCATTTCCTCCTAAAAATGATTTATGATGCGTCAAGTCATGATTAGCATGGTACAGTTCTTAGCTTATACAATCTATGGCATGGTGAGCCATTTGTTTTGTATATTGCAGAATGGTGCAATTCATGGTGGAAGTGGACATAGTGCTAACGGTGAAAAATCAACATTGGTGACAACTATAACAACTGCAAGTGGATCCGGTGCCGGATCCAGGGCCGGCCTTTTCAGGACTCCAATTTCTGGTGGTATACAAAGCGCCACTTCAGCACATGATTTACCTCGGCCAGCATTGGCTGTTCGCAATTTGATGGAACAGGTAATGATTGTTGCTTGAGGTTCATATCTGGTTTGCTTCTATTGTTCCATCAGTTCATTTTCTATTGTTCTGGATTTGTAGTAATGCAGTTCAATGTGCTAAATCATATTATGCTGTACCTTTATTCCATAAGTGAAGGCCAGGTTTGCTCATTTATGCACTGTGATGAATCGTATGCATCATCGTCGAGAGGGATACCCATTTGGCTCATTAGTTGACTTCGCACCTGATGAAATGGGTCGTGAGTAATTTGACTGTCTGTTATTCGTCACAATTGAAATTGTTTGCTTCAGCTGGGTTGTTGAATTGGAAGATTATTATTTCTATTCTGCAGATCCTATTTTTTCTCTGTCACCATTGGCGATCCACACACGGAATTTGTTGGCAGATCCAAGATGTACACTTGTTGTACAGGTGGGAATGTTTGCATATTATCAGGTCCTTTTTTGTGCTTTACATTATTGACTGCTTATTTGATTGCAGATTCCCGGATGGAGTGGACTATCAAATGCTCGCGTTACAATATTTGGCGATATACTCCCTGTCCCTGCTGATTTACAGGTTTGTGCCATTTGTGATTAAGGAAGCTCCCCAGCTATATTATTTTGATATTTTGAGCAGATTTCTGAAGTATCTATCTGTAACTCGTACCAAAGGTGTCAAGAACTTTGAAAAATGTGGCATTAATTTTAGCTGGTGCAGGGTTTGTTGCATAGATTTGGAACTTTAAAGACTATATAGATCAGCTATCCAGATCTGGGCTGGATGTAGGAAAGTGAAGTTCTGCAAAGACATAGTGGGGCAGCATCCGACTTATGATTAGCCATTAATTAGTTATATTGTTGTATAACCTAATAAATCATGGGATATGAAGTTGTCTGCTTCTTGCTTTAAATATTTGCCAATATTTAAGCTAAAGATCGTCTAGTCTAGTGCTGGTAGTGATGGTTGATGTGCTTAATTTGTCTCTTACTTTGCTTCATGGCATGATTGGTCCAATATTTATCATTTTGTGATGGTAATAGTCATAATGAAGACTAGAAGTTTCTTATGGGTAAGGGGTTGTCTTCGATATTCAGAATTCTGTTTTATCTAAGCAATTTAGTGTCTTTTTATTTTTAAATTTAGTGGCCTTTCTTCTAGAGGTATTCTTTGGACTTACATGAAATATGCTGGAAATCTTGTTTGAGAGTTTCAATGCCAAATATTGGTAAATCTGTGTATTGACACGCAAACATAACAAACTGGAACTGCTCATTTGCCAGGAGTGGGCTTGCAAGCGGTATATTACAAAACATCAACAGTGGGCTTCCCAACAGTGGGGCAACTTCTACTATTACAGGATGCAAAATATAAGGTTTGATTTCTGTAAAACATGTTAAATTGAAACTCATGGAATAAAAATATGCCTTCATTTTTTTTATTTATTATCTAGGACCAAGTCCACTATAGCTCTAACCAAGGCAAAAAAAAAAGGGGGAAAGAGAGAGCTCGATAATGCTCCCATATTGCCTTTCTTCAATTATAAAAGGAAAAAGATCCACTTTGACAATGATGGACTTCTGTAAGGTCTGAGTACACATGTTTTCCATAGTTACTGAGGAAGAAATTGAGGGACTTTCTTAAACCGCATTGTCACTTCTTTGCCTCTTTAATGAATCGTGATCGATCCATTTTAACACAGTTTTTCTTTATGCTGATTGAATTTGGGTAACCTTTAATTATTTAATGGCACAACAGTCTGACTTGAACCATTGCTTTTGTTATTTTTTTTCAGTGATATATATTTCATTGGAGGGTTTGGTACTGTTGCATGGGTAGATGTCAAGGAGTACGAGTCTCTTCAACCTGATAAGATTGCAGTTGACGGTGGGGAGCAATATCTGAAGGTGAC
This sequence comes from Acorus calamus, assembly GCA_030737845.1. Classification (NCBI taxonomy): domain Eukaryota; kingdom Viridiplantae; phylum Streptophyta; class Magnoliopsida; order Acorales; family Acoraceae; genus Acorus; species Acorus calamus. Next base: position 23,884,029 of record CM060859.1, read on the forward strand.
TTAAAGATTCTTGTTTTCAAGAAATAATTTTAGTTAGCTTGTGATTCATGTCATATCTAATTTCAGTTTTATCGTTCTCATCAAAGAACTCTCTCCATGATTACCCAAGGAAGATGACATTTTGTGTGCTTACCAACAGGAACTTAATGCAATCTTTTCAAAGCCACTTAAAGAATTCTTATCTTCTGAGACGGAGGTAGATGATGCTGCTTTGATATCAATAGACAGCAAGGGCACTGATATCCGGGTTCGGCAGGGTGCACAGGTCCCCACTCTCTCTCTCTCTCTCTCTCTCTCTCTCTCTCTCTCTCTCATCCCATTGATGTTTTGTATTAAAAATTTTTATGACAATGAATGGTATGAGGATTTTGCGTTGATTGCTAGAACGCTTTCAATGCTATGGATAGAGGCTTCCTGGTTTATGTATTTATACTTGTGGG